>JAVUPR010000326.1:8100000-8415000 GCA_036785695.1 Gentiana straminea | reverse complement strand
TGTATTTAGCTGCCCAATGCGGAGAATTCAGCATAATTGGATTTGATTGTTATATGATTACATTATTGTTTGCCAGTTATTTAGGGGGGTCGAAGTTGGTAGTATTTCCATGCGGTGTAATTACAATTGGTTTGTGTTTCATGAACTTTTGCGTTTCTGGGACTTTGACTTTGTATCATGTATTTTTTTATGGGGTGGAGTGGGGGGAGTTAGATATAGTATTGTGAAATGCTGCCTGCTACTTTGTTGGAGAAAGTTTCTTGATGAAGGTTATGAGTATCTTCTTGTATAGCAGAGAAATGTCTTTCTAAATCGGATAACAATAGTGGCTGAAGCTGAAACGCTTTTATTTTTGACAGAATATTGTTTGTAATATACTCATATCTTGTTGACTTATCCTGTGTTTGTCCGGTAAAACTTCAGTGCCCTAGTATGAAATACCTGAAATTATATATTGATAGGTTTTTCTATTTTAAAAATACTACTTTCTCATGCCCCTTGTGGTTAATAGTCCACCAACGTAAGAAATCATCAATTTAGTTTTAAGATACGTAAGAAATCATCAATTCAGCTTTAAGATATAGCAAGATGGTGTCGCTCATAACTATTCCGTTTTAGATACAAATCTGTAATATAAAATTCAAATTTAGGCTCAAGATGGTTCATCACATCTCCTTAAGTCTGCTGTTTTTAATATCTTTTCTTTTCTTTCTTTTGTATGAATATTGCGTTACTACCTTCTCACTTCCTCTACGTGCACTAAACTGGTTTGTGCGTAGGCGATTTTTAATGAGCTGTGCAAGATATTGGATCCTGGGAAGCCTTCGTTTACTCCAAAGAAAGGGAAGACAAGTATTGTTATGTTTGTGGGGTTGCAAGGTATATGTTGCTCTCAAATGATAAAGTGCTCTTTGGCTTTATGTTTTCATTGAATTTGTAAATTTTACTACAAGTGTTGATGTTGAAGGACCTATTCGGTTGTTCTATTGACTAAGCTAGGGTTAATTGGTTATACGTGACGTTTTTCAGATTTTCCCTTATTTTACACGTAGTCATTCAGCCATTCAGGTTACTGTTCTTAGGATACTTATCCTTTGTTCTCCTTTGGCTAATATATCAGTTTTCATTTTTCTGAGTACAGGTTCTGGAAAAACAACCACATGTACCAAATATGCATACCACCACCAGAAGAAGGGCTGGAAACCTGCTCTGGTTTGTGCCGATACATTTAGAGCTGGTGCTTTTGATCAGCTGAAACAGAATGCTACCAAAGCTAAAATCCTTTCTATGGAAGGTACTTTCATAAGAATATTGTCCATAGGTTGTATGTGAATGCAGTTTGGAAATGGGGTTTTAGTCATAAATATAGAAGATAGAAGTAACTGTAAATTTGAATAACCGTGTAATTTAAACATTGCTATTTCTATGGATAAATAGCTGTTGATATCTGTACCTCTCTCTCTAAAGGTGTTGTCTCAGGTTATTTTATTGACATCTGCTTGTAGGACATTTGTATGCATTTGTTGACTCCCATTTATTATTGAATCTAAGTATGGATGTTTCCCCTCCCCCATTAATCTTTTCTGTTTAGAATGCTGGTTTCTACCATAAAATTCTACATTTTTGTGTGTATTTTTTGCATTCCTTCTGTCACCACACACCCTGTCTTCTGTTTGTTACTATGGGTTACACTCATCGCTTGTTTTCTTATCAAACCTTTACCCATATCTTGTGCTATGGTTTCTCAAAAATCTTCTCATGCAACAGTTACATGGAATCAGATCCAGTTAAAATTGCTGTTGAAGGAGTTGAGAGATTTAAGAAGGAAAACTGTGACCTGATAATAATTGACACAAGTGGTCGTCACAAGCAGGAAGCTACACTTTTTGAGGAGATGCGCCAAGTTTCTGAAGCAACGGTAAGCTATTCCATAGGTTGCTTAAAAGATCGTTAATACTTCGTGTGGGACAATAACTTCTTACATTCATCATCACACTATTCCAGAAACCAGATCTTGTTATATTTGTCATGGATAGCAGTATTGGGCAAGCAGCTTTTGATCAAGCTCAGGCATTCAAGCAAAGTGTTGCAGTTGGAGCTGTGATTGTTACAAAGATGGATGGTCATGCAAAGGGAGGTGGTGCTCTGAGTGCGTAAGTAAAAAATACAATAAGTCTTTTCTCTCCTTCCTCACACCCTCTTTTTTTTTCGTTCTGCTTCAGTTGCATTGGCGACACAGTCTAAATAATAATGAAATCGGTTTATTTTCTTCTTGAGCTAGAACATTAAGCTGGAGCTAATGCACTTGAAAAACATAATCTTCTTGGAAGTCTGTTCTTGTTTCCTTACAATATGTTTGTTTTTTTCGTTTTCATTTAGTTAAAACATACTTTTTTTCAACTGTTTTTTTACACTTGTAGTAATAAGAAGAGAGCATTATTTACTATGTTACTTTAAACTTGCGGGGGGGGGGAACTTGCGGGGGGGGGGGGGGGGGGGGGGAGGGAGGGAGGGAATACCTACTAGCTTAGGAGTGGCCACTGTAATCCTTCAAAGGTTGTTCGATGATAAACTATGCTTTTTGCTATTGGATATTCGTTAGGACAACATGTGAAGCTTTAGTTAGGTTGGTGAATTTTGACAAATGTTGTAGTGTGGAGGTTAATGGAAATTGGAGCAATTGGTGAAGTTCAAAGCTTATGCTTCATGAAGCAAGGGGCATTCAAACGGAAAAAATGTTGCAACTCTTGTATGTTAACATTGTGAAGAGGGGAAGGGGGAAAGCTGGTCTAGCTATGCTGTCTTAGTGAGAAATCATGCTGTTTGACATAAGCTTGACTGGAATTCCGGACTGGTTTCCTGAATTATAGAGGGTATGTTGTTTAACATGAGGCTTTTAAGAACCTTCAGATTGTTTTCCTGGATAACTGAAAAACTCTTGACCTTTTTCCCCATATTTTCTCTCCTTTCTCTTGTGAATTTATCAATTTATTAAGGAGCATGTTGGTATGGCCGATTAGTTTTGTTATCATTGACTCACCTATGTAGACTATTTTCTTTTTTGTTTTAGTAGACATTCAGACTGATATTGAAAACTTTACTTCCATGCAGTGTTGCAGCTACAAAAAGTCCTGTCATATTTATTGGGACGGGTGAACATATGGATGAGTTTGAAGTTTTTGATGTGAAACCATTTGTCAGCCGTCTTTTAGGTTTGCAGTTTTTTATGTAATTTTTATTTGCAATTTGTGAGAGTGATTATTATCGTTTGTTACTACTGAATCATCTTATATTCTTGTTTCTGGTGATGTATATATATTCAGGCATGGGTGACTGGTCTGGTTTCATGGACAAAATTCAGGAAGTGGTTCCGATGGATCAACAACCTGATCTTCTTGAAAAGCTTTCACAGGGAACATTTACACTGAGAACCATGTATGAACAATTTCAAAACATTCTTAAAATGGGTCCAATTGGGCAGGTTAGCCTCATTTCTGTTCTACTTTTGTATTATGAGTTTGTTCACTCTTAAAAAAGTCTGCCAACAACTAATCTGTCCTTTGTCTATCATTGACCATTCTACTTAAGCAGGTTTCTGGGACTTTTCTTTTCGATTACAATGACACTTTGACATAACCTTGATCAATATTTAAGTCCTTAATTTACTGATATACTTGTCAAACATGCTGTTGTGAATCTCATCACAAGCGTTAAAAACAAGTACTTGTCAAAGCGTAAAGTGTCGGCGAAGCGCCGAGGGGAGGAAAAGCCTAAGCGCCAAAAAGCGCCGCTTTTTCACAAAAAGCGTGCAAACCACAAAAAAATGTTGTTTTATTTAAAAACTAACAAAAAAACAAATAAATCATGTACAAGCAATATTATACTTTGATAAAGCACTATAATCAACAATTAAAACATCAAAAAGACTTAATAATCAACATCAAGGACACACAAACAAAAAGAAGTCTACGCAAAAACATAACATATCAACATAATTTTTCTTATGAGTTACTTAGAGTACTAGTTAAGGACTTAGCCACTTACGATGAAATATTACAAAACATAACAAGATAAAGATAAGTTTCCTTAGGAGTTACCGAGTTACTTAGAGTTCTAGTTAGGACTTAGCCACTTAGGATGAAATATTACAAAACATAACAAGATAAGTTTCCTTGGGAGTTGCTAGAGTACTAGTTAGGACTTAGCCACTTAAGATGAAATACTACAAAAGGTAATAACTAATAACTAATAAGTGTTCAATTATCCAAATCAAGCCCCTCATTCCCATTGCTCTCATCCCATGTTTCCCATCCTTCATCCTCCTCCTTATCATCCGGATCTTCTCCAATTTCAACCTCTTCATCCTCTTAGGTTTCGTCACCATCATCAAATTCCCCATCACTTTCATCAACTAGTTGAAAATTGCCTTTTGAAGTTGACGATCGAGTATGTCTTCTCTCATTCACTCCACTAGCTTCTGCTAAAACATTCCATGTCAAATCACTACCATCATCATGAACGGGTAGATCACCGGCATCTTGTATATCCAAACTCTCCATCCTTCCAAGTGTCCATTCATTGCTGATATCATCAACGTCCTTCAAGTTCAAGAGAATAGGATCATTTTTCTTGGATTTAGCACGATCCTTGAGCTTTCGATTGTATTTCACGTACACTAAATCACGTAGCCTTTTGTGCTCAAGCTTAGTCCTTCTCTTTGAGTGTATCTATTCCACAAAATTTTCAATGTTTGGACACGCATATAAGTCAAAGAAAATATAATTATTTGCTAGTCAAAACTATTGTTGCTTACAAGCTCAAAAATACTCCAATTTCTTTCGCATCCCGAAGAACTTGTAGTGAGGCTAAGAATTTAATTGCAAGCTCCTTCAAATTTGGCGTGCTATTTCCAAATGTCTCCACCAATCGGCTTAGATAAAAAAAAAGTTTGATTAGTCACTTAAAGTGTTATAAACACTTGCTAATAGTCTGAAACTATGTTTTTAATTAAAGAAGAAAAAAGTATTTACCGGGTGACATTTCATGTGTTGGATCATTTCTTGCGTCAATGGCAAATTGATTTCCAAACAAACCCCCAGAAGTCTGATACTTCGACAACTCACTCATAAGGATCTTGCTTTGAGCTTCATTATTTGGTACCAATCTCTTCACGCACTTGAGAAATCTAGAGGTGACTTCTTCATCGGCCTCAACTCTTGGATTGTGATAATAAAAGTGGGGATTTAGATAGTAACCCGCGGCATGCAAAGGGTGATGAAGTTGATTGTCCCACCTATTATCAATAATCTTTAAAACTTCCTCACACTTTTTCTTGTTGGTTTCAAAGCTTTTTAAAATTGCTTCCTTTGCTCTATCTATGGCTTCATAAATGTATCCCATAGATGGCCTCATCTCATTATCCGCAATACGAAGCACCGCCACCAAAGGTCCCATCAACTTAAGGACGTATACCACATTATTCCAAAAGCTAGGAGTGAAAACAGTTCGATTAGCTTCAATACCGGATGCATCCTTAGACCACCTATTACCTTTCCACATTGGTGACAAGAACATCCTTTTCAATTCACTTTGATGTTTATGTAGGCTCTTCAAATTGAGGAATGTGGTAGCAAAACGCATGGTGCCATACTTTGCTAACTCTCTTTTGTTAGTGTGCTCCCACATGATATGCAAAACACTAACATGGCGATAGATGAAACCAACAAAAGTAATCGCCTTAGAAATGGTGTTGCGGACAACATAAATTTTCCCAATGTCCTCTAACATCAAATCAATGCAATGTGCTGCACATGGAGTCCAAAACAAATTTGGTCTCTTTTCCATTAGTAGCTTCCCGACAATATTAAAAATCAAATTAGACTATAATGCAATATTAATATGAAGATTCTAAAAATTATAAAGCATAGATGTTAAGGCATACCGGCTAACTTATAATTTGATCTGTTATCCGTTATTACTTGGATAACATTCTTCTCTCCAACTTTATCAACATACCTCTTAAGCAATTCACATATCAACTTGCCATCCTTAACCTTATTTGATGCATCCTCAGAATCCAAAATCATTGACCCTTTGGAATTATTAGCCAAAAAATTTATCAATGTTCTATGACGTTTATCTTCCCAACCATCCACCATGAGTGAACACCCATATTTTTCGGTTTCTTCCACATTCTCTTTCAACCTTTCTTCAATGATGGCAACCGCTTTTTTCAAAATAGGCACTCTTAATTCATGATAAG
The DNA here is from genome assembly GCA_036785695.1 of Gentiana straminea. Taxonomy (NCBI): domain Eukaryota; kingdom Viridiplantae; phylum Streptophyta; class Magnoliopsida; order Gentianales; family Gentianaceae; genus Gentiana; species Gentiana straminea. The sequence continues at coordinate 8,408,738 of JAVUPR010000326.1, read as the reverse complement.
AAGGTGGCTTCATATTTGGCCCAGCCTCACCTATAGCTTGAATCATTCTTTTGAAACTTTCTAACTTGGCCAAATTAAATGCCAATGCACCATCATAGAAAAAGTGACCAATCTCTTGACATGCCCGCTCTCTCAACTTAGGATTAACACAATCCATGATGCTTGTTTGCCTCATCTTCGGTGCATCATATGGTTTTCTTAGAATAAATTGGTCCATGGTGCCTTTCTTACTTCCACTTGCACCAACAAGTTGGAGTTGGACAACTTCTTTTTCTTTGTGGATGCGATTCTCCAACTTCATCATCGTCAACCTCATAAAAGCATGCATCATACTCCCCACGCCCCCGCACTCGTTTGTTTTTTTTACTCTTCTTATTCATGGCTCGCCAACACCTCTTCACGGACGGATTGTGGACATTTCGGACACTTTTTAACCCCTTTATAATCAGTATCAACACCAACAAGATGTTGTTTTGCTCTAAAAATCCCTCCACTAGATGTGTGTCCACAATAATTACACACCAAAATAGTTTGATTGTCTGGGAATTTTTGGTGAAAATGTTTCCATCCTATATCCGTTTTTGAGCTACTTTGACCTTGAGAGTTGGACATTATATATTATTATAAAACCTGAAAGGAAAAAGAAAAACAACAATAGTCAAATGTCATGTTAAAGTTAAGAAAGTTAACCAATTAGTAATTAGTTTTTTTTATTTAAAAAAGGCGCTAGCAACTTAAATCTAATTAGAAGAAAAAAAACATAAGAATAGAAGCAACTAATTAAATTTAAAAAGAAAAAGGGTGCTGTATAATTCACTCTTTTTATGTGAATTTGGGAGTGAGAAATGAAGTAGAGATAAGAGATGGGGAAGAAGAGTAATTTACCTTGCTCTTTGAAATTTGAGAGAAGAAATCTTTCGAAAAACGAAAAAAGGAAAAAGAAAAAAAAGAAGAAACTTACCTCCCGGCTCCAGCTGCTGTAATCGAAGTGAAGAAGGGAGGGAATGAAATTAGAATATGCGGTCTCTGAATAGGAGATAGGGTTATGGGTGTTAAAGTAACAACGAAGTTACAAAAATGCCCCTGATGTTAAAAATATCTACAGTGCCCGAATAATGAAAAAGCGGCGCTTCATGGCGCTTTTTGAGACGGTAAAAAGCGTCGCTTTTACGAAAAAGCGCACGCTTTCTCATCCTGGACGCTTAACACCAATTTTGAAGCGTGGGTTTGACGGTTACGCTTAATCGGCGTTTAATCGGTGCTTTAACAAGTATTAAATAACTGAGGCGTGTCATCGGTTTCTGGTTCAAACCTCTTTACATGTGAGGAGTCAACTAAATGTGGTTAAAATTGTTAACTATATATAATCCATGAAGTAATTCTGCCATTTTCTAGGCTGCACCTCCTTTCTGTTAAACTCGGTAAATTTGTTGCGGTAGATTGCAACTTTGAGTTGTCTATGTTCTTGCCTCTCGGGCACATTCAGGCATCAAAAGAGGATTAAATTATGGACTATGTAGCCATGCTTGTGTTTAATGTTTGTACCTCTGCCAATCTTTGTCTTTAATATCATCTTAGTATCATAATCTCATAATGGTGTTTGTAGGTATTCTCAATGCTGCCTGGATTTAGTGCAGAGTTGATGCCAAAAGGGCATGAGAAAGAGAGCCAAGCTAAGGTTAAACGCTATATGACTATGATGGATTCAATGACTAACGAAGGTAAAAGTTGACAAATATGTTGGGTCGGTTGCCTTTAGTGTATTCAGTAAGTGATGTTTGGATTGCATTGGGTATCGTATTGAATAAAGTGGTTGTCTGTGTATTAGGAGAATAAAAGTAGGAGAGAATATTGTTTTATCTAGGTAAAAGACTTATAATAACAAAATGAATGAATCAACCATGATGTTTGACTTGTTTTTTCGTTTGGTCTTTGTGAATGTGATTGTAGAGCTGGATAGTACGAATCCAAAGTTAATGAACGAATCACGGATGATGCGTATTGCAAGAGGGTCAGGTCGACAATTGAGGGACGTGGTGGAAATGCTAGAAGAGTACAAACGTCTGGCAAAAGTATGGAGCAAGATGAAAGGGATTAAAATACCAAAGAAGGGAGAAATGAGTAGCTTATCGAGGAATATGAATGCACAACATATTGGCAAAGTACTTCCACCACAGATGTTGAAACAGATTGGTGGTATGGGAGGTTTGCAAAACTTGATGAAACAAATGGGTGGAGGTAAGGATATGATGGGTATGTTTGGTGGTGGAGGAGCTGGTGACAAGTAAACTGACCGACTTATTTTGCATTTTCGAACTTGTTTACTGTTTTGTTGCGTTTGGTATTCTTATTTTAGCCCCGAAGTGTGTTAAGTTTGGACAATTTTCCGAGACATTAAAATGTGTACAAACTTGTTAAAAACGTCTCATTTCAAATTTGTGAAGAAGTTCGTTCCTCTAAATTATGGGCAATAACTGTTGTGCTAACAAAATAGGGATCGATTTGCTTGTGAGGTCGGTCAAGGAGAAAACGTTCACTCATCGGGAGGCATGAATCGATTTTATATTGTGAATTTTGGATTTTGTCTTTTGCAGTCTGTGTTTGGTTTGGTCAAGTATAGCTTTTGTGTTAAAAAGTGAAATACTTGTATTTTTTTTCTTCTTTTTTTTTAGGTGTGTTTGGACATATTGTTCATTTATGCTCGCATATGAATCTTAAATTTTATTGTGATTTAGAAGTTAGTTGGATGTTGCAGGTAGTTTAGCGATTTTTTTTCCCGTTAAATGGTAGTTTCTTTGGATGGTTTATTGCTACACATTATTGTATTCATTCGTAAAAGGTAGTTTGGTTCATTGTTACACATTGTTGTATTCATTAGTTTCAAGTATTTATTTACCTCGTCTATTATGTTAATCTTGCACGATTGCTTGTTGCTTTTCATGTAATGTGGGTTTTTATGATTATTGATGTAGTAGATGAATGTCCAGTACATCTTCAAATATTCATAATCCTATCCAGAAAACTTGAAGATCTTCAAATCTTCAAATCTTCTTCATCCCAAGAACCCTAACCTTCATCCTTTTATTTTCTGATCTGACATGTTATTTTCTCATTTCGTTTTCTACCCTAAATCCCCCCAAAAAATTACGAAATTTTTATCACATCTCCAGCACATCTTGTTCTAAAATTTGTCTCATTACACCCAATCCAGATTCAATGTAAATTATGTATGAAACTACCGATCAATCCAAAAGATCTGTCCAGAAAAAACTGCAGCAGTCAATCATCGTTTGTATTCGATTTCCATGCTTTGGAAGACTCCAAATTACCTGAAAATTGGTAACATTATAGGAAATTTGCGGATATACATCTTTTATCTTTTGAGTTTTCCCAGATTCGTCTTTGTTTCACCACAATTGGCACCAAAATTCACTGCTATCAATTTGGGATTTTGTGGTAGATTGCACCTGTTCCCGAATAAAGATTGTTTGAGCGAACTATATAAGTCCAAAAAATCTGAAGATTTGATATTCTCTTGTAAATCATCTTTTCTACAAATTTCGTATTTTGAGGTTTTCCAGATTTGACATAGGTTGATCACAATCTGCATGAAAAGTCACTGTTTAAATTCTGGAAGTTCTGGCAGCATCATATTTAGAGTTGCTCATTGTTGTGATTCGTTCTTTGGTTGATATCTATATGTAACGCCCCTTCCCGGACACCGAGTCCTTATCCGGAAATCCAAACGTTCGACACGCATAATATTAAATAAATAATATTACACGTAAGCCTCTACTACGTCGTATCAAATAAAAGCAAACGGAAGCTAAAAAGACTCGGGTAATTTTTTTTTCCAAACAACCAAGAATAGAAACCAAGAACTAAAGAAGGAAATGTAATATTATTACATTGGAAAATGAAACCAACGAATCCAAAATTTACGAATTCCAAAGTGCTAAAAATAAACTACAAAATCCAATAATAATCCAAGTCTAGGAAATAAATAAAAGAAATGAATGATCAACAATCAAGGTCTTCAACTCCGGCGTCCTCAAACGTCGTCATCAAAGTCCTCCTCGTACTCTTCGTTTACCTGTTCGTCTTCTCTCCCCCAAACACATAAATAAACATGCATTTGAGGTAAGTACATTGTACAAAGTAAGAAGTAGAAGCTACAATTTAATTAGGGTTTATCGTTAAAAGATTTGTCTCAATGAGACCGACTCAATTTAGGGTTCATTCCATGCCCATCGACACGTCATGACTAAACGTTTCTACTTAACTTATCTTTGTTACATCACTACTCAAGGACACTGCGCATGGCGTTCATCAGCATGAAGATATACTTGCTAACTAACGGTGATTAGCACCGATTAGCTCCGGGGTCTCCCCGGTATGCGTATACGTCCGATGAATTTCCTCCACTACCCTTCATCCGTTTAAAGCCAGTAGCGTTGTTCACCTTTTATGAACGTATCACATCGCCGATATGAAAGAGTGCCTACCGATAATAAATGACGTTTTAGCTTTTATCTACACGTATGTAATTATTAATGTGAATTAACTAACCACCTAAGTGTTTTCAGAATAAAACTCACCTTAACAACTCTACTCCCTCACTTAGACAGCTAGACATCACATCTTAACAATTACACAGACATTGATGAACTCTAGTTCATCAAAGCACAAGCCCTTTCATGCCCTTCCGACGGATCCGACTTCAACTCCCTTTAAGAGTACATTCGGTGTTTTAACTGAACGAATCAAAGTTCAATCGAAGCTTGTTCATGTTTAATTAATGTTAACATATCATGATTAAGGGTTTAAAACAGTGGAAACACGATTATGAAGCCGAAAACCAAGCTGAAATGCTAAAACAGTAAAAACAAGGTAAAACAGGTCAAACGCCCGTTTGACATCCTATGAACGCCCGTTCGACATCGAGCGCCCGTCCACTAACCCCAAACGCCCGTCCGTAAAAAAAAACTACATCCTGAATCAAAAGTCTAACCTCAAACGCCCGTCTGCCTTGTGCAAACGCCCGTTTGAGCTGCTATGATCGCAAACGCCCGTTTGCCTAGTGCAAACTCCCGTTCGCCTAGGTTTTTCCAAAACGCTAAAATCTTCAAAACGTGATCTCTAAACCGTTTCTAACCTAATTAACATCGAAAATATAACCCAGAAAAACACATAACAACTTATCTAATCATACCATAGCATCTAGGATCATTGACCAACAAAAAAACACATCTTTCTTGCATCTAAACATCTTAAATCTTGATCTAAACCTCCATAACGATAATTGAAATCGTAGGAAGAGCCTCTTACCTTTTAGCAAGCTTAATCCAAACAAAAACGCAGAAACAGCAGCAAAACTGATCCTTTTCTACAGAAAACATGTGATAAATCCAAACATAGATTAGATTCGATCACACGCTTCTAAACGGTAAAACTACGAATTGATGAGTTTGAATCCGTCAAACTCGAACAAGAACAAAACTAGGGCTTTATCATACCTTATCAAAGCTTCAACTTTTTTATGTCAAAACGTTGCTCTCTTCACAACGATTCCGGTGCTCGACTCTGATCAACCGTTATGAATTGACTTAGCAACTGATTGAAAATCCCTCAGCTCTAATTTCTTGCTCACACACACTGATGATGAATTTAGGAGGTGGAGAAATCTGAATAAAAGGTTAAGGGGCTGATTAGGTTGATTTTTCCTTAAATAGGAAAAATCCCATAATTACCTAATTTCAATGATTTTCCTTAATCACCCTTATGCTAAAAATCAGATTTCCTTCCTTAATATATACATACATATCTCGAAATTGTGTATATAATTACCCAAAATAATTAAACCCGAATAAAAGGAACCGAACCCAATATTTCGTTTTCGCAAAATGACACGTCTGCCCTTTCCCGAAAATCGGAATATTACATTCTTCCCCCCTTAAAGGAGTTTCGTCCTCAAAACTTAGAACATACCTGGTAAGTCCATAAAATCTGGGAACTCGCTGATCATATCGTCCTCAACTTCCCAAGTAGCTTCATCCGTTGAATGATTGCTCCATTGCACCAGAACCAAAGGAATCAACCGTCTCTTAATCATCTTTTCTTTTTGGTCCAAAATTCTGATTGGTGTCTCAACATATGCTAGATTATCTTGAAGAATCTCTGGATCAACTGTAGTCTCAACATCTGTCTTGGTCAAACACTTCTTCAACATCGATACATGAAACATGTTGTGGACTCTTGACATGGATTCCAGTAGCTTAAGCTTATAAGCCAACGGTCAAATTCTTTCTAGAATCTCAAAAGGTCGAACATACCTCGGGCTTAACTTTCCCTTTTGTCCAAAATGTTTCACTCCCTTCATTGGTGAAGCTCGTAGGTAAACTCTTTCACCAACCTCAAACTCAAGAGGTCTCCTTCTAACATCTGCCCAACTCTTCTGTTTGTCTTGAGTTGCCTTCAAATTCTTCTTGACCAACTGAACCCTTTCTTTAGCTTGCTCAACAAATTCCGGCCCGGTGATTTGTCTTTCCTTGACTTCATCCCAAAACAGCGGCGTTCTACATCTTCTTCCATACAACGCTTCAAACGGTGGCATGCCTATACTTGCATGATAACTGTTGTTGTAAGCAAACTCTGCTACCGGTAGGTAATCATCCCATGATCCACCTACTTCCAAAACATAAGCTCTCAACATATCTTCAAGTGTTTGGATGGTCCTCTCTGACTGTCCATCTGTCTGAGGATGGAAGGCCGTACTCAAGTCCAACTTGGTTCCAAAAGCTACTTGTAAACTTTTCCAAAACCGACTGACGAACCTCGAATCACGATCCGAAACTATCGAGATAGGTACTCCGTGTAACTTCACTATATTATCCAAGTATAGTGTGGTCATCTTCTTCAAGGGCATATCAACCTTATACGGTAAGAAATGAGCGGATTTGGTCAATCTATCCACAATCACCCAAATCGCATCATAACCGCTTCTTGTCTTAGGTAAACCGGTGATGAAATCCATCGTGATCTTATCCCATTTCCATTCGGGGATATCCAATGGCTTAAGCATTCCTCCTAGTCTTCTGTGCTCTGCCTTTACTCTCTGAGAGATGTCACATTCTGCAACAAACTTGGCTATCTCCAGTTTCATCGAGGGCCACCAAAACCTTTCATTCAAGTCTCTGTACATTTTAGTAGCTCCCCGATGAACGGCAAAAGCAATCCTATGTGCCTCTTCCATGACTCTCTGTCTTAAATCACCAACATTAGGCACACACAAACGATCCTGGTACCAAAGGTTTCCGTTCTTGTCTAACACATATCCCACTGTAAGTTTTTCTCTAGCAACTCGCTTCAAATCAACCAAAACTGGGTCTTCGTCTTGTTTTTCCTGAATGTCATCCATCAACTCGGACCTCGCTAACAACGGTGCCACAAGCTGCCGGTCTTCAGTCTGATCAAAACTCCGAATCTACAGCCCATCTAACCTCTCTGCAACAACTTCAACACTTGAAACCGCAAACACTAGTTTCCTACTCAAAGCATCGGCTACTACATTTGCTTTACCCGGATGGTACTGAATATCCAAGTCATAATCCTTAACAAACTCTAACCATCTCCTTTGTCTCATATTCAGATTCCCCTGGGTAAAGAAATACTTCAAACTCTTGTGATCGGTGAAGATCCTGGCTTTAACTCCATACAAGTAGTGCCTCCAAGTCTTTAGGGCAAACACTACTGCTGCCAACTCTAAGTCATGTGTTGGGTAATTCTTCTCATGCACCTTCAACTGTCTAGATGCATAAGCAATCACTTTCCCTCCTTGCATCAACACACAACCTAAACCTTGTCCCGAAGCATCTGTGTAAACGTCATAATTATCAAAGATCTCCGAAACTGCCAAAACTGGGGTTGTAGTCAACTTCGTCTTCAGTGTCTGAAAAGCCTCTTCACACTCACTGGTCCACTCGAACTTTACATTCTTTTGAGTGAGCCGGGTAAGTGGTTTAGCTATCTTTGAGAAATCCTGAACAAACTTCCTATAATAGCCAGCCAAACCGAGAATACTTCTAACCTCTGAAACTGTAGTCGGTCTGGACCACTTCTCAACTGCTTCAATCTTCACGGGATCAACCTTAATGCCATCTCCAGAAATGACATGACCCAAGAAACTAACTTGATCCAACCAAAAGTCGCACTTGGAGAACTTAGCATACAACTGGTTCCTCTTCAAAGTCTCCAACACTATCCTTAAGTGTTCTTCATGTTCTTTCTCATCCTTAGAGTACACTAGAATGTCATCTATGAACACTATCACAAACTTATCCAAGTATGACATGAAAACACGCTGCATTAAGTCCATAAATGTAGATGGAGCATTAGTGAGTCCAAAAGGCATGACTAAGAACTCATAATGTCCATACCTCGTACTGAAATCCGTCTTCGGTATATCCGCTAAAAAGACTCGGGTAATTTTTTTTTCCAAACAACCAAGAATAGAAACCAAGAACTAAAGAAGGAAATGTAATACTATTACATTGGAAAAAGAAACCAACGAATCCAAAATGTACGAATTCCAAAGTGCTAAAAATAAACTACAAAATCCAATAATAATCCAAGTCTAGGAAATAAATAAAAGAAATGAATGATAAACAATCAAGGTCTTCAACTCCGGCATCCTCAAACGTCGTCATCAAAGTCCTCCTCGTACTCTTCGTTTACCTGTTCGTCTTCTCACCCCCAAACACATAAATAAACATGAATTTGAGGTAAGTACATTGTACAAAGTAAGAAGTAGAAGCTACAATTTAATTAGGGTTTATCGTTAGAAGATTTGTCTGAATGAGACCGACTCAATTTAGGGTTCATTCCATGCCCATCGACACGTCATGACTAAACGTTTCTACTTAACTTATCTTTGTTACATCACTACTCAAGGAGACTACGCATGGCGTTCATCAGCCTGAAGATATACTTGCTAACTAACGGTGATTAGCACCGATTAGCTCTGGGGTATCCCCGGTATGCGTATACGTCCGATGAATTTCCTCCACTACCCTTCAGCCGTTTAAGGCCAGTAGCGTTGTTCACCTTTTATGAACGTATCACATCGCCGATATGAAAGAGTGCCTAACCGAGAATAAATGAAGTTTTAGCTTTTATCTACACGTATGTAATTATTAATGTGAATTAACTAACCACCTAAGTGTTTTCAGAATAAAACTCACCCCTGCAACTCTACTCCCTCACTTAGACAGCTAGACATCACATCTTAACAATTACACAGACATTGATGAACTCTAGTTCATCAAAGCACAAACCCTTTCATGCCCTTCCGACGGATCCGACTTCAACTCCCTTTAAGAGTACATTCGGTGTTTTAACTGAACGAATCAGAAGTTCAATCGAAGCTTGTTCATGTTTTGATTAATGTTAACATATCATAATTAAGGGTTTAAAATAGTGGAAACACGATTATGAAGCCGAAAACCAAGCTAAAACGCTAAAACAGTAAAAACAAGGTAAAACAGGTCAAACGCCCGTTTGACATCCTATGAACGCCCGTTCGACATCGAACGCCCGTCCACTAACCCCAAACACCCGTCCGTCAAAAAAAGCTACATCCTGAATCAAAATTCTAACCTCAAACGCCCGTCTGCCTTGTGCAAACGCCCGTTTGAGCTGCTATGATCGCAAACGCCCGTTTGTCTAGAGCAAACGCCCGTTCGCCTGGGTTTTTCTCAAAACGCTAAAATCTTCAAAATGCGATCACTAAACCGTTTCTAACCTAATTAACATAAAAAAAACCCCGAAAAACACATAACAACTTATCTAATCATACCATAGCATCTAGGATCATTGACCAACAAAAAAACACATCTTTCTTGCATCTAAACATCTTAAATTTTGATCTAATCCTTAATAACGATGATTGAAATTGTAGGAGGAGCCTCTTACCTTTTAGCAAGCTTAAGCCAAACAAAAACGCGAAAACAACAGCAAAACTGATCCTTTTCTGCAGGAAAACATGTGATAAATCCAAACTTAGATTAGATTCGATCACACGCTTCTAATCGGCAAAACTATGAATTGATGAGTTTGAATCCGTCAAACTCGAACAAGAACAAAAATAGGGCTTAATCATACCTTATCAATGCTTCAACTTTTTGATGTCAAAATGTTGCTCTTTTCACAACGATTCCGGTGCTCGACTCTGATCTGAAAACCGTTATGAATTGACTTAGCAACTGATTGAAAATCCCTCAGCCCTAATTTCTTGCTCACACACGCTGATGATGAATTTAGGAGGTGGAGAAGTCTGATTAAAAGGTTTAGGGGCTGATTAGGTTGATTTTTCCTTAAATAGGAAAAATCCCATAATTACCTAATTTCAATGATTTTCCTTAATCACCCTTATGCTAAAAATCATATTTCCTTCCTTAATATATACATACATATCTCAAAATTGTGTATATAATTACCCAAAATAATTAAACCCGAATAAAAGGAACCGAACCCAATATTTTTTTTTCGCAAAATGACACGTCTGCCCTTTTCCCGAAAATCGGAATATTACACTATATATGAGTGAGTAAAACACGAGTGAATTGTGAGAAATATGCCTTGTTTTGATTATTACGAGAGACACGTTCGTAGGGAGGAAGAACGGAGGGAGGTACGATGGCGTCATAATGAGTTAGTTGATCGAAACGATAAAGGGTTAGCGAGGTGCCTAGGAACATTGCGAAGTTGGTTAAAAAATATAATGACCTATTATGGGCCAAGTATGATGAGTCCACACGGGTGGTTGCATTTGAAAAGAAAAAAGAAAAAGTTGCAGCGGAAAAAGAAGAGATTGTTAGTAGTCATGAGGAGGAGTTGAAAACGGAAAAAGGCGAGCTTGTGGTGAAGGTGGGTGCACCTGCATTTGTGGATGCAAAAGTAGAAAGTTGTGGACGATAGATCACATTGATGAGACATTTGTTGCCAATCAAGTTGAGAGTAATGTTAAGCATGCGGAATCAGTTGTGGATGAGACAATTGAAGAGGGACATGAGCATGTGGAGGAGACTGTTGGTGAGTATAGTCTTAAATGGGTGGTTGAGTTAGTTGCGGAGAATGAGGTGGTGTGTACTCCTTCACCGACCACGTGTTCGAGTTCTACTTTGTCTTCTGTGTATGTACATGTGGATCATCCGCACGAGAAGGACGCCGGGCTGTTGGTTACATCAAATGCAGCCCATATATTGCCTTTAGTTTCTCGTGATCTAGATCATATTGATGGTAAGCCGGGGAATACTTTCATTGACCCATTTGTTGCACATGTTGATGCCTATCCTAGTATGAGTTGCCATGATTATATGGCTACCTTTCCCAGCTTCATTGCCAATATCAAGCCGAGGGATTGTTCTTTTGTTCCATTGGTGACGCTTGGCTCGTCATGTCACCGGTCAATTGGTTTGCAACCATGTATCAACTTTGTATTTGATCCCGGCACTTCGTTGAGGATTTTTGTGGTTTGTTCGAGTTTGGTGTGTGTTGATGACTATTACGACATCCTTCTGATTCGAGGATGAATCTTTTCGAATTGGGAGGGAATGATGTAATCCAGCCTACGAAGACTAAAGAGCGAAAAAAAGATGAGATTGGATGAATTATTTTCATTATTGGACCTGGTTTATATTATTTTACATTGTTTTGCATTGAGTTTAGTTAATAAAGGTCTTTTGGGCCTAAATGCTGGTATGACCCATGATAAAATGTGTCTATATGTTAGTATGATGGGTCAAGTGTTTATTTTCAGGAAATAAAAGTCATTTGGGCTTATTATAGTCAAGTTAGGCCCACCAGAAAATAAAGTGGCGAAATTACCATGTAATTTATTCACATTGCTTAGGAGTTTTTGTTAGTCATTTATTTTGTAGCCTATATAAAGGCTTCTATGTACAATTTGAATACAACATATTATTATAGAGATTTCAGTTAAACCTTTTCTTAAGTCTAGTCGGCTTAAATAATCACTTGCGAGTGAGTTTTCTCTTCGTCGTAGAGAAGACATCTTTTAAGAACGAATCATCGTCGTGAGCGAAACGATGTGTGTTCTTAGCCTCGGTTCTAGGTCTGAGACGCTAGGTCTTGGTTTTCCATAGCTCGCCATTGGTCCTTTAGTAATTTCTTGAGCACGTATCGCATCAGTTTGTCCCAGAGCACAGCAACTAAGGTATCAAATATCCCATTTATTTGCTTTTCTTTAATTTTGAAATTATTAAAAAAAAAAATAGTTCTATGTTTTTATTTCGTTAATTTCGTCCACCCCCTCCCATGAACACCCATACATCTTAAAATATTCATAATCCTACTCAGAAAACTTGAAGATCTTCAAATCTTCAAACCTTAATCCCAAGAACCCTAACCCTAATCCTTTTATTTTTCTGATCTGACACACGTTATTTTCTCAGTTCGTTTTCTACACTAAACCCCCCCAAAATTACGAAATTTTTATCACATCTCCAGCACATCTCGTTCTAAAATTTGTCTCTTAACACCCAATCCAGATTCAACGAAAATCCTGTCTGAAACTGCCGATCAATCCAAAATATCTGTCCATAAAAAATACAGCAGTCAATCGTTGTTTGTATTCGATTTCGTGCTTTGGACGACTCCAAATTACCTGAAAATTGGTAACCTTATAGGAAATTTTCGGATTTACAACTTTCTGCTTTTGAGTTTTCCCGATTCGTCTTTGTTTCACCACAATCGGCACCAAAATTCACTGCTATCAATTTGGAAATTTGTGACAGATTGCACCTGTTCCCGAATAACGATTGTTTGAGCGACCTATATAAGTCCAAAAAATCTGAAATTTTGATATTCTCTAGGAAATCATCTTTTCTACAAATTTCTTATTTTGAGGTTTCCCGGATTCGACATAGGTTGATCACAATCTGCATGAAAATTCACTGTTTAAATTCTGGAAGTTCTGGCAGCATCATGTTTAGAGTTGCTCATTGTTGTGATTCGTTCTTTGGTTGATATCTATATATGAGTTAGTAAAACACGAGTGAATTGTGAGAAATATGCCTTGTTTTGATTATTACGAGAGGCACGTTCGTAGGGAGGAAGAACGGAGGGAGGAACGACGGCGTCAAAATGAGTTAGTTTATCGAAACGATAAAGGGTTAGCAGAGGTGCATAGGAACTTTGTGAAGTTGGTCTAAAAATATAATGAAGACAGGAGGTTATGATGCAAAAGTGGCGGGAAGTTGACCTATTATGGGCCAAGTATGATGAGGCCACACGGGTGGTTGCAGTTGAAAAGAAAAAGAATTTGTTGCAGTGGAAAAAGAAGAGATTGTAAGTAGTCATGATGAGGAGTTGAAAACGGAAGAAGGTGAGCGTGTGGTGAAGGTGGACGCACCTACATTTGTGGATGAACATGAGCTTGTGGATGCAAAAGTAGAGAGTGTGGACGAGATAGTTCACATTGATGAAACATTTGTTGCCAGTCAAGTTGAGAGTAATGTTGAGCGTGCGGAATCAGTTGTGGATGAGACAATTACAGAGGGACATGAGCATGTGGAGGAGACTGTTGGTGAGTATAGTCTTAAATTGGTGGTTGAGATAATTGCGGAGAATGAGGTGGTTTGTACTCCTTCACCGACTGCGTGTTCGAGTTCTACTTTGTCTTCTATGCAGGTACATGTGGATCATCCACACGAGGAGGACACCGGGCTGTTGGTTACATCAAATGCAGCCCCCTCTATTGCCTTTGGTTTCTCACGATCTAGATCATATTGATGGCAAGCCGAGGAATACTTTCATTGACCCATTTGTTGCACATGTTGATGCCTATCCAAGTCTGAGTTGCCATTATTATATTGCTACCTTTCCCAGCTTCATCGCCAATATCAAGCCGAGGGATTTTTCTTTTGTTCCATTGGTGATGCTTGGCTCGTCATGTCACCGGTCAATTGGTTTGCAGTCATGTATCTGTTGAGGTGTAGTGCCCGAAAGACAATTTATGTAATTTTTTTTGACAGGATTTATAATTCATCTTAAAATTTACATTTTATGCTTATGTTATACACTGCTGAAAACCCTAAGTATATCGGTATGTAATCACACAACTCAGTGTATGGCATACACACGAGGATTGAGTTAGTGATGATATGCTTAAAACTAGTTAGTCCGTGGTGAATTTAATCAGAGTATTCGTCTCATGATTAATATACCAACATGATTTGTTGTTTCTTAAAATATTGTCAAGTCCAAAACCGCAATCAGTAAACCCACAACTTTTTCAAAATATTGAGTAGGAGCACGGAAGGCGACAGCCGACCCCACGGCCTCTACTATAGATGCAAGAAAGTGAGAGAATGGTGACGCCTCGTGCGGCTTTGATTTCGGCCCCCTTCGGATGGTGTTCACCGCTACCAAAATTCAAGGCTTGGTCTCCGAAAGGATAGGATCTTGAGGACTCTCCGGGTCACTGACCTGCCCTACGTAGGCATACTCGGGGCATACTTAAAGGTCTGATATAGTAGGTCACACTCATCAGGATATTTTAGGAAATATCTTGGCTGAAAAAGGAAGGTAATCGACGATTAAAGTATGGGATGTACGATTCCCATGAGATGTTTGATCCTCAAAGTTTAATCATCGAGAGAGATTGTCTCAGTTTAACCGTCATCATGCTGATACCGACCCCCTAGGCGGCGGTACGATGTGAGGTTAAATCCTTGGAATGGTAGGATAGACTTTTACAGTTTATAATTCCTAAAATTTATCTAGTCGTGTGTGTATGAATTTTTCCTATCAATTTTGTTTACAACTATCATCTCTAGGCTACTAAACTGCTAGTGTAATGACTTCGTTAAAAGTGAAAAGTAACAAGAACGTTGAACTCATCGAAGAATGCAATTAAATTTCGGAAGAGATATTCCTCTTGAGCCTTTAAATCTTAAGTGACATAGTATATGTATGTCACTGTTGTCACTCGTGTTGAATGAGAGACGCACTTAGTTTAAAGATGATGTGGACTATATAAAATTCTATTAGTGAATTTTAATTGTGTGAGTAATTAGACAAGAAATTTCTAATTGAAAAATTGGAAAATCATAAATAAAGTGTTGCTAGTTAGACGGTATTTGGAACCGATAAACTAGTGGGAGCTTTATTCTTATTATTTATTGTTTTTTTAAAATCATTGGATATGTGTAAGAGACTGCACAAGAGTTTTTCCATTCCTGGAAAAACATGAACAAAGCATTACTAGTTAGACGGTATTTGGAACCGATAAACTAGTGGGAGCCTAGTTCTGGTGATTTTCTAATCTCTAAAAAATCAAAAATAAAGCATTGCTAGTTAGACAGTATTTGGAACCGATAAACTAGTGGGAGCTTTAACCTTATGATTTGTTGATTTATTAGAAAAATCAAATAGTCCAAACGAGTAACACTATCATTAGACATCCCACAGTTAACGAGTAGTGTCTACTCAAATGAACTTCTGGTTCAAGAATGTTTCCATATAAGGAAAGTCAAGAATGTGAAAGAATGTCTATACGTGTTTGTCATCTAAACTAAGTAGTTTTAAGGCTGGACCGGAATATTAATAAATAGAAAATCAGAGGATAAGGAAGGTGATTTCGGATCATTGACCAATGCATCCTTAACGATTTCCTCGAAAGCTAAGTTCTTTGGAAAACACGGTAGCTATGCATTAAACAATAAATAGAGTAGACAACGGGCAGTTATTTCTGCTACAATAGTGGGAGTGATATAAGGAAATGAATTTCGGATTCAATCCTTGAATATCACATAAAATTTATTTTCTATTTTCAGATTCGTTGGAACAAATGGATTCACTTTCAATTTGATAATTTGTTTGTCTTATAGAAAGTGAATATGACATTTGTAGCATGAATCCAAGACTCGGACTTTTGTTTGATAAAGTCAAAACCACTAAGAAATGCTGAAAAGGTATATGTAACATATCTTAAACTATTAAAGGAAAAAGGTTTCCGTATTTAGATAAACACTTCTTCATACTCTAATTAATTAGTGCATATTTCCTAAAGACAAGATCTGAAGACTGGCTTAGGGTGATTCCTATCTTCCAGTCAAGGAACACTGTCTCAAAAGGAACAATGACTAAGCTTCCTTTCAATCGGGAAAGGGTAATAAATGGGTTATTTGATACCTTAGTTGCTGTGCTCTGATACCAACTGATGCGATACGTGCCCAGGAAATAACAAAGGGACCAATGGCGAGCTATGGAAAACCTAGACCTAGCGTCTCCGACCTCGGACCGATGCTAAGAACACACAACGTTTCGCTCACGACGCTGATTCATTCTTAAAATATGTCTTCTCTACAACGAAGAGAAAACTCACTCGCAAGTGATTAATTAAGCCGACTCGACTTAAGAAAAGGTTTAACTGAAATCTCAATAATAATCTGTTGTATTCAAATTGTACATAGAAGGCCTTTATATAGGCTACAAAATAAATGACAAACAAACTCCTAAGCAATGTGGGATAAATTACATAGTAAGTTTCGTCACTTTATTTCCTGGTGGGCCTAATTTGACTCTAATAAGCCCAAATGCCTTTTATTTGCTGAAAATAAACACTTGACCCAACATACTAACATATAGGCACATTTTTTCATGGGTCATACCAGCACTGAGGCCTAAAAGAACTTTATTAACTAAACTCAATGCAAAACAATGTAAAATAATATAAACCAGGAACAATAACGAAAATAATTCATCCAATCCCATCTTTCCTTTGCTCTTCAGGCTTTGTAGGCTTGATTACATCATTCCCTCCCGATTTGAAAGGATTCGTCCTCGAATCAGAAGGATGTCGTAATAGTCATCAACACACACCAAACTCGAACAAACCACAAAAATCCTCGACAAATTGCCAGGATCAAATACAAAGTTGATATATGACTGCAAACCAATTGACCGGTGACATGACGAGCCAAGTGCCACCAATGGAACAAAAGAACAATCCCTCGGCTTGATATTGGTGATGAAGCTAGGAAAGGTTTAAAGAAGTAACATAGCTTGTTCATAAAGACCTTCGGGGTCTTGTGAAAGATACAAGTTAGAAGGAGCTTCTGAGTAGTGATATCTCGTCGGACAACTGCTCGAAACGCCAGTAAGATTATCTAAAATATTTGGAGGTATCTCTGATTTCACCGGTGATAGAGTATTCCATGCTCAGTAATAGGCCATAGCATAGTCTTGGGACTGATGCTCGGCCTGCCTCCCAGTGGAATTTTTCCACTGAGGGATAACACCATAAATTTGCCTTATATAGTTATTAATGTGCTACAATACACTGCTTAACTCATTAAAGATATTGGTTGCGAAATAACGGTTTACACTATCATGTAAAACCGAGAAGTCTACCTAGAAGATGCTTATAAATTTGTGGATAAGGAGGGAATTCGGTTCAACCCACTTCTGTCAATATAGGCATTTAGCACTTAGTGCTTGAAGGTAGGACTGGAAATTTTGCGTACACGTTCAGATGATGACTGTTCGTGCAATATCTTATACGTTTTGTAAAGGTTGGTTATAAGATTCTTAAGATCCTAAAGTGACGGTTATACTGTCAAAACCCCTTCTGAAAGGGTCTATGAATAACAACCTTGGACTTTGGAGTATGGTTACTCAAGGTAGTTACTAACTGATTAGATCAGACCACGTCCAACATTGGTTGTTGGTGATAACACTGATAATTTCTACTAGATCAGAATATCAATCCACCAAGAACACAATGAGAGTATGGTTTAACCATTACCTATTGTGGTTTTCTGAAGACTTTGCAGTTTACAATGGTGATTGATAACCTATGGTTCCTTGCGGACTGTATAGGATTCTGATCAATAGAGGTTGGTTTAAAAGCCATAACCCTGTGAATGGAGTTTTGGTACTCCAGTTCTGTTCACACTCTAGTAGAACCACCTGAGTGTCTCAGGCCCAGTGGGAGTAATTGGATCTACATGAGAAGAGTCGAATGAATAGAATGTTTAACTTTCGGTACAAAGCTGAGTGGTCTAGGAGTGATTCCCTAACAAGTAGAGAGTTAACCAAACCGTGAACTCTCTCACCACTCGGTCTTGTTTGATTCCGTTAGAAAGCAGAAAATAGGGGTGATTCCCTAAGATTTTCTTTCCGAACAAACATAATCTGAATTCATTCGGAATATAAGGGTTTTAGCTAAGAATAAATGCATGATTTCGTTAGAAATCAGGAAATAGGGGTAACTCCCAGAGACTTTCTTGCCAATCAAACGGAATCTGAATTGATTCAGGAACCATGGTTTATATCCTCTAAGGATCAAAGCAAACCTCTAGGTCATTTAAAAGTCACATATTTCAAGTATTTGGACTTGACCAGAATATTGATAAGTCTTTCATAGAATGGATGTCAGTATTGGTAAAGTAGTATATACATTAGTGTTCATGAATGGTAACACTGAAACAATTGGAAACAACATGGGTGTGTTATTTGAAGTCGGAAACTGACATGCCAAGATTCTCTTTATGAAAGAATCAGACTACTTTCTAATGGATTTGATTCGGAAAAATTCCCGAGAATATGTGACTGGCAATCCAATCTATCCTAATGGTTAAGATGATTTTGCATATCGGTATGCAACATTCAATGAAGTAGTCCTACCCTACCTGAGGATGAATAGAAAATATGATAGACTCTCTTTTTATAAGAGAAAGTCAGGTAATTACAAGTTAATCGAATCTTGGATTCGAGTATTAAATAGCAAGTTTACTACATCCTCAAGTATCTTTGGAGAACGAGGAATAATATGCTAGTATATTCAGGTACGAACGTGAATATAAAGGATTACACTAATTCTGACTTTAAGTCAGATTAAGGATGATCGTTAAGTCGATCTCGTGCTCAGTGTTTACTCGTGTGAATCTGACTTTAAGTCAGATTGAGGATTTCCTTCCATATCTGGGAGTAATTCCAGATCTGGTAAGCCGATACCACTTCATTGTGAAAATAGTGGAGAGGTAGCAATATAATCATGGCAACTCAGACTAGGTTAGGCATCAACATGTGCAACAAATGGGTCAATGAAAGTATTCCCCGGCTTACCATCAATATGATCTAGATCACGAGAAACCAAAGGCAATATAAGGGTTGCATTTGATGTAACCAATAGCCCGATGTCCTCCTCGTGCGGATGATCCACATGTAAATGCACAGAAGACAAAGTAGAACTCAAACACATGGTCGGTGAAGGAGTACAAACCACCTCATTCTCCGCAATTATCTCAACCACCCATTTAAGACTATACTCACCAATAGTCTCCTCCACATGCTCATGTCCCTCTGCAATTATCTCATCCACAACTAATTCCGCACGCTCAACATTACTCTCAACTTGACTAGCAACAAATGTTTCATCGATGTGAACTATCTCTTCCACACTCTCTACTTTTGCATCCCCAAGCTCATGTTCATCCAAAAATGCAGGTGCATCCACTTTCACCACATGCTCACCTTCTTCCATTTTCAACTCCTCCTCACGACTACTAACAATCTCTTCTATTTCCGCTGCAACTAATTATTTTTTCTTTCAACTGCAACCACCCGTGTGGCCTCATCATACTTGGCCTATAATAGGTCAACTCCCCGCCATTTTTGTATCATAACCTTCTTGTCTTCATTATATTTTTGGACCTACTTAGCAATGTTCCTATGCACCTCTACTAACCCTTTATCGTTTCGATCAACTGACTCATTTTGACGCCATCGTTCCTCCCTCCGTTCTTCCTCCCTACGAACACGTCTCTCGTAATAATCAAAACAAGACATATTTCTCACAATTCACTCATGTTTTATTCACTCATATATAGATATCAACCAAAGAACGAATCACAACAATAAGTAACTCTAAATATGATGCTGCCAGAACTTCCAGAATTTAAACAGTGACTTTTTATGCAGATTGTGATCAACCTATGTCGAATCTGGGAAACCTCAAAATATGAAATTTGTAGAATAGATGATTTCTAGAGAATATCAAAATTTCCGTTTCTTGGACTTATATAGGTCGCTCAAACAATCGTTATTCTAGAACAGGTGCAATCTGTCACAAATTTCCAAATTGATAGTAGTGAATTTTGGTGCAGATTGTGGTGAAACAAAGACGAATTTGGGAAAACACAAAAGATACAAGTTTTATATCCGTAAATTTCCTATAAGGTTACCAATTTCAGGTAATTTGGAGTCGTCCAAAGCACGGAAATCGAATACAAACGACGATTGACTGCTGCAGTTTTTTCTGGACAGATCTTTTGGATTGATCGGCAGTTCAGACATGATTTACATTGAATCTGGATTGGGTGTAAAGAGACAAATTTTAGAACGAGATGTTCTGGATATGTGATAAAAATTTCGGAATTTTAGGGGTGGTTTAGGGTAGAAACGATATGAGAAAATAATGTGTGTGTCAGATCAGGAAAATAAAAGGATTAGGGTTAGGGTTCTTGGGATGAAGGTTTGAAGATTTGAAGATCTTCAAGTTTTCTGGGTAGGATTATGAATATTTGAAGATGTATGGGTGTTCTTGGTAGGGGGTGGATGAAATTAATGAAATAAAAACAAAGAACTATTTTTTTTTTGAATAATTTTGAAAATAAAGAGAAGCAAATAAATGGGATATTTGATACCTTAGTTGTTGTGCTCTGCTACCAACTGATACGACACGTGCCGAGGAAATAACTAAGAGACCAATGGCGAGCTATGGAAAACCTAGACCTAGCGTCTCCGACCTAGGACCGAGGCTAAGAACACACAACGTTTCGCTCACGACGCCGATTCGTTCTTAAAAGATGTCTTCTCTAAGACGAAGAGAAAACTCACTCGCAAGTGATTAATTAAGCCAACTCGACTTAAGAAAATGGTTAACTGAAATCTCAATAATAATATGTTGTATTCAAATTGTACATAGAAGGCCTTTATATAGTGTACAAAATAAATGACTATCAAACTCCTAAGCAATGTGGGATAAATTACATCGTAATTTTCGTCATTTTATTTCCTGATGGGCCTAACTTGACTCTAATAAGCTCAAATGGCTTTTTATTTACTGAAAATAATCACTTGACCAACATACTAACATATAGACACATTTTTTCATGGGCCATACTAGCATTTAGGCCCAAAAGACCTTTATTAACTAAACTCAATGCAAAACAATGTTAAATAATATAAACCAGGTCCAATAACGAAAATAATACATCCAAGCCCATCTTTTCATATCTCTTCAGTCTTCGTAGGCTAGATTACATCACTCTCTTGGATAGAACAATCCCACATGAATTGTATCCTTGAGATATTTCAACATCCTTTTTTCAGCAGCTAGATGACTTTCGTTTGGATCTGATTTAAATCCTGCACATACTCTAACAACAAATGATATGTCTAGTGTGCTTGTAGTTAGGTATAAAAGTGAACCTATCATACCTCTGTATTTGGTTTGATCCACACTTTTTCCATTGACATGCTTGTCCAAGTGTAGATTTGCTGATATAGGAGTTGCAGCCTATGCACATGATTCCATTCCATACTTCTTGATGAGATCTTTGATGTACTTGATTAGGTTGATGAAAATTCCATTCTCCATTTGTTTGACTTGAAGTCCAAGAAATAGTTGAGCTCTCCCATCATGCTCATTTTGAAACTTCTTTTCATCAAGTTGCAAAACTTTTCACATAATTTGGGATTTTGACATCCAAAGATGATGTCATCTACATAGATTTGTACCAGCAATATACAATCTTTATGATGAATTCTGAACAGTGTCTTGTCTATTGTTCCTTTATTGAATCAATTGTCCACAAGAAATTTTGATAAGGTTTCATACCAGACTCCGGGTGATTTGAGTATTCCGTATAAGAAGGCTGATTTGACATCCATTTGATAAACTTTGAAGTTTTGATGAGCAGGATATGCTAGGAATAGTCTGAAAGCTTCTAGTCTTGCAACTGGTGCATTTGTTTCATCAAAGTCAACACCTTCAGCTTGTGAATAGCCATTTGCAACTAGCCTTGCTTTGTTTCTGATTATGACTCCATTTTCATTCAACTTGTTTCTGTAAACCCATTTTGTCCCAATGACATTTGAGTTGTTTGGTCTGTTTGTAAGTTTCCAGACTTGATTTCTCTCAAATTAATTAAGATTCTCATGCATAGCTATTATCCAATCAGCATCTTTGCATGAATCTTCATTAGTTTTAGGTTCCATGTCTGATAAAAAACAAGTGAGAATGGTTTCCAGCTGTCTTCTGGTTCTGACACCAACGTTTGGATCTCCAAAGACTTGTTCCACTGGATGATCTCTTAACCAACTCAGATTTGGTTTAGAGATTGGTGTAGTCTGTATCTCTTCTTGAGTTGCACCATGCTCTCTTGTAGGATGAAAATCCTCTGGTTCTGTTGAATTGAGTTGTCTGATTTCAATGTCAACATAAATTGGCTCTTCAACTGTCTGATCTTCTTCTTCATTGCTTAGATCTGTGTTGAAGTTGGGTTCATAAAAAAGAACATTAACTGATTCTTCTATTGATAAAGTTCTTTTGCTTAGAACTCTAAATGCCTTGCTCATGTCTGAATATCCCAGGAATCCCTTCATCTGCTTTTGCGTCAAAAGTCTTCAGTTGATCTTTTCCATTATTTTGGATGAAGCATTTACTTCCAAAGATATGAAGACGTGAGATGTTGGGTTTTCTCCCATTGGATAGTTGTGGAAATATTACATTACATTAGTGTAACATATTAATTGTGAGACATATTAATTTTAAGACATATTAATTGTATTGTATAAAAAATTAATATGTCATAAAGTCATAAAGTAACTCTATTTTGTCTTATTAGGTAATAGACAACTCTAGCAATTAATACTAGCCGACTCTAGTAATTAATTGCTCTCTCCTAGCTTATACTCTACTAGGACCTT
The DNA here is from genome assembly GCA_036785695.1 of Gentiana straminea. NCBI lineage: Eukaryota > Viridiplantae > Streptophyta > Magnoliopsida > Gentianales > Gentianaceae > Gentiana > Gentiana straminea. The sequence goes on along the minus strand of JAVUPR010000326.1, from coordinate 8,385,722 downwards.
TCTCACTTACTTGTACCTATTTATACTCACTCTTTTATGATGAATAAACTAAGTTGAAGTTTACTCAAGTATTATTACTTTCTCAAACTCTCTTCATGGTATCAGAGCCTTAACCTCCTGAATCCGCTGCAAAAATCTACTTAACTTGCTGTAACTTCTCATCTCTTATCAAGAATGTCTTCATTATCTAAAGCTTCCTCACCCTCAGTAGAGTCCCACTGCCTCAGCAGACTGGGGTCACTGAAAACCATTCATTTACAAATCACAGACTTGACGGCAACAACTACCTGCTGTGGTCAAGATCTATGAAAATGTATATCTCGTGCCGAGCAAGATGGGATACTTGTCCGGCTCCAAACCTCGCCTCGCTCGAAACCGACCCCAAGTTTGAAGCATGGGATACGAAAATAACCAAGTCATGACCATCCTCACGAGGTCAATGACAAAAGAGATCAGTGAGAACTTCATGATGTATGATACTGCAAAGGAGATCTGGGACAATGCCACAGACCTTTACTCAAAAAAGGACAATACATCTGAGGTCTATGATCTTGAAGCTCAAATCCAAAATTGCAGACAAGGAGATCTGTCTGTAACTCAGTACTTCAACCAACTATCTAAGGCATGGCAACACCTAGATATGTTGGAAATTCACCCATGGAAGGATGTAGAGGATGCTGCCTTATACAAGAATATCATTGAGAAAAATAGGGTATTCAAGTTCCTTACATGACTGAACTCATCCCTTGATGATGTTAGAGGTAGAGTTTTGGCTACTAAACCTCTCCCCAACCTTAAATCTGTGTTTGCTGAAGTCAAACATGAGGAAAGCAGGAGAAAAGTAATGCTGCAAAGCAACCCTGCTAATCACCCTACTGATAGCTCAGTAATGTTGGTGGTCAGGAAGCCTGCTGAGGTTACTGAGACTTACAGGAACCCTACTGAGAAGACAAGAAAGTTGTTCTGTGACCATTGCAAACGCACAAATCACACCAAGAACACTTGCTGGAAACTACATGGTAAGCCTAATTCCTTTAAACCCTCCAAACCAACCAGGGGAGAGTCAGGGCAGGCATGTCAGTGAAGAAGGGAACAAAGATACCATGTAGGATGCTCAGTTTGCTGCTTTCAAAGCCTTCATTGCTCAACAAAAGGAAGGTAGTTCTATCACTGACATAGCTACTCATGCTAAAATAGGTATATTCCACTCACCTCTTAGTAATGATACTTGGATTGTTGATTCTGGGGCTTCATCCCAAATGACTGGTAACAAGAGTCTCATATCTCAGTTTAGGCCATGTCATCAAACCCACAATATTAGGATTGCTGATGGATCTATCTCATGTGCACAAGGTTTTGGAAATGTTAAACTTACTGATAAGATATACCTTCAGGATGTCCTATTTGTTCCTAAATTAGATTGTAACCTTATATCTCTCAGTAGACTCACTAAAGACCTAAATTGGACAGTCTTGTTTAATGACAATCAGTGTATATTCCAGGATCTTTCATCACATGAAGTGATTGGGAGAGCTAAAGCCTGCTCAGGACTGTTTATTGTCAACCCTGCTGAAGACAGAAGATTGAAGACTGAACTGCCTCAGCAGCTTGCAACCAAAACTTAGACAATATCATGTTATGGAATTATAGGTTAGGTCATCCAAGTTTTGGTTATTTAAAGTCTTTAATTCCTGAATTGTTTAAAGGATGTAACCTCAGTGACATTCAATGTGATATTTGTCAGTTTGCTAAACTTACTAAATCTATGTATACTAAAATACCTTATTTACCTTCCACCCCTTTCACTTTGATTCATAGTGATGTCTGGGGACCCTCAAGAGTTAAAAGTATAACAGGAAAGAGGTGGTTTGTCACTTTCATAGATGACCACACCAGGATCACATGGCTTTTTCTGATGAAAGATAAATCTGAAGTTGGAACCATCTTCCAAGAATTCTATAACATGGTATCCACTCAATTTGACACTAAGATTAAAATCTTAAAAACAGATAATGCCCTAGAATACTATGAGTCCAACCTCAGCACCTTCCTGAATGATAAGGGAATTGTTCACACCAGTAGCTGTGTAGAGACACCTCAGCAAAATGGGGTTGCTGAGAGGAAGAACAGGCACTTACTGGAGATGGCTAGATCAGTCATGATCACCACACATGTGCCTAAATATATGTGGGGTGAAGCTATACTAATCGCCACATACCCGATCAACGGGTTACCCGGCGAGTGTTAGGATTCAAGACTCCCATTCAAACCTTGCCGACAAGTCATTCCCGTCCTCATCTCATTCTTTGACTTGCCTCAAAAGATCTTTGGATGTCTTGTGTTTGTCTATATTCATGCCCAACACAGAAGCAAACTTGATACCAAAGCTCATAAATGCATCTTCCTAGGCTATGCCAAAGATAGAAAGGGTTACAAGTGTTACTCTCCCAATGACAAAAGATTTTACAATTCTATGGATGTAAAATTCTTTGAAAAACCCCTTACTACAGAAAACCTACTGAGACAGTCACAGATGGCAACCTTATTGAAATTGAGCTCACTCCAATCCCTCAACCAACTCCTCAGCAGACTCCTGATACTCAGCAACCTACTGAACCCACTGAACCTCAGCAACCTACTGAGCCCACTAAACCTCGGCGGCCCTGCGAACCCACCGAACCTCGGCGGCCTGCCGAACCCACCGAACCTCGGCGGCCCTGCGAACCCACTGAACCTCAGTAGTCTCCTGAGCCTACTGACCCTACTCATTCCACTGATAGTGATGACATACCCATTGCTGTCCGAAAGGGAAAGAGATCATGTACTAATCACTCTATTCATACTTATGTGTCTTATGATCACTTGTCACCTTCTTTTGCTATGTTTACACAGGACTTGGATTCCCACTCCATTCCTAAGAATATACAGGAAGCTCTCCAACATGACAAGTGGAAGACTCCTGTCAAAACTGAAATGACTGCTGTCAAAACTGAAATGACTGCTCTCCTTCACAACCATACTTGGGACCTCACCACTCTCTCACATGGAAAGAAGACAATCAGCTGCAAATGGTTGTTCACTATCAAGTACAATGCTAATGGTACTATTGACAAATACAAAGCTAGACTGGTTGTAAGGGGATTCACTCAAACATATGGGATTGACTACAAAGAAACCTTTGCACCTGGCAAAGCTAAACACCGTCGTGGCACCGATCTCACTTGTCATCCAACTTGACTGGCCTCTCCACCAATTGGATATCAAGAATGCTTTCCTAAATGGTGACCTTACTGAGGAAGTCTATATGAATGTACCACCGGTTTTGCCAACACTCACACTCAAGGGAAAGTTTACAAACTGAGGAAATCCCTATATGGCCTAAAGCAGTTCCCTCGAGCTAGGTTTGGAAAACTCACTACTGTGGTTAAAGCTGCTGGATATCATCAATGCAACTCAGCTCACACCATGTTTATAAAAATAACCAACCAGAAGAGATCTATTCTTATTATCTATGTGGGTGATATCATCCTTACTGGTGATGACCCTGCTGAGATCCAACAATTGAAGACCCTTCTGGCAAAAGTGTTTCAAGTTAAAGATATGGGATATCTCAAGTACTTCCTTGGCATGGAAATAGCCAGAAACAACCAGGGTATCTCAGTCTCACAGAGGAAGTATGTGCTGGACCTGCTGAAGGAAACTGGCATGCTAGGATGCAAACCTGATGTATCTCCAGTAGACCCAAGTAATCCACTGGTACATGGTAATGTTGCTGTAAGAAAGGAACAATATCAGAGACTTGTAGGGAAACTTATCTATCTCTCTCATACAAGACCTGATATTGCATATGGAGTTAGCCTTGTCAGTCAATTCATGCATTGCCCTACTGAGCACCATTGGGATGCTGTCTACAGAATACTCAGATACTTGAAGTCCACTCCTGGCCAGGGCCTACACTTCACTAAGTCTACTGACAGATCAGTGAAGGTCTATACTGATGCTGACAGGGTCGGTTGCCACATATACAGAAGATGCACCACAGGCTATTGCTCATATGTATGGGGTAATCTTGTCACTTGGAGAAGCAAGAAACAACCTACTGTCTCTAGAAGCAGTGCTGAAGCTGAACGCAGGGCACTTGGTTTTGGGCATTTGTGAAGCATTATGGCTGAAAAGAGTCCTTACTGACCTTCAACCGACCCCTCAGCAACCTGTCATACTCTGCTGTGACAATAATTCAGCTTTATGCATGGCAGAGGATCCAGTCCATCATGATAAAACCAAACATGTGGATATTGACAGACATTTCCTTAAAGAGAAGATTGATGCCAAGATCATTCAACTTCAGTATGTTCCCTCAGCAGACCAAAATGCTGATATTCTCACCAAGGCAATTCCACCGCTTATGTTCAGCAGACTGAGTAGCAAACTTGGCTTTATTAACATATACAACCCAATTTGAAGGGGGTGTGGAAATATTACATTACATTAGTGTAACATATTAATTGTGAGACATATTAATTGTAAGACATATTAATTGTATTGTATAAACAATTAATATGTCATAAAGTCATAAAGTAACTCTATTTTGTCTTATTAGGTAATAGACAACTCTAGCAATTAATACTAGCCGACTTTAGTAATTAATTGCTCTCTCCTAGCTTATACTCTACTAGGACCTTTCTCACTTACTTGTACCTATTTATACTCACTCTTTTATGATGAATAAACTAAGTTGAAGTTTACTCAAGTATTATTACTTTCTCAAACTCTCTTCAATAGTTCATATAGCAAACTGTGTTGATAGCTTCAGCCCAGTAGCCTTTTGACATGTTTGTTTCTGTTATCATTAACCTGGCAGCCTCCTTTATGGTCCTGTTTCTTCTTTCAGCTATTCCATTATGTTGTGGAGTTCTTGCAGCAACAAGTTGATTCTTGCATGCCATTTTCTCCACAATAACTTATGATAACTTGATTTAAGAACTCTGTGCCTCTGTCACATCTGATTTTGACTACTATAAGATCCTTTTCATTTTGAAATCTTTTCAGTAAATCAGGTAGCTTCTTTAGAGTTTCTTTCTTTTTGTTGAGGAAGACAATCCATGTGAACTTTGAGAAATCATCCACTATCACCAATGTGTACTTTTTCCACTAATATTTATCGGTGTCATTAGTCCAAAAAAATGCATATGTAGCAGTTGTAATATCCACTTTGTTGATGGTGTTGTCTTTGACTTGAATGGTTCTCTTGTCTATTTTCCCATTTGGCGGAAGTCACAAATGTTGTCCTTCTTGTAGACCATATCTAGCAGTCCTCTTACTAGATCATTTCTTGCCAACCGATTGATTGTTTTGAAATTGAAATGGCTTAGTCTCTTGGGCCACATACGACTTATTTCTGGTCTTGATTGTACTTGTACACAAACTTCTGATGTGCCAGTTGACCAGTCTACTATAAACATGTTCTTCTTTCTTTTTCCGGTAAGGATCTTCTGTCTAGTTTCTTCATTTATGACTCTGCATTTCTTCTTGTTGAATAGAACTTCATATCCATTGTCACAAAATTGACTTGCACTTAGAAGATTGTACTTCAGCCCTTTAACAAATATGACATCACAAATCTCTAGATCATTCTTGATAAGGCTTCCAAACCTTTTGGTGATTCCCGGCTTTTCATTTCCTCCAAAGTAGACTTTAGGTCCATCCTTGTTTTGATATTTCACCAAGCAGTGTTTGTTTCCTATCATGTGTCTGGAACATCCACTGTCTATGTACCAGACATCCTGCAAGACAAATTAATGTGATTTAGGTACCCCAAATCTGTTTGGGTCCAACAGTGTTAGTGCCAGATGATGTAATGCATAGTCAGTATTTGAATGGGGGACTCTTAGGTGTTTACACCACTGTTGAGGATAGTCAAATGGAATTTCATAAATTTCATTCTTCCATTTGAAATATTTTCTCTACCTTTTGTCATGTATGATTCAATATGATTATTCTTAAAGGTAGGTGTAGCTGTTGTCTCAGATTTCCTTTTATACACCTGTCGGGTCCTGTTAGGAAAATTTTTGTGTGTAGAAGGAAATCTGGGATATTCTACTACTTTACTTTTAAGATCCCCATTTATGATATTGGATTTCCAATTTTGAATGGGAAGGCCAATGTTCTAGTCACTATTGAAAGGATATATTCTCTTATCCCCCCGACCTTATGATTCCTTGAATTTTTTGTTCTTTTAGATTCATAAGTGACTGAATGATCATCTCTTTGATTCTCAGTTAAAAATTTAAGAAAATTGACTTGCTTGATCTGTCTGAATTTCTCTTCAGGTTTGAAAGATGGTCAATAATAGATACCATTTTCGGATCTGAACTTTGGGTCAGACTTGACAAGATTCGTCTGTTCTGAGTAGCCTAGACCAGACTTGTCTCCAGGTCGTTTAGCTGGTCTGAACTCATGAATAATTGATGTGGTAGACTTGATCTGAAAATGTGATTCCCTATATAGATCAGGTCTGATTTCATCTATCATTGATGGTTTGTTAATTCTTAATTTGAAGAGTTCATATTTCAATTTCAAAATTTCAGATTTGAGATATTAATTTTCTTTCTTTATACGATCACAGTTTGCTTGAATTTCATCAAACTCACTGTTAAGATCTTTTAGAAATCCTTGAATATCCACAGTCTCAAGATATGGAATCGCAGCTTTGGAACATGAACCAGGTGAGAATGTGGAGTGTGAGAATAGTGATATTACCTCATCGTTATAGGATGAAACAAGATGACAATGAATTCATGGCATTATAGGATAACGATGAGGTAATATCTCACTGTTTTGAAGTGTTCCCGGTTTGTTGCAGTTATAACAAAGCAATTCATCTTGTTTCATTCATACTTGATGATCTACTTTTTTGATCATCCATGTTGTCCCTTCTATCATCTCTGCGATCTTCTCTACCGTCTTCTCTATGGTTGTATCGTCTGTCATCTCTTCTATCATCTTCTCTTCTTCTGTAGCCATCATCTCTTCTGTTTTGATTTTGAAACTTTCCGGTTTAGTGAGACAATCCTTTGACGTGTCTCATTATTAAAGCCATCTGATCTTGCAATTGATCGATCTTACTTTGTTTGACAGTTTCCACCATTGAATTTGAAGTTTCACCCGTAGGAGTAATTAGAGCTGTTATTTCCTGAACATTTTTCTTGATTTTGTTGTTCAGCTAGAACTCATATGCTTTTAAATCAGAAAAGATTTCCATTGTGTCTAGTTTAGTTAGATCTTTTGTAGCAGCTTGGCCAGTATTGATGATATCCTATGATTTTGGGAAAGCTTTTAGAATATTCATGCAGATCTCCTTTTGAGTGTACTGTCGATTTAGCATTTGTAGCTCATTATGGATCTCATGAAAATGGGCTTCCATTTCTCAATATTTTCTCCAGATTTCATCTGAAAGGTCTCAAAATTTCAAACAGCAACAACGAGCTTGTTTACTTTGACCGCTTCAGTTCCTACATAGTAGCTGATCAGAGTTTTCCAGATCTCTTTTGTTGTTTTACACCTCTTGATCTTCAAGTACATGTTGCTATCCAAGGCCTTCAATATGGTGTCCTTAGCAACATTGTCCAGATTGTTGATATTTTTATCTTCTGAAGTCCACTCATGCTTTGGTTTTCTTACAAATGGTTGATCTCTTTGAGTGGTTTCATCCATGTTTGCTTTCATTATGGTGATTGGACCATCCTCTATCACAGTAACCATATCTTCATGGATTGTAGCTAAGTCCGTCTGCATTCCATTAATTAAAATTTGAGATAGAGAAAGTAGGTACTCTAACAATTGTACTATTTGACACAATGCTGAAATATGATTGTTAAAAACGTTTGAAAATAGAATATTTTTTATCACTCCAACACATAGAACATGAAGATGTCTTTTTTAGGAGACACGCTCCGATACCACTTGTTGGTCCATAATACAAGGCTTGGAAGAGTTTAGTGGGGGGAGGGTGAATGAACTCTTTTCGATTTTGGAGTACTTAAGGAATAAGTCTGATCAGTAAGAACAGACTAGCAAGGAGCTCTTCTGGTTTTACTGATCTGATTATCTTCAAACAATAAGTGCAGTGGAAAATGATTTAGTTCGAAATAAGACTTGAGCTTGGTTTCCAGTGCTGAGTAGTGTGATGTAGAGTATGCAAGTACTGAATGTAAAGTGCTAAAAGTAAAGGAGACAAGAAGTGTTATCGATCTTCAGAGTGGAGTAATCTCATACGTGACCGCTTCTCCCATAACTTGGGAGGTATCACTATTGTACTCTAAACTAATACAATAGGCAAGTGTCCTTGACACCCCACAGATGCTTCAATGGTCTATTTGCACGCAGCTTGTCTGAAGAACTTCCTTTCTCCAATAGTTCGTCAGTCTTCTCCGTTGTTCTTCCAAACCCCGCAGATGCTTCAACAGGTTCGCCGTTTTTTGAGAACTAGATTATTGAGTAGAGTTGGTGTTGTATCAAATTAATGATACAAAGGTGAGAGCTTCTGTTGAATCTTACTTTGAGGTTTAAGTTGCAGCTCTCTTGACCAAGTTGATCTCTAGACATTTCTTTGAAGCTTCGTTGATGATCTGCTTGATTTCTTGATCTGGATTGGTAAGCTTTGAGATGAAGATCTTGTTCTTGTTTAGATTTAATCTAAGAATGATTTTTAGATTTTTCAAGAACTTAACTTCCAAAACTGCATTTCTTGTTGTTGATCTTCATCCTTATATACTCTTCGTAGGGTAGGTGTGCCATTGAGGAATGAGTGCCTTTGATTCGTTGCTTAGTTGTCACTTGATCTTTTTGCAATTAGCCCGTTCAAATTTTTAACCGTTGGAGCATGTCCTTGTTGACTTCTAGAAGATAATTTTATAGCAACAAATGCTCTTTCTCCACTTGTATGATTTTGTAGCCGTTAGATCAATTGTTGATCGTATGGTTGGCTACACACTCTTTAATTTATCACTTCATTTGTCTTTTAGTCACTTGAGAGCATTTATTGTCTTGTTCTGAATTTTGACTCGTCGGGATCTTCATACTCATCTGCTTTCTTTTTGCTTTATGGTCTTCTTTTTGAATATTCTGACTTGAGTAGTTTGCTTGACAAAAAAGACAAGATTCTGGTCTTCTAGTCGTCTGTTCTTCTTGTCTTCAAGTCTTCAAGCCTAGACTAACTTATATTCTACTAATAGAAGCAAGGTCTAACTAAATCTATACAATTCGCATGTCAGACTACTAAGCAAACTTATACTTGGTTTCCTAAACCAACTATTTTTGTATTATCAAAACTTCTAGTCTATGGGGACCTAACAGTTTCAGAAGTTAAGTTTTAGTGACAAGTTTATTCACCCCCTCTAAACATGTCTCAAGCCTTACAAAGGGTACAACAAATCCAAATAATTCAAAATATATCACCAATATATCATAAGAAGAAAACTCAACACTATCACTGCTGAGAAACGAGTTGCACACTTTGATTGAGGAATTGCAATAAGCTTAGGCATTTAGTGTTAAAGAAAATAAAGTTGCGCCTTTACTAGCACCAATTGGTTTTAATAGAATGGTAAGCGCTTACCATTCTACTAAAACAATTGGTGCTAGTAAAGGCACAACTTTATTTCCTTTAACACGCCCTCTCAAGTGTGGTCCTCTAACAAGTTACCATTCTACTAAAACCAATTGGTGCTAGTAAAGGCACAACTTTATTTCCTTTAACACGCCCTCTCAAGTGTGGTCCTCTAACAAGGCTGTGCCATCTAGGCACACAAAGACAAGACCAAAGTAGACCAACAATATAAAGAGTCCCAACACTTGGACAATATAATTGAGGGAGCCAGGGCTTGATCCTATGACCTTGACGAGTGTCGAATCCTCGGGGAAACTTGGTAATTCTTCTAAGTGTGGTTAAACACCAAAGAGTCATTATTAACTCGATCTAAATCGCAATTTTATCACACAGATTACTACTATTCTACTTAACATAAAATAAATGCGTAATTTAAATGTTATTCTAATATAATATATATAGATATATAAATATATATAGATGTACATAGATTGCAAAATATATATATAGATATAAATATATAGATACCAATATATTATTATAGAACTAGCCAAAGTTTATATAATTGATTTATACGATCTTTGCAGTAAACGTATTGTGCTCGATCTTTCGTTTTATATTAGGTCCAATTGAGTAAATGAAACGGTGCACTCCTGAGGTTAACAATTCCTCCTCACACGAGCGTATGAAATTGTCATATGTCATTGTCATCAGTTCAATCTCCACAACTGCCCCATGCTAATCTTAGTTAGTCTGAATAGGTACCGAGTACAAATCTACCCCGGATAAAAGAGGTTATTCCGTTTGTCAGACGGCCGATGTTATTCAAAAGGCTCCGGTTGTCAGGCGGATCGATTTAACTTTCCGGTGTTAGTTTCAATTAAACCGTTGATTTTAACATTATTATGATCTTGAGCACAATTTTAATAAGATTCATCTTTCCCAAGACAAATCTGCCCCCGGGTAGGAAATAGGATTCGTAGTCACGCTTTCGCACGGCCAATTTTACCCTCCGGTTTTTCTATCTTTTATCTCATATCCTAACTTCTCTGGTCAGTTCATCGTTAGGTTATATGGTGCGATTCATCTTGGTTAATTACGTCAATCCGAATATTATCAATACGTTGCAAAATAGAAAAAGATTCAATTAACTCAATTTTAGTCAATTTTAATTAGACAGTATTCCTTTACCGAAAAGATCGAAATAAAACGATTACATAACTTTGGCTAGTTATTAGATTTAGCCTAATAACATTATAAAAAGATAAAAACAAACAATACAAACATAAATACTTTAGAAATTTTACCCGATTACAACTGTTGAATCAGAGATCGTATTCTGGACATTACAACGACTTCAGCAACATTGATATTCTGATAATTTCTCGAGCATTACAACGATACTATTTTTTATTAATGGCATAAGGCCTATATACATATATACTACTACTAATTAAGAGAGGTTAGAAAATATATTGGTACACCCTGCAGGCTGTATGAACTGCTCTATTTATAGGCAGAATTTCCCAGGGCCGGATCGATCCGAGGTGATGCCGGATCGATCCGGGAATAAAAAATATTATCCCCTAGATTATTATCTGCAGGACCACATGTTTGATAATCATTATGTTTCCTCGGTTCGATCCGAGGTTAATCCGGATTGATCCGGGTAGTTTATTTTCACATCTTGATCTGAAACTTGATAAAATCATAACTTGAGTTCTGGATCTCCGAATGTCATAATTCAAGAAGCGCTGGAAACATCTTGAAAAGATCTATAACTTCTATGAAGGACTCTTCTTCAGAAAATGCCTTTTTGATGGGCCATTTGTTCGTCAAATATATATCTCGATAATAGTATTACGAACCGTTGATCCACTTGAACTTTAAATCTCATGACACTTCCTAACTTCCTTCGAAAGACATGATTTTACTTCAAAAAGTGTCGTCACTCGGGGTCTTGGTTTACCTAAAATCTGCAAATAAAATACCAAAAATACCCACGTAAATCTGACACGACACTCCGGTTACTAAACCAGTACAAAATTTATAATTTTTTATTACTTTTACTAGATTTTTATAGTATTTGGATTTATTCATAACTATTAATATTTCATAAGATTATCGTTATAATTTCTTATATTTTATATAAAAAGAGTTGATAAAGTATATAAAACATCGTAATTTTTATCATATAAATGTTATACATCAACTACTCCCCACTTAGCTCTTTGATCGTCCTCGAGCAAAATAAGCGGTAATATATAAAAATTACAATAAAAATGATATACCTGGTAGATTAAATTTCAAGTTAGTAAAATATCATTTCAATATTATAAATATATTAATTATATCTTTCTTAGAAATTAACAAGATAAAAAGTGTATATAACTTAGATAAATTATTTATCAACTAGCATTCAAATGAAATTCTGCATAATCTACTTAATAAATATAATTAAAATTCTAGAATTATTCTCCTATCTCAACTTATATGAAATATTTGGAATCAAGGACTAAGTCAAGTAGTTGACAAAATGGCTTATACGTTTTAGGCTCAGGGTATTGGTTTAATCGAAAGGATAGAAAAGAAAATCAAAAGAGAAAGAAGCAAGTCGTACGTACTTACACCTTCATAATTTTGATCAAAAATATCTTGATTAATAACATTCTGATATTATTTCACCCTTTTTTTTTCCAGATTTTCTCTTTTTTTTTTTTTCTTTTTTTTTTTTTATATTTTTTTTACACAAACTTAAGAACTAAAAGCGCGCGTGTGTGTAGAAAATCAAACTTACAAGCATTGCTTCATCAAGATTGATCGGAGTACTACTCTTTCGATCGAAAATTACAAGTCCGGTTTCCTTAAACTTGTAATCATTCTTGAGATCTTATGATTCGACTTTTTTATTTTATTTTTTTTATGCCTTCATTCCCAGCAATAGGATATTTCGAGATAATACCCTAGCTGGACTATTATCATCAGGCAATCGGGAGCTTTTAAACCTCATAGTGATATAGGACATTTCGAGATAACACCCTACTGCACTCAAATCATTGGTAGCTACAACCGATATGTTCTTTTTATTTTTTAGTTGTCGATCAAAGATAAGGAAGATACCTGGTATTTGATTAATTCTGCGAAAATATGGTGCTTCGTTCTTAATTCTTTTATAGAATATTAACATATCCGAACTTATTACCAAAATCGACTATCTTGCAAGCATCATGAGGTAAGATCGAATATACTAATACTTATCTAATTTTTCCAATCTCAGCATAGACCATTCTTAGCTTTTGTGTCATCATCTCCTTTCATAAGTACGTACAAACTCGTGGGGTTTTTAGGAAATGTAGACCAAAATAAGCTAAGGGTCGGTTATAATCAAAATGGCTATTTCAAGTGAGGTCTTGATCACTCTAATCAAGGCTGAGGTAGGGACAAAAATTAGAAATTTATTTAGGTAGGCTATTTGGCTATAGTTTATATTTTTGTGGTGCCAAAAATCTCATCATTCCTAATCCGATTCCATATTCATATTTCGTTTTGAAAAGAAAATTATTCTAACATTTTATTATAGATATAAGTATATCTACTAAATTTCATAAGAAAATTACTTGATAATATTTATGTATAGTTACATATACTTAAAATCTTATAAAAATCTAAAACTGACATATAATATAATTATAATATATCTAATTTACTTTACTTAATCAAAATCTATTCTTACCAATTTATATTATTTTTATTCATATTAATTATATACTATCTACTTATTTTTATTCAAGAAAAATTAAACTAAGTATTAAGCACTTAAGTATAAATTTATATGAGAAAATTTTAATTTTTTATTTACTAACTTACCACTACTCCCCACTTACGAAGTGGCATCGTCCCGATGTTCAGTGAGTAATAAAAAGTAGGTTCGAAAGAAAAAATTAAAATTTTATACGATTTTGATTTTTATTATTTTTCTCAACATATATTACTTTGATTAAAGAAAATGACATATATATTAAACATTATGAAAATTATTACAAACTTGAATAAAATTGATTAAACAAGAGATTAAACGACTAACTTAATTGACTACCAACTTAACAAACTTCCAACTGACATCTATCATCTGATTTCTACCAACTCAAACAACACATCAAACTGTCGATGAACATCCGGGAGTATCTACCGGAAGTAATCCCAACTGAGAATCACGAGATGGAAAAATCTCGTCTGTAGTAACCTCAGGCACTTGATTTAGATGAACAAATAGTTGAGAGATAACCCAGGCAAACGGTAGTGATCTTCCCCTATTACGCCTCTCCACTACAAAATTAATTGCCGTTTTGAACATCAATATCCCCCAGTCAATGTATGCCCCCACAGTCAGTGCATACAACAGCGGCATCTCATCATCCGTAACTCCATAAAAATCTCTAGTTGGATAGATCCGGGAATTAATGAAGCGTTTCCACGCCCTCAGATGAGGGGGTAAAGCCAGAGTTGAAGAATCATAGTTATGATCAAACAATGGAAACACATATTGAAAGGCTTCGCGAGACGATTGACAACATTATAAGCATTTCCGAGTTCCCATAGAAACTCGAAATGTGGGTTTTGATCAAAGGTAGATGGTGGGATTTGAAAGATTTGATTTATGATGACTGGAGAAAAGGATATAACGATGCCCCTAACAAGAATAAGATGAGACGAGGCTGCTGTCGTTATATCAGTAAGAGATGCATAAAAATCTCTAACAATTGAAATGTTAATTCTACCTATGGGAGTCCTAATCAGCTCTTTCCATCCGCAACCTCGGATTAGATTTCGTCCCCACTGATCGATTTTTTCCGTATTTAAGCCTTTCTCCATCAGAATTGGAGAATGGATGAAATTTAGACATCTCGGAACGTCATTGTGAAAACACGAGGCATGGCTTTCGGGAACCACACCATCAGGTGTATGTGGTTCGTAACTATTAACCGAGGGGGAGGAGTGATTAGACATTTTTATCAGATAAAGAAACTAAGCTCAGACAGATAAAAGTAGAAAAATGAATGAGCAATGTTTGAAGGCTGCTGCTATTTCCTTTTATAGAAATGTATCTATCATGTAAAAGTAGAAAATATCTCTTTGTTGGCGTTTTTGTACTTCCCGGATCGATCCTGAAAAGGGCCGGATCGATCCGGCCTAGCAGCTAGAAATCTTGTCAGGTCGGTACACTCACGCCGGATCGATCCGGGGTTAGGTCGGATCGATCCGGGAACTCACTATTCACGGACAGAGTTGTTTTGGCTTGAAAAATGCCCAGATTTTTTCCTAGTTTGATATGTTTTCTCCCTAACTTTGGTTTCTTATTATTATGTTATCAAAATATTGATAACGATAAATTTTACTACACGGTGCGTAATAACATAAAATCAAACGAAAGTAAAATAAAATTCTACGAAAATAAAATCAAAATAACCTAAAATCGTACGAAAATAAACTCGAAGTAACATAAAATCGTACGAAAAATCAATTGTTTTCAATGTCAATAATCATAAAATGGTTTAAATCAATCCTCCTCATCACTCATCTCGACGTGGCTCGAACTTGGCATGGCCTGAGAACTGGCCGGATCATAAGTCGAATCATGAAATGGTTCTTGAAAATGTGTTGACATCCTAACCGAGCCATCTAATCCCATCGAGCTCATCCATGTCTTGACATCGGAAAAAGTGCTTCCCCATCCCGTCGTGGTATGGCTAAATGATCCAAATCCTTCCCAATCAGATGTCGCAGCTGCCGTAGTACCTGTCGAAAAATCCCTTATACCACTAGTTTGAAATCCAAAAGAATGTGGCATTTGTTGGAAGTTTGATCGAGGTGGCATCGGTGGAATAAAGTCGGGCAATGTATACGGCTCGGATTGGCAATGCAGAATATCCATCTCGGCATAGGTAGGGTTCTCGGTATATTCATTTGATATATACCTCGCATGCCTTGACGTAAATCTTCGACCACCGCATATTCCTTTCCGCAAAAACCATATTGGCATTGGCCCGATGAACATCATAGGCCAAGGATTGAAACATGTCGTATGTGATGGTGTTTGGAAGTTGAGTTTGAGTTTGACTGGATGATGGAGGAACAAGATAGTGGATTGAGAAACATGTGGAGTAGGTCGAGGTCGTTGGCGGTTAGGGTTCATAAAATCTATTCTTCCCGCAGTGCGTACGTGGTAAACTAGGACCTATAAGTGTCTCATCAACCATAATCGATTATCATTTGGAAGTTCGGGGACACCTATCCGGCGACATAAGGAAGAAATGAAACAAGGAAAAGGCATGTGACTTCTGGTTTAGCAGTTGAGACAAATTCCTTGGCCCGCCTATACATCACCTTGCCTACATCCACGGGTACATCATTGACCATGGCCCAAGAAATACACAGATCTTCTTTACCAAAAGATGTCAAATGACGAGAAGGGTAAAGAGTCGAACTGATAAAACGTTTGATAGCTCTCATATCCCTTATACATTTTCCATAGGAAAACCTGTTTTCATGCCAGACGGCTGTGGGATCTAACTCGTGCTGGGCTGTCGAGACTATATAGTCAAAGTCTGCAGGCTCATCTAAATTCCATACCGTATAATAATCCTCATCCTCTGGTATATTAGGGATACCATAAATAGCATTTATAACCTGGGGATTAAACGGCACTGTCCTGGTTCTTAGGCTTACAGAAGTTAACTCACCATTCTCTGTTGCATTATGAGTTGCTACCAGAGAATAAAATTCAGCTACTAAGGTTGTGTTAACTTCACCTGCCCTTAAACTGGCTAACTCCAACCACTGTCGTCTTTCAAAAATCTCTTTCACCTCCCTTCCCAAATCCTTGAAATCTAGACCCCTCTCTATTGCAACTAAACACTGTCCAAATTTATTTTTCAACGCGTTCTTAGCTGCAGCAGACGCGGTTCTATCAAAACTAACGGCCAATTCTTCTTCTGTTAAAGGTCTTGTCTCTATGACCGGGATTTGGGTAGGGATATGCGGCTTACGTTTTTTAGTGGCTTTTGATGATTCGGCCATTCTACGATAGTGACACAATAACAAAATAACAACAAACAACAAAACAAACAAACAACACAAATGAGTGACAAAATAGTTGAATTTAAATAAAAAGTTACATAAAAACGAAATTAACAAAATACATTACTACAATGTTACCTTATAATGCTTAAAAGGTTGAAAAGTTGGCCGGAAAAGATGAATATCACCGGAGTGAAAGTCGAAGCTTTTCTTTGAAAATTTCTCCAATAAAATTGAAAATTTGAAGAGAGGAGAGGAAAATGAGAAGAGTGTAAGGATTGGGGTAGTTTTAATAGTAATTTTATGTGATGATTTAAAGAAAAAATTTTGAATGGGGGAGAGGGGAGGGGCGGCTGTTTGAAAGAAATGAAAGAAGAAGAAGAAGAAGAAGAGAACCCGTTCCCTTTTTCTAGGTTTTTTAGTCTCCGGATCGATCCGGGGTCATGTTCGGATCGATCCGACAAAATATATATATATATATATATAAATTTTTTTTTTAAAACTCTTTAAAACTTAAATTTTTTTATAAAACCTTAATAATACTTCTGCAAATTTTTAATTAAAACCTTTTATAAAAAATTTATAAAACTTTTAATAATTTCATAAAGATCCTTTATATAAAATTTTCAAAAGTTATATAAAAATTTTATAAAACTTATAAGGGTCCTAATTCCATTATTTCTAAATCTTCCAGGGTTCTGACATAACGTTCTATCAACCTAACCTTAAGAAATGAGGCGTTCGAATTTTCTCTTTGATCTCCATCGGGATTTTCGGATAACCACCTAATCGTTCCCTTCTTAACAACATTCAAGCACTCATCCTGAGATTTGGTTGTGTTTTCTCCGCATTTCCCATCATGCTCACTTTTTCCACAGATTCTGCATCTTCTTAAAAACTTTGCCCTTCTCTTTATCGAATTTCTCGATTTTCCACTACATACTTCTTTCAATTTGATCTCTCTCAACAATTGCTTGTTTTTCTCAAAAACTAAAGCTTCTATAGCAAATGCGACATCTTTATCAAGGCCTAACTTCAAAAGTAAAATAAAAACTCCTATTCTATCTAAAAAAGACATCCAGCTTCTTTTACGTCTATCCGGTAAAAGACGAGACTAGTTTAAACATATAAAACACGAAAAAGTAGAGTAAAGAGGGATAGCACTCGGTATTCGGTCGTTTTGAGTTTCTCTCGCTTTTCAATTTCTTGATTTCTCTCGCTTTTTCAATTTGTCGGGGGATCGCCGGTAGCATTACTTCTCTTTTTAACGTGATTCCTTCTCCCTCCACAAATAACTTCACTCTGTGGCCATTGGCTATAAAAGTCGTATTTCCATCGCTTAGTTCAACGGCTCCGCATTTGTAAACCCTTGTTACTTTAAATGGACCCGTCCATCTTGATTTAAGCTTACCCGGAAATAACTTTAAACGTGAATTGTACAAGAGCACTCGATCACCTACATGGAACTCACGACTATAGATTCTCTTATCGTGAAAAGATTTCGTGCGTTCCTTGTAGATTCGAGCATTTTCATAAGAATCGAGACGAAATTCTTCTAGTTCGTTAATCGAAGCAATCTATGATCACCGACAAATTTAGGATCGAAATTCAAAAATCTAATAGCCCAAAAGGCTCGGTGTTCTAACTCAACTCGGGAGATGACAAGACTTACCAAAGACTAGCTTATAGGGAGAACAACCAATTGGTGTCTTAAAAGCCGTTTCGTACGCCCATAATGCATCGTCTAATTTAACTGCCCAGTTTTTACGATTCGAGTCCACTGTTTTCTCCACGATTCTTTTGATTTCTCTATTTGACACCTCTACCTGTCCACTGGTTTGCGGATGATAGGGCGTTCCTAGTTTATATGTTACACCATATTTTTCAACTATCTTAGTAAATGGTCTATTGCAAAAATGTGAACCTCTATCACTAATGATAGCCCTCGGAATGCCATATCTGGTAAATATATTCTTTTTAAGGAATCGTATGACAACCTTGGTATCATTAGTGGGAAGAGCTTCAGCTTCTACCCATTTTGAAACATAATCTACCATTACAAGAATAAATCTTTTTCCAAAAGATATAGGGAAAGGTCCCATGAAATCTATACCCCAAACATCAAATAACTCACATTCTAAAATAGGTTGCATAGGCATTTCATGTTTTTTAGATACATTTCCCCATTTTTGACAAGATTCACAAGATTTAACATACTTATACGCATCTCTATATAGTGTAGGCCAATAAAAACCACATTGTAAAACTTTAAAAGCGCTTTTCCAACCTCCATGATGACCTCCCCGCCTCACGATCATGACAAAATGACAAAACACTTAAAATTTCATTATCGGCACACATTTTCTGATTATCCCATCCGAACATTTACGGAAAAGGTCTGGTTCCTCACAGTAATAAAATTTTAAGTCATAAAAGAACTTCTTTTTCTGTTGCCAAGTCCAATGAGACGGAACATAATCACGTGTTAAGTAATTAATGATATCCCCATACCAGGGTGACATTTCCTTAGAAGGAATTCTATTCTTTAATAACTGCATGGTTGAAGGAGTATCTATTCTAAATAATTGTTCATCAGGAAATGAATCTTTAATTTCATTTCCTATTTCTTCACCATTTTCCATTCTACTTAGATGATCTGCTACTACATTCTCACTTCCTTTTTTATCTTTAATTTCAATATCAAATTCTTGAAGTAAGAGAATCCATCTAAGAAGACGTGGTTTAGCATCTTTCTTACTTAGTAAATACTTCAGGGCTGAATGGTCTGTATAAATTATTACCTTAGATCCAACAATATACGATCTAAACTTATCTAAGGCAAAAATCACAGCCAACAGTTCTTTTTCTGTAGTTGCATAATTTAGTTGAGCTGCGTTCAATGTGTGAGATGCATAGTAAATAGCTTTGAGAATTTTGTTATATCTTTGACCTAAAACAGCTCCTACATAAATCACTTGCATCACACATAATTTCAAACGGCAAACTCCAATCTGGTGCTACTAGCACTGGTGCAGTAGTCAACCTCGCTTTTAGGGTCTGAAAGGCTTCCATACATTTACTATCAAAGTTAAAAGGTACTTCCTTTTCAAGTAAATGACTTAGAGGCTTTGCTATTTTTGAAAAATCTGCAATGAACCTTCTATAAAACCCTGCATGTCCGAGAAATCCTCTTAGGGTTCTTAAATTAACTGGTGGAGGTAAATTTTCAATTACTTCGACTTTAGCTTTATCAACTTCAATACCTTCTTCAGAGATTCTATGACCTAAAACGATTCCTTCTGATACCATTAGATGACACTTCTCCCAGTTTAAAACTAAATTGGTATCTTCACAGCGTTGTAACACTCGTTCTAAGTGTAACAAACAAACATCAAATGAATCTCCGTAAACACTAAAGTCATCCATAAAAATTTCTAAGAATTTTTCAACCATATCGACAAATATAGCCATCATACACCTTTGAAACGTAGGCGGTGCATTACATAAACCAAACGGCATTCTTTTATAAGCAAAAGTTCCATAAGGACAAGTGAAAGTAGTTTTTTCTCTATCTCCTGCTGCAATGAATCTGTAAATATCCTGAATAACCATCTGAGAAACAGTAATACACTTATGTCCACTTAAACGTTCTAACATCTGAATTATGAATGGAAGCGGATGATGATCTTTCTTAGTATGATCATTCAGTTTTCTAAAATCAATGCACATTCGATAACCTGTAATCTCCCTTGTCGGAATCCATTCATTCTTTTCATTCTCTTTCACTGTGAAACCTCCTTTCTTCGGTACCACATGAGTTGGACTTACCCATTCACTATCTGATATGGGAAAAATTATCCCCATTTCTAATAGCTTAATGACCTCTTTCTTAATAATTAACTGCAAATTTGGGTTGAGGCGGCGTTGCGGTTGAATACAAGGTTTAGCATCCACTACAAGAAAATCGGCTATTAATAAGGGTACTTCCCGTCATTAATTGTCTATTTCCCCTCATAAAAACTTTTTATAACGGGAAATTTCCTGTTATGGCCCCTTATTACTGCCTCCGCCGGTAAAGGTATTCAATAACGGGAAACTCAATCCCGTTATTAATAATATCGGACATTAATAATGGTATTTTCCTGTTATTAAAAATCATTTTTAATAACAATCTAAACCCTTATTATAAGGTAAGTTACCCCTCACAAATCGTGATTTAATAACAGAAATAACCCCTTATTGTAGATTCATTTACCCCTTATTAAATTACGATTTGATAAAAAAAAACATCCCCTCATTATAGATTATTTTCCTCTCATTAATCAGGATTCAATAACAACAAAATGCAAAATCAGGATTCAATAACAAATTGCCAATAGCAACTGCATTCAAGAACATGTACACTGATCAAATAGAGTAAAAAGGAATACTGGGATATATATATTCAAAACAAAATAATCAAGTATAGGTTACACCAAAGGACTAATACAGAAGATAATCCAAGTTCAATTACAAAGTTCAGGTTCAGTGATTGCAAGGACAATTCAAGGGGTATGCCTAGAAATATATTACAACGGCAAATTAATAAAACTCGAGTTTGAACTTTCAAATGATCTTCAAAGATGATAATCAAGCCTAAGAGGTGAGATTATCAAGATTGAAAATCAAATGCTAAGTACAATGTTCACCACTCTAAAAGCTAACCAAAAGACTTATATCAAGCTATAGCAGGCTACTCAAGATGAAGCACTTCAAGCGGATCGGAAAAATACAATGTGCAGCCAAGGAAAATGTTTCGGCGGGATTGATTCACAAAGGACCAAGGGCAAAGCAAGTAGATTTGATATTAAGCACTTAAAGCACGGATCGGTAAATGCGAGGTTTAAGATGCAATAAATTGCACAACAGATTCGGTAGGAGATATCGGCAACACAACAAATTCGGTTCAAAGCGATGATGCGGCAAGTGAGATATAAGCACGGGATCGGCAAGATCAAACTTGCTTTCGATTCAAGACATATACGGCAGGTGTAATAACAACGGGATCAACGGTGTAGTGTTTTAAGCAAATATAAAGTACACCAGATTCAAGAATGTGGTCGATCAACCAATGTGTTCAAGTGCAAACGGTTTGAAGGATGCGGTACGGGATGGTGAGAGCACACAACAGCCACTACTTATTTGAACAAAAAGATGCATCGGATTACACGGGAGAGAATAGATGCACAAGTGCAACAGGGTTCAAAACTTCAACCGGATCAACAACAAATGCGGCACTTAAATTTACAAATTCGGTCAACAAAGCGTAGTGCAAATGTCACATGAGCAACATGTTATGTGAACATAAATAATGCAATTACGACGGCTTGAGCAGTGCTTATATTCAAAGACTTCAGTCAACAAGATTCAGCAAATTTATTACAAAATGGAGCACAACAAACACAGCAAGAAGTGATGTGTAGCACAATGAATTTGTCCACTAACATATACTTACTAATAAGCTTTTTCTTTATCACACAGAGTGTATCAGGCATAGACAAAGAAACAAAATAAGTTAATCATACTCAAGGTCACAAAGATAGATAAAGTGTGTAGCTATCATATACCACATATATCAAATGATACACATATACACATATTGTGATAGTTCAGAGTCGTCAAACAAATTTACTCTCAGGAATCCATATTAAGGAAGTAGTATTTACAGAAGCATTTTTTTTAATCTCTAGCATGCGTGCCTTTTCTTTTCATACAGAAAAATAATATATATATATATATATATATATATATATATATATATATATATATATATATATATATATATAAAATCAACAAGCAGAAAACTTCCCTGAAATATGCGAGAATCGAACATTCAATGCTCCGAGGTAGACCACATGTAGAGAGGAGAAAGCCAAAGCCATCAACGGGTTGAAGAGCTGTGAATCCATGGCTTTGAATGCATCGAATCAGCAGCCCAATCGGCAAAGATTGTAGCTTTACAGGTTTGGACCTTCCATAACCAATTTCGACACAAAATCAGGCAGATTTCGATTCTAATTATTTCAAAATCAGAATGATATTAACACAGAAATAAAGGCAAACGAAAACTTCCCTGAATTAGAAGGATTCGAAGTGAAAGCTTTGATCTTTGACCACAGAAACGCCTTGCCGCCATAATTCAAGGGCTGCGTATCCTTTGATTTATTTGCCTTCCAGAATCGGGGAGAATCGGTTGCAGAAATCCATAAAGATTTCGAATCGAAATCATATCGAGCTAATAAAGGAACGATTCAGCAACCTTTCACGAAAAAGGGAAATCGTGTTGCTATTTGACTTTCAATTTCAGAAATCGTGTTGCTATTTGCTATATATTTGACTTTATTTTAGGGTTGGAATTGGGAAATGAGGAAATGAGGGTTTATTATGTGAAGTTGTCGTTTTGGGAGAATTTGTTTGATAGAATATGGTTAAATTTTAGGACTCCAATGTTAAGAAAATAATGGTAATGTTTTTTGTAAAATAAATAATTAGATTTTTTATGAAATAATGAGGACATTATTTTTCATACATCATAATGAGGAGATTTCATCATCAACAATGAGGAGCAATTAGATATTGGTCATCACATTCATCTCTCCTCGTTAAAAAAACCCTATAATGACGGAATTCATACTCCTCACTAAATTCTCCTCGTTGAATGCAGATTTTCTTGTAGTGAGGCGGAAGATGGAGGTGTAGAAGACGGAAGTGGAAGAATTGGGTAATGCCTTAGACGGAGACGGGGTGTTCACTGAAAGTGAAAATGCTAAAAGCTGGGCCTTTACCCGCTGTTTATGTTTTGCAAAGGGGAAAAAATAATAATAATAAATAATAAATTTAATTTTTTATTTTTACGGAAAGTAAATCTATAATTATACGGAAACAACCGTTATGTCACAACGTGTTACACAAACGTCATTTGCACAGTTGATTATGATGAGGTTATATTATTACTCATTACCATCAACGATATAGATAACCGTTGTGTCACTTGTTGTAACACACCGGTTGTGCCACTATCATTATTTCTATTTATTTATGCCTACAAATGAAATTATTGGGAGGGATTTTTGGCGCCTAAAATATTGGTATTTTATCATAAAAAAAAGGTATCTTTTTCCCAGGAAAATTTGTGTTTCTAAATAATTCCGAAAATGGATTTTTTTGGCAAAACATAATGTTTTTTCTTTATATTATTTCAAAATAATATTTTATTGATTTTTTTTGGTAAGCATTAATAAGGGGAATATTTTAGGTGTATTATAATAAGGGGATAAGTGATTAACAATAACGGGAATTAAGGGTTTCTCACCAAATCTGCATCATTTTCATAAGATTGTTTTAACCCTTATTAAAAGGTACTTTTAATAACCAAATTTTGACCCCTTATTAAATTCCCCTTATAAAAAATACATTTTCTTGTAGTGATCTTCCTTCAGAATTATCTTATGAACGCAAACTCAGGGCTAATACCTCGAATATCGGCAACTGTCCATCCAAAAGCTTTCCTATGCTTTTTCAACATTCTAAGTAAAATGTCTTCTTGTTGCTCAGTTAAAGATGATGAAATAATAACCGGTAATAGATTATTAGTTTCAAGAAAAGCATACTTCAGATTTAAAGGTAACGGTTTCAATTCCAGATTCTTAGGTGGATCTTCCAGTGATGGTTTAAGAACTGGGTCCTTCTAGTTCTAATTCCAAATACTTATGCCATGATGGTTTAAAAGTAAAACTTCCTTTATCTAGAGAAAGAATTATTTCTTTCATTTCGGTGTCTTTCTCATTTTCCTTATATATAGACAGAGTTAAGCATTCTTCTAATCTGTCTTCAAAAGTTGGTAACTGAATATCATAGACAGAATGAATATCTTCTATAAAAGAACATGATTCTGGTGATCTTTATGGATGTTCCATAGCTTTGAAAATATTTAAAGTAACTTCATCTTCATTGACTCTCAGAATTAATTCTCCTTTCTGGACATCTATTAAAGTTCTTCCTGTAGCTAGAAATGGTCGACCTAAGATAAGTGGCGCTGAATATCCTTCTTCCATTTCCATAACTACAAAAGTCTACTGGAAAATAGAACTTGTCTACTTTAACCAATACGTCCTCAATAATTCCTTTAGGGTATTTAATCGATCTATCTGCCATTTTCAGAGTCATTTTAGTCTTCGTAAGATTTCCTATGCCTAGCTTCTTATAATCCTCATAAGACATGAGATTTATACTAGCTCCAAGATCACATAAGACCTTCTTAAACAGAAATCCTCCAATTTCACATGGAATGGTAAAACTTCCGGGATCTTTCAGTTTAGGTGGTAACTTATCTGCAAAACTGCAGAACATTCTTCATTTAGGCATATATTCTCATATTCCTCTAATTTTTTCTTGTTTGACAGAATATCTTTCAGAAACTTTCCATAAGCAGGCATACTAATTAGAGCTTCGATAACAGGGATATTAACATGAATATGACGAAAAGTATCAAGGAAACGAGCATACTTCTTATCAGTTTTAATCTTTTTAATTTGATCTTTAGGTGGGTAAGGTAAAGATTCTAAATCTATAACCTTCGATCCCAAAGTCATTTTCTCTTTTCCTTTCTCCTTAAACCTTTGAGTATTACTTGATCGCCAAGTATCATGATCTTGAGTTTTTTCTTTTAAAACATTCCCTAAATCAATCTCTACTTCAGATTCCTTCAGTTCTTCCTATTTTTCATCCTTGTTTTCATTATCCTCTATTCTAACATGTTCTTTGAATAAAGCCCTTAAATCTTTATCCATCGGATCTTTCAAAATCCTAGAGATTTTTACCCATTTCTCACCTTCATTCTCAGGTTCCAAACTTCTATTCCTTTTCAAGAAATTCTCTATAATTTCTTCTTCCTCATTAGTGAATTCAAGTTCATCTTTAGTTTCATCATTTCTTCCATCTAAATCATTTTCTACTTCATTATTTCCGAAGTTTTCTACTCCATTACTACCACAGAGTTTTTTACTTCTCGTAACTACAACATTTACCTCTCTTGGGTTTCTTTCAGTATTACTTGGTAATCCTCCTGGAGGTCTACTGTTGTTACGTTCACCTTCCCTACTCAAATGATCTTCCATATTTCTTAATGAGGCTTTTATCGTTCTCATTCTGGTATCATGGCCACTCATAGATGTTTTTATTGTACTCATATCTTTAGTGACTGTCCCAATAGAAGTCATCATTGTTTCCATATTCTTAGCTTGAGTAGATACTACACCCATCATATTTTCCATTAGTTTTTCCCATTTTTCAACCCCTTCTGCAGGTTGAGTTGAACTTTGAGTTACTGGTATACTTTGAGTGGTATGTTGAGGATAGGATCTAGGTAATGATTGTAAATTCTGATTAGATGTGTTTTCTTGATAAACTTGATTATTATTCATATTCCTATATGGGACTGGATATGGCGGTTGTCCTTGCTTACTAGGGTTTTCGGACCATCGATAAGTAGGGTGATCTCTTCTAATAGCATTAAACGAGTTTGAGTATGCATTGTTCAAATTCCTATGCTGCTGAAGAAAACTCACCTCCTCTCTTGAATATCCTGTTGGCTCTTCGATTCCTAACATATTATCCTGATTTGAGTATTTAGTTGGTGTACTATTTTCTGAACTTTGGTTTTTGTTTGATTGTAGGCCATCAAATTTCCTACTCAAGTTTTCCAAATGTGCTAGAACTTCCGTATTCGATGTACATTCTCCTGCAAAAGCTACTCTGGTGCTAGAACCGGTTTCCCATATTCTGTTATTTTTGGAAATCTTTTCTATAGCATCGTAAACTATTTGAGCTTCACTCATCATTAAAGAACCACCACATGCATGATCTACATCCGCACGTGAGTCTTTTCTTAATTTACGACAGAAAAGTTGAATTTGCATATCTAAGGAATTACCATGGTCGGGACAAGCTCTTAATAGTTTTTTAAATCTTTCCCAGGCATTCCCAAGCGTTTCTTCAGATCCTTGTCTAAAGTTAGCAACCTCGACTTTTAATTCCAAATTTCGTCCTGGAGTGAAATATTGTTTCAGAAATTCAGTTTGAATCTCTTCCCAACTAGTAAGTGAATGATGTGGAAGAGACATAAACCAATCTCGTGCTCGTCATTTCAAAGAAAAAGGAAACATAGTCATCCTCGTTAGTTCATGAGCACCTTGACTTTTGGTTTGTATTGCACGAGTTCTTCAAAAGATAGAGATGATGATGTGGATCTTCATCATCCTCTCCTAGGAATTGGGCTCTTGCGTCAATTAAACCAAAAAGATGAGATTTAATTTCGAAATTATTCGCTCCTTCATTGGGTAAAAGAATGGGATTATTAGTCTGGTTTCTCCTTATGGTTTGATCACAGATAGGTCTCGGGTTTGGTGGGTTATTACGATTATTCTGGTTCCGATTCTGATTATTTCTATTATTATTATTATTTTGATTATTAGGGTTAACAGGGTTTTTTCCATGCCCTAGAGCATGTTCTAGCCCTTGTTCAGGTGTTTCATCACTGATTTCAGCCATTCTCGTATTTTTGTTTGAAGATGATTCGTCAGGATTTCCCTGACTAGTATGACCACGTTTATTCTCTACTCTTAACTGCCTTTCGTAAGTGTTTATGTCAGGCTTATAAGGAGTGAGTGGGGCCTTACCGCTTCTGGTCATCAACTAACGAAAATAGAAAATACTCGACTTTGGTAAAAGAAGAAAAATTGGTGACTAAAAGAAAGTAGATACCAACGAAAAATAAAATAGAAATGAGATAAGAAAAAGGGTTGACTTATTCTCGAGAATTTTGAGCTAATACAAGTAATAACCATAGACACAAAGAAAAATTAGCGACGTTCCCCGGCAACGGCGCCAGAAAGCTGACGTGGCCTTTTCTAGTGCTATACCAGTCCTTAACCGACAGTGTATCGGGTCAAACTGTAGTGCTAGTGTGGTGAGTTAGAGTGTCGAATCCTCAGGGAAACTTGGTAATTCTTCTAAGTGTGGTTAAACACCAAAGAGCAGTTATTAACTCGATCTAAATCGCAATTTTATCACACAGATTACTACTATTCTACTTAACATAAAATAAATGCGTAATTTAAATGTTATTCTAATATAATATATATAGATGTACATAAATTGCAAAATATATATATATAGATATAACTATATAGATACCAATATATTATTATAGAACTAGCCAAAGTTTATATAATTTATTTATACGATCTTTGCAGTAAACGGAATGTGCTCGATCTTTCCTTTTATATTAGGTCCAATTGAGTAAATGAAACGGTGCACTCCTGAGGTTAACAATTCCTCCTCACACGAGCGTATGAAATTGTCATATGTCATTGTCATCAGTTCAATCTCCACAACTGCCCCATGCTAATCTTAGTTAGTCTGAACAGGTACCGAGTACAAATCTACCCCGGATAAAAGAGGTTATTCCGTTTATCAGACGGCCGATGTTATTCCAAAGGCTCCGGTTGTCAGGCGGATCGATTTAACTTTCCGGTGTTAGTTTCAATTAAACCGTTGATTTTAACATTATTATGATCTTGAGCACAATTTTAATAAGATTCATCTTTCCCAAGACAAATATGCTCCCGGGTAGGAAATAGGATTCCGTAGTCACGCTTTCGCACGGCCAATTTTACCCTCCGGTTTTTCTATCTTTTATCTCATATCCTAACTTCTCTGGTCAGTTCATCGTTAGGTTATATGGTGCGATTCATCTTGGTTAATTACGTCAATCCGAATATTATCAATACGTTGCAAAATAGAAAAAGATTCAATTAACTCAATTTTAGTCAATTTTAATTAGACAGTATTCCTTTACCGAAAAGATCGAAATAAAACGATTACATAACTTTGGCTAGTTATTAGATTTAGCCTAATAACATTATAAAAAGATAAAAACAAACAATACAAACATAAATACTTTAGAAATTTTACCCGATTACAACTGTTGAATCAGAGATCGTATTCTGGACATTACAACGACTTCAGCAACATTGATCTTCTGATAATTTCTCGAGCATTACAACGATACTATTTTTTATTTATGGCATAAGGCCTATATACATATATACTACTACTAATTAAGAGAGGTTAGAAAATATATTGGTACACCCTGCAGGCTGTATGAACTGCTCTATTTATAGGCAGAATTTCCCAGGGCCGGATCGATCCGAGGTGATGCCGGATCGATCCGGGAATAAAAAATATTACCCCCTAGATTATTCTCTGCAGGAACACATGTTTGATAATCATTATGTTTCCTCGGTTCGATCCGAGGTTAATCCGGATTGATCCGGGTAGTTTATTTTCACATCTTGATCGAAACTTGATAAAATCATAACTTGAGTTCTGGATCTCCGAATGTCATAATTCAAGAAGCGTTGGAAACATCTTGAAAAGATCTATAACTTCTATGAAGGACTCTTCTTCAGAAAATGCCTTTTTGATGGGCCATTTGTTCGTCAAATATATATCTCGATAATAGTATTACGAACCGTTGATCCACTTGAACTTTAAATCTCATGGCACTTCCTTACTTCCTTCGAAAGACATGTTTTTACTTCAAAAAGTGTCGTCACTCGGGGTCTTGGTTTACCTAAAATCTGCAAATAAAATACCAAAAATACCCACGTAAATCGACACGACACGGTTACTAAACCAAGACAAAATTTATAACTTTTTATTACTTTTACTAGATTTTTATAGTATTTATATTTATTCATAACTATTAATATTTCATAAGATTATCGTTATAATTTCTTATATTTTATATAAAAAGAGTTGATAAAGTATATAAAACATCGTAATTTTTATCATATAAATGTTATACATCAGACCTCCTGCTCTGATACCATGTTAGGATAAAGCGCTTACCATTCTACTAAAACCAATTTGTGCTAGTAAAGGCGCAACTTTATTTTCTTTAACATTTAGAAAACACATAAACACTTGTTCATACATCCTTCAAGAAAATTCTTCTATTATATTGTTATCACAACTTTGCCGGGAATCATTTACAAAGTACGTGACAGTATATGTGATGGCTGAATTCCAACAAATTATTTCCCACAAAACAAAAATAAATAATAATAATAATTACAATAAAAAATTGATTGATTCAATTGTATCGGTACAAGTATTCTTATGTACAAGTAATAGAGTACCCTCCAAGTATACTAGACTATTCTAGGGGATTCTAACCATAAATACATGATTCTAATATAATTACAAGAAATGCGAATATACATAGAATATGCAATTTGCTCCCTCAAGTGGGACTGTGTGTAGGAGGAAGAAGTCCCAACTTGGTCTGAAAGTGATTAAGGGTAGTCGAGAGAGGGGCTTGGTGAGGGCATCCGCAAGCTGATTAGCACTTAAAACATGAGAGACATGAAGAAAACACTGTTGAACCTGATCACGAATGTGATGATAGTCAATCGCAACATACTTCATGCGGGAAGGAAAAACTGGATTAGCAAAAAGCTGAGTGGAACCAACATTATCATAGAAAATGACAGGCGTGGAGGAAGAGAAAAATCCAAAGTCATGCAATAAATAAGAAATCCACATCAGCTCATCCGCATTAGAAGCCACAAAATGATACTCAGCCTCTGTCGAGGAACGGGAAATAGTAGGCTGCTTTTTAGAAGTCCAAGAAATAGGGTTACGTCCCAAGAAAACCAAATAAGCACTAGTCAAAGAATAGCCAACATCCTGATGGCCTCCCCAGTACGCATCAGATGATGCGTGTAAATAAAAAGAAGAGGCGGCAAAAAGCTGAAGGCCATTAGATACCGTGCCGACAAGTTAGCGAAGGAGATGCTTGACTAACATCCAGTGGAGCACAGTGGGAGCATGCATGTACTAAGACAACTTGTTTACCGCGTACGCAATATCTGGACGTGTGAATATCAAATATTAGAGAGCAACAAGAACCTGTCGAAATTGAGTGACATCCGAATGAGGCTCGGCCGAGGCATGAAGAGATGTGAAGGGATCATGAGGTAATGGAATAGCCACAGGCTTAACATCCTGCATATTGGTACACGAAAGCTGGTCCATGATATACTTGGATTCCATAAGGTCTATGAATAGGATTAGTGGGATTTTCTGCCTACATCGGGTAAAAAGAGTTTTGATATGAATCTGGATTCGACCCAGTTAGTGGATCCTAATCATGCTCGGTTGAGATGTCTTTTTGATTGCGAAATGAAATAAAATTACCCGTGCAAGACAATTAGGCCATGGTGCTTTGGGTCGAATCTTCCCTTTTCATGTTCAGATGTCCTTTTGATTGCGAAATGAAATAAAAAATCGACTACATATTTCTATTATGGATCCTAATCACGCTCGTTGAGATCACCAACAACTTTTATTTCCATTGATTTAATTCTCATATCGTCTTTTTTTATTTTTAGGCTGATAGAAGGCCTTACAAGTGTGATCTCCAATTGTACTTCTGATAGGGGAAGTGTTAACGACTAAAGTTGAAGCCTTTAAATGTCGCTACATTTCGAAGCATGATGGAATTCCTTACACACAGATTGGTATGCAAGATGTTTTTCTTTTCATCAAGAGAAACGAAACGGTGGATTTTTCGATTTGATCTTACAGTTCTAATAAACTGCATCAAGTTAGCACAATATTTTGAGGAATGTCTATTTCTGTTAGTATTGTTTTCGAGGTATGTCTATTTCCATCAGTATTATAAGGTATGCATGTGTAATGATAAGCTGATTTGGCATGATGTAGATTGTATCTTCTATTTCGACAAATATGGAATAATTCACTTGATGATGGAATCATTTCAATAATGTTGGTTTATTTGAAGGAATTTGACACTGAGTTTGATATTTTTTAACTTCCTCCTTTCTTTAAAGATGTTCTTTCAAACTTCATTTGGTTAGTTTTTCTGATTAATCTCTCAACAATCGAGGAGTATATTGTGTGATAGTGTATGCATATCTTTTTATCATAATTTTCAGATATGTCTTACCGTATGAAGGCAAACGATGTTACTATGTTTGGAGTTTATTGACAAAACTAATTTTAAACGATGAATATTATCTAAAATGAAGAGAGGCGTGGATACTAAAAAGAGTTTTGATATGATACGGATAATGAGCCCTATTCAAGATGCTTTTGAGGATTGTTAAAAAATCTTCTACTGTACTTAGGTTTTTGTTAACCATGTGGGATTAGTGGGATTTTCTACCTGCATCGGGTAAATTAGGATGCATTTTTCATACTTGCATATTTTACCTCACATAATTGGTCTAAATTGTAGACAACTGTCGAGAGAATTACAATGATTTATGGTTGGCTTGGTTGAACTAAAAATAAATAAACCCATGGTTCCTTTATCCCCTTTTACTTTTCATGATAAATTAGTTAAAGTCACAAAAAAATTGTCGGTTTACTGCTTTAGGTATTAGTAGTTTGGCTTTCAACCTAAATGGTTTTAATTTCAACCAATCTGTAGTTGATAGTCAAGGCCGTGTAATTAATACTTGGGCTCATCCCCCTTTTTCTTTTCGGATTATTTTGCTTACTATGCCTGTTGTTGTAGCATTATAAACCGTATTGTTACTCCTGCTCCCGTTGGGATAAATCTGACCCCTTCCCCTCGCTCCCACCTATGATGCACGATTGCGCGAATTACTTCAGACGAAATATAAAAAATTTATGTTTTATGGAAGAAACATAGCATTTCGTGATTCAATTCATTGGTAAAACCTACCTTGATTCTCTAGCAACCAATAACACGGGACCATATTGGTGACATTATTGTTGCTGTGATCAAAGGCGCAGTACCAAATATGCCCCTAGAAAGATCAGAAGTTGTCAGAGTTGTAATTGTACGTATCTATATTAAAATATTAGTTACCAATTTTGGTAACTAAGATATAAAGAAGAAAAAGAAGAACATGTCAGGAGAAATTAGTACAAGAGGCCGTGGATACCCTTCTTGATAATGGAATTCGTGGTCAACCAATGAAGGATAGTCATAATAAAGTTTATAATTAGTACAACTGCTTTTGTTTAATTTTGGTCGTCTATGTTGTATATTCTTATCTTTACATGAATGTATACATCCACATCTTGTATTTAAATAAAATTTATGGTTGAATCACTCATAGATGGGAAAGTTTCCATGGTTTATATCCCCGAGGTTTCGTCCAATCTTCTGAAGAACGAGGATCCTTTATTTCAGTGCAAGCGATTGGTTTTGGTTGAATCCAACGATTAAAGAATGCTGCAAATAGTGAAGAAAACTCAGTTACTTTGACTCCTCCTACCCATTAGAAGAAAATGATGGTGTCACAAAAATTGAAGTCACGGTACGTGTGCTAATTTTGTTTATATTTATTTATAGTTGCATAGTGCAAGTTCTTTATCACCCGGATGGCTCTAGCATCTTTGTGAGTTTAATTGGAGTCCTAAGACAATTGTCACAGTTGCAGCTTTCTCAGGTAGAGTGTATTTTTAGTTATGTGCATGACTTTTTATGTCCGTTTGTTTTGATTAACATTCATATTCCGACATCACAGGCCGAGCGTTAAGAAAGAATGGTCGAATTCTTGGTGAATGACACCGCGGTGGTGACCGGAGGTGAGGATGCGATGGAACAACGAGGATAAATCCATATTGTAAGGGAAATCTATCACCACAGATGCCCACAGATTAACTACCAAACGAGGAATTGAAGTGAGGTATAATTTACATTAGATGCCCACAATTATAGTCATTGTAGAACATCATTGAGGTAAAATTTACATTAGATGCCCACAGATTATCGTCATTGTAGCACATCATTGTTTAAATATTTTGCCAACTATGGTAATGATTTTGTTTCAAACTATTTAACTTCAAAGTGAACACAATTTTTTTCCTTCTTTGAATTTCATAAGAAAACGAAGCTCCTTCCCTGCACTTTGCAGGGTGTATAAATTTTTGAACCAATTGAGCAAGTTATTCAAGTTAGCACCTTGTCATACTAGGTAGTAACCTTTATTTGTTGATCCTAGGCTTTTGGTCGTACTATCTATTGCGACGTTT
The DNA here is from genome assembly GCA_036785695.1 of Gentiana straminea. Taxonomy (NCBI): domain Eukaryota; kingdom Viridiplantae; phylum Streptophyta; class Magnoliopsida; order Gentianales; family Gentianaceae; genus Gentiana; species Gentiana straminea. Next base: position 8,351,902 of record JAVUPR010000326.1, on the reverse strand, counting down.
CCTTTTTTTTCCAATTATTTTTTACATCCTAATTTCGCAGGTAAACACGTATGGAACACGTGTGTTCTATCGCTGCACCACCGTCCTAATTAGCCTGTGAATGGCTTAGTCCTCCACTCAAATCAAACTCCACTATCTCTACAAAAGATGAAATGGTACCTGAGGCTCCTCTTCTTTCATTCTCGATCTATTTTCTTCTTACCTTCTTCTTATTCCTCCTCTCTGCCTCCTCCGACGCCAGTTGCCATCGATATCTCCCAGCCTCCCTCTTCTCCACTTTCGGCTTACTGTATGAGCATCTTCCATGACTCATCTTCTCTTCCATTCTGTCTGGATGAACAATCCCTCTGAATCTTCCGCTACACTTTACCTGGTCCGATGGTGCCCCTTTCCTGATGAAAAGGTGGAAGCTTTCTTGGATTAAAGGTGATGTGAAGGTGGATAGATGAAGAAAAAGACATCTCTTTGATGCTACAACATGCTAAGGCCGGTGATAGAGAAAATTGAGGCCAATGATGTCGTACTCAATGTATAAAATTGGGAGAAAATTGACGACCTTCTTCTTCTTCTCGGGTCAATCTTTAATTTTCAAAGCCTTTTTGGCTTCACGGTCGTTGATTATAGCTTTAGTTGTGTCAAATTTTGTCGTGTATCCACCCAATTTATCGCTTGCCGGAGTTTCATCGGTGCCTCGTGAGTAGCGCTCTCTTCTCCTCCTTTTATTTCTTCGGTTTCTTTATTGGGTGTTGTCTTGCTTAATGCATGTCGGTGTAAGAGAAAGTTTCGCATCATGCATTCCCGCATTCATTGTCAATTTTGGGTCTCGTCTCTTTGCTTCGGGGATTCATAACGGTTAATTGGTTGTTGACCGAGCTACATTTCATTTTGTTTGGTGTATGGGTGAGTCGTATCGGATCGAGGAGGACGGGGATCATTGCTACTCTTTGGTATTTTTTTTTATTGCATGTCAATAAAAATTTGTGTTGCACTGGTGAATTGTGATCAGAGGTGTTTGGATTGTGTTTGGGATGGTATGGATCATGGTTTAACTTCGCCGATTCTGGTAATGTTCTTCTTTCTCTCTCTTTTTTAGTTTTTGGCTCAGGTCGTCATTTCGTCTAATGATCTCTTCTTTTTGGTGATATATTTGATTGTGAATTAGAATGGCTTGAGCCTTGATGTGCTGGTTTTTGTTCTCGGAGTGTAAGGTTTCAACTGGTTTAGGTTTCAGATGACAAACCCACAATAAGGTGAAATATGTTACTGTTGGAGGGAAAAGATTGAAGCTTGCTATATGGGATATAGGTAATGAACCAGCTTTAGTTTCATATGGTATTCTTTACAATTTTTAAAGCCCGACTCCCAGGTAATATGCACCTTATTTCGCACAATTCATTTGCTTCCTCACGCCCCCCGATGTGCCGCTGCTTGCTTGTTATGTCAAATGAGTATGCCTATACTAGGCACAAATTTACTTCATGATGGAGGTCAAGTTAAAATATTAACTCGATGCCTACTAACACACTAGCAAGAGAACTAGGTTCAATTGTAGTACAGCTAGATAGAGTCGAGGTCGATCCCACAGAGACTCGGCACAAATAAAACACAACTTTATCCTATTAAAACTGAATTGAAAGGGCGGTCTATGACCAACTAAATGCAGTAAATAAAATAGTGACAACCACAAGACACAAAAGCCCACAAAGACAGACTAAAGACTACTAAAACACGGATAATACGGTTGATATTATCTAAACAAATGGTATTGATTACGCTAGTAGATTATAACTCCCCCATGTGAATTAGGATGATAACGAGATAAAACAAACGTTAAGGATTGATTATTATGACTACGGGAGTCATCCCCTAAGGTAGATTTAGCCCCGATTAGGCCATCTAAATCATCGTGCCTCCATTACATGACTTCGCTTTTTAATGCCTCCATCTCATATAACTTCTGACACATTACGAAACTAGGGATGCCGGTATAAACCGTAACCTCATCTAAGCAACATTCCTAGGGTAAGGCGTACTTCTTAGATGCCGATTCAATCTATATCCTAAGTAACAATCACTTTTTGGGTTTCATGTTAAATTATGATGACAAATAATTAAGTTGATCAGGTTTAATTACTCGTTTTAATTCCAAATCAGAGAATCTGACGTAGTCGAAGCCGAAAATAATGTTGCCCTACACATTACCACGCTCGGTCAACCGAACGACAGCACTCGGGCGACCGAATGACATGTCTCGGTCGACCGAACACAGTTCTGTGTTGGTACAATTCATGATTACTTCTTAACGTTCCTAACCTAAACACATGGGTTCGTAAATTAATCTACATCACGCAATCAATACAAGAAAAACTACTCGCATAATAAAATACATCAGATCTACGAATAAAGATTGCATAATTGAATAGTCATACCCTCGAAGACGAGAGTGACTCCCACTCTTTAATGCGCTCCCCAACCGGAGAATCCAATGAATCCACAATGTACGAACATAAAGAAAATAAAACTAAAACTAAAAACTCAAATTGTAGAAATTGTTCTGTGTTGTAGTGGTGTGTCTTTCTCAGCATCGTGGCTGCTGTTTATATAGGAGTTGTAGCCGACATAGGGAGAATCCAGAAGATTGACATGCATTTATCAAATTAGGCTCGGGTGACCGAACCTACACACTCGGTCGACCGAATGGCTAGGCTCGGTCGACCGAGCCTTCCCTTGTTACGCATTTTCACTCCGCTTTATCTGCCTTGTTCCCCACTCCATGCTTTTGAATTGATCTGATTAATCTTTTCTTCAATGCTCCGATTTTCTTCTCTTTTATCTTGAGATTTCTCGATTGCGTGATAATTATCTTCCCGATTCGTTATGATCTGCAAAATCAGTATTTATCACACAATTAATTGCTCTTTTATAATAAAAAATAGCTAAATACCACTTATCACATTAATAATCACTTATCAGTAAATAATAAATATAAACATGTGATTTAATATGAAATATATATAATTAACTCCGATTTAAGGTTATAATCGATGACATAAATAGGTATATTTTAACCGTCATCAAAATGCCCCCCACTTAAACTTTGCTTCGTCCCGAACAAAGCATTAATAAGTCATTCCCCAAGACACATTTTCCTTGGTCAACTCATACTTACACAAGAAACTCGAGTCAACTCATACCAGTCATGCTCATAAGATAAACATTATTCACTACTCGCTATGAATCGAAGTGATTGTGTGCATGTGCATTGGTTTTATATAAATGTAGCAAGATTAGAGCTTATGCAGACTTTATATCAAAATTCACCAACATCCGCATTCATACTTCTTATGCCTCGCAATGGTCAAAGCACTAGAACAATAAGCAAGAGCGTATCTATAGGGTTTTTGGACTTGGAGACCGAGTACTACTCAAAGCATCTAAAAATTCGAACTTTTTTTTGTTTTCAATTTTGCATATTTTTCGAATACTACTAATCTCAAGGAAGAAAAACTTTTCGTAGAGTATCCCCTATCTTAGATCAAGCATAGCATCGAATATTACCACAAGCGCGGGGCTACTTTGGTAATGTTACTACAAGCCCAGTGTTTTAATGTATTGTCAAAACACAGGTACGTCCCAAGCTTATTACTCCGCTTTTGTTGGCTAGAAGATCAGAATACATCAGTCGACAAATATCGACACTAGGTCCTCATAACCAATTATCTACACAATGTACACATACTTCTTTCAATTATAACGCATGCGGTACTAAGCGATTCACATTTGAGTAGTTGAACAATGCCTAACTACTTGCAATTCTTGGCATGAATATCCTTAAGTTTACTAACAATTTATCGCAAAAGTATAATATGACCACGTACTCACGCAACTTGGTTCTTTTCCTATCAATTCTAAGTATAAGAGCTTCACAAGTTTAAGGGTACGAGTTAAACAACTTGGCATTTATCCATAAATTTTTTTAATTTGGCTCAATATTGTCTCAGTATTCCGTTCCCCTTGACTTTTTCAACATATATTTTCAACATATAGCTAAGTCCCTTGCCCCCCACTTAAACATGGCATTGTCCTCAATGACAAAAATAAATAAGAGTTCAAGATGAAAGACTTAGCTCTGAGAACGGCTCCCAAGTAAAGGAACAATATCGGAGTAATCATCGGCACAGCGTGGAGAGACAGACACATCCTGTATAAACAAACAAGCTCCACGAAATCGTCAAATACCACTTCTATGGAAGTTATAAAATAATGTGGCAGTAATTAGATATAGATATCTAAAAACAGTTTAAGCCACTTTACTTTATACTGCCATGGACAAGACCAAAAGGGATTTAAACCTAGATAAAAACTCACATGACGGCTATCAAGGAAAAAACCTCGTTTATTCCGAACTTAGACTCGGAACATCGCGAGATGAAAAAAACCGTGACAGGCGCATGCTACTTTATTAAAAAGAAAAACGAAAAAGATAGTTATAGGTAGTAGTTCTAAATTTATAGTCGCTAGCTCGACTCGCCAAGATGGTTTATTCATAGACAGGGTCATCGAGGTACAAAGCCTCCTCCTCAAAGCATCCGGCGGAAGCCCTTGATAATGCTTCACACGATGTCCATTGACCACAAATCGGGACCCGTCTTTAAAATTGAATAGCTCCACCGCCCCGTAAGGAAAGACTTGTTGTACTTGAAATGGGCCACACCATCTTGATTTCAACTTACCCGGGAAGAGTCTTAAGCGCGAATTGTACAAGAGAACCGGATCACCCTCTTGAAAGGTCCTCTCCGAATTTTCTTGTCATGGAACTTCTTCGTGCGCTCCTTGAAAATCTTGGCATTCTCGTATGCCTCTAAACGAAACTCCTCCAGGCGAGTTAATTCTAACATCCTCTTCTCACCGGCCAACGTTTCATCAAAATTTAGCATCCTTGTTGCCCACATGGCCCGGTGCTCCAGTTCCACAGGTAGATGACATGCCTTTCCAAAAACAATGCTATACGGTGACATTCCAATCGAGGTTTTATATGCAAAATCCTATAAGCCCATAACGCGTCGTCTAAACGTAACGACCAATCCTTCCTATTCGTATTGACAGCTTTTCTCCAGGATACGCTTTATCTCTCGATTGGTAACTTCTACCCGTCCACTAGTCCGGGGGTGATATGCGCTTGCTAGCTTATGTCGAACCCCATACTTAATCATCGGCCTTTCAAAAGGTTTATTACAAAAATGACTACCATTGTCGCTTATAATCGCCTCTAGCGTCCCAAACCTTGTAAAAATATTCTTTTTCAAGAATCTAACCACAACCCTAGCATCGTTAGTAGGGGAAGCAATGGCCTCAACCCATTTGGATACATAATCAACAACAACTAAGATATATCGGTTAGATAATGATGAAGTGAAGGGTCCAACGAAATCTATTCCCCAAACGTCAAAAAGTTCTACTTCTAAGATGCTCTTAAGTGGCATCTCATTCCTCCGTGAAATATTTCCTGTCATTTGACAAGCATGACATGCTTTTGTATATTGGTGTGCATCCTTAAACAATGTCGGCCAATAAAAACCGCAATGGAGGACCTTAGCCGCAGTTTTATCTCCCCCGTAGTGTCCTCCAACTTCATAAGAATGACAATGCTTCAGGATATTATTATACTCTTCTTCTGGCACACACCTTCGAAAAACATTATCAGATCCTAGCTTAAACAAATAAGGCTCATCCCAATAATAGTGTCTAAGATCTTTAAAGAATTTTTTCCTTTCTTGGACAGTGAGTTTTGGTGGTAAGTACTTTGCGGATAGATAATTAACAAACAAACTAAACCATGGTTGCTTCTTTTCCTTCACAACCTCTATTCGTGAAGAAACTGCAACACAATCATCATGTCCCCCGATGGTGGTGATGGAGAAAATTTGTTCATCAGGAAAAGATTCTCCTATCTCAGGTAACTCCTCACCATCCTCTAATTGTAAGCTTCTCCTTTCTCAGGAAAAGATTCCCCGGCAACGGCGCCAAAAACTTGATGGAGGTCAAGTTAAAATATTAACTCGATGCCTACTAACACACTAGCAAGAGAACTAGGTTCAATTGTAGTACAGCTAGATAGATGATCGGCCACCACGTTCTCACTTCCTTTCTTATCTCGGATTTCTACGTCAAATTCTTGCAGCAGTAGAATCCATCTCAACAATCTAGGCTTTGAATCTTGCTTTGCTAGGAGATACTTAAGAGCTGCATGGTCAGTCCACACAGTGACTTTAGATCCCACCAAGTAAGATCTAAACTTGTCAAAAGCAAAGATAACGGCCAAAAGCTCCTTCTCCGTTGTTGCGTAGTTTCTTTGGGCAGCGTTCAAAGTCCGACTTGCATAATAGATAGGTCTGAAGATCTTATCTTTTCTTTGACCCAAAGCGGTGCCAACAACGAAGATCACTTGCATCGCACATCGCTTCAAACGGAAGTTCCCAATCGGTGCGACCGAACGGGTGCAAGAATCGCCTCTACTTTTTATTTCGTTGAAAGCTTTTATACACTCATTAGAAAACACAAATGGCACATCCTTGGCCAATAATTCGGTAAGAGGTCTAGAGATTAAGGAAAAGTCCTTGATAAACCTACGATAAAATCCGGCATGGCCTAAAAAACCTCGCAAAGTTTTAAGATTAGTAGGTGGAGGTAATTTCTCGATCACCTCAACTTTGGCTCTATCCACCTCTATACCGTTCTTTGATATGCGGTGGCCTAGTACTATACCTTCCGTAACCATCAAGTGACATTTCTTCCAGTTAAGCACAAGATTCGTCTCCTCACATCTCTTCAACACTCGTGCTAGATGTGCGAGACATGAATCGAAATCGTCTCCAAATATGGAGAAATCATCCATAAAGATTTCCAAGAAATCTTCCACCATATCCGCAAATAATGACATCATACATCGTTGAAATGTCGCGGGGGCGTTACACAAATGAAATGGCATTCGATTATACGCAAATGTCCTATATGGGCATGTAAACGTTGTTTTCTCACGATCTTCGGGCGAGATGTGGATTTGATAGTATCCCGAATACCCGTCAAGAAAACAATAGAAAGCATGCCCGCTCGGTCTCTCGAGCATTTGATCGATGAAGGGAAGAGGAAAGTGGTCCTTACGAGTCGCATCATTTAGTTTCCTAAAGTCTATGCATACTCGATGACCGGTGATTAGCCTCACAGGAATTAACTCATTCAACTCATTGGCTTGCACCGTCAATCCTCCCTTTTTGGGAACTACGTGGATAGGGCTTACCCATTCGCTATCAACAATTGGAAATATAATTCCCATTTCTAGCATTTTTATAACCTCATCCCTAACCACTTCCTTTAATTGTGGGGTTAAACGCCTCTGAGGTTGTGCAACCGCTTTCTTTTCAGGGTCCACGGAGATTTTGTGCATACATACGCTAGGACTAATGCCCTTAACGTCAGCTATGGTCCATCCAAATGCTCCGCGGTACTCTCTCAAGACTCTCATTAGTTTTTCCTCTTGTAAGTCCGTCAAGGATGAAGATATAATTAGTGGCAAGGTCTCATCTTGAAGAAATACGTACTTCAAATTTGCAGGAAGAGGTTTTAAAGTCAAATTTGTGGGAGGTTCTTCCAAAGAGGTCTTCAACTTTTGGCCGTTGAGTTTGAGTTCGAAGTACTTATGCCACGTTGGTCTATGACGAGAATCTTTCAATCTCCGCAAAGACTTACTTCCTCTACAGGCCTAGGGGTCCCTCTCTACCGCATCCCGGCCATATCATCTTCTCCTCCTCACTACTCACGTACTTGACTTCATCTTCTTCTTCTAAGACAAAGATCCAAGAAATCCTTTATACTTTCATGTTGTTGAAATTCTTGAACGATCCTATCAATGGAATCTAACATGAAACATGCATCCTCTCCATCATCAGGTTGCTTTATAGTGTCAAAGACATTGAATGCAACCCTCTCTTCATTCACTCTTAATACTAATTCGCCTTTGTAAACATCAATTAGCGTTCTACTAGTGGCCATGAAAGGTCTTCCTAATATCAAGGGCACTTCGTAGTTAGCTTCCATATCCAAGACCACAAAGTCGACAGGGAATACAAACTTTTCAACTCTTACTAGCACATCCTCAACCACTCCACAAGGTTCTTTGACAGAACGGTCAGCTAATTGCAGTGTGATTGAGGTCTTCTTAAGATCTTTCATGCCTAGCTTCCGAAAAATAGATAGTGGCATCAGGTTCACGCTAGCTCCTAGATCACACAAAGCTTTGTTTAGACATACGTTACCTATGGTGCAGGTAATGAGAAAGCTTCCCGGATCTTTTCATTTTGGGGGTAACTTATGTTGAAGAATGGCTGAGCTCTCCTCATTAAGGCATATGGTTTCTAAATCTAGAAGTTTCCTTTTAGTTGAGACGGCGTCTTTTAAAAACTTGGTGTACTCCGGCATTTCAGCTAGTGCTTCAACTAGGGGTATATTGATTTGTAACTTACTAAACATATCCACGAACTTCTTATACCTCTTATTATCAAACTTAGGCTTCGGCTTTGGTGGAGGATAAGGTAGAGTTGAAGGATCGACATCAGTGAAAATTGGATACTTATTATCGTAAAGTTCAACTCTAGGGCCAGCAGGTTCTTTATACGTTCTTTGCTCAAGCAAAGTCTTGGAAGTATTAGTCTCATTGCTTGGCTCACCATCCTTATTCTTTGTGACTTTCTCTTTCTCTTGCAACGATGGTGGAGTTACCTCTTTTCCACTTCTTGTCATGATCGCATTCAAATCCTTAGGGTTCTTCTCAGTGTTGCTTGGCAATCCTCCAGGAGGTCTAGTTGAGACTTGCTCAGCTAGTTGTCCTATCTGGTGCGTGAGGTTTTGGACTAGAGCTTCTTGATTGGTCACCTTAGCATCGGTCTTCTGACAATATTGGCTAAAGTTAGTGGCTAAATCAGCCATATATTTTGAAAGTTGTCCCATATTGTCAGTGACGACATTACTCAGTTTTTCTATCGCAGCTTCCCAACCAAAAGTTTTAGTTTGCTGTGGTACATAAGTGGTAGGCGGTTTAGGCCTTTCTCCTGCATTAATGTCACTATATCGGAATCCAGGATGGTTATGATTAGGCATGTACCCTCCCCCGATATAATTGGCTTCTTCAGTACCAGCTCACTTTGAGGTGCTACCTTTATTCCAGCCCTTTCTCTACTCTTGTCATCCTCTCTTGCATCCCCTCTACCTTATTGTTGATAACATAAAGTTGTTCTAAGATTTTGGTAGATGCACTATCATCAAATATGTCAGCGGCCATCTTCACAGTAGCTATGTCATTGCCTCCTCATTGGCTATTCATCGCTATTTGCTCCATCTTCCCTTGTGCCTCCTCAGGAGATAAAAGAACAAACGCTCCATTGCTGGAGGCGTCTACTCTAATTTTCTCCGTCTCTCTCAATCCATGGTAAAAGGTTTGCATTAAAAGCCAAAGAGAGATGTCATGATGAGGACACTTCCTCATAGCTTCCTTAAAACGCTCCCAAGCTTGATCAAAACTCTCCCCAGGTTGTTGCTTAAATCCTAGGATGTCTTGGCGTAACTTAAAGGTTTTTCCCAAGGGAAAATACTTATTAATGAATTTTTGCAACAATTGTTCCCAGGTAGTGATTGATCCAGCCTCTAAAGAGAGAAGCCATTGCTTAGCTTTATCTTTCAAAGTGAAAGGGAAAAGCTTAAGACGAATGTTCCCTTCCGGGATTAATTCTGGTTTCACTGTGCTAACGATCTCCAAGAAGTTTGTTACGTGAACACCAGGATCCTCGTTCTGGACTCCATGAAAGGTGGAATAGTTGGTCACCATCTGAATTACATTAGGCCTAGGGTGATAGACTTCCGCAGCATCTTGCGGTGCTACGATAGCGGGAATGAATTGCTCAATAGTGGGCGTTGCATAACTTTGCAAAGTACGCCTTGCTCCTTGAACTAGGGCTTGGTTCTCATTATTGGCATTTGCATTCACATTATTGGCATTATTGATAACAGGATTAATAACAGGATTAGGTACTTGGTTTGGATTGACTGGATTGCCTTCCATTTCTGTTTCAGATTCGGAATGTTCAGAAAGTTCGGTTGTATGTCCTTCTTCCACTCCTTGCTCGCTTTCCTCAAGATTTGGATCCTCTTCTCCTTGTTTAGCCAGTTCCCTAGCTAACTTCCTATTCCTTCTCGCAAATTTCTCTATTTCAGGATTATAAGGCTCAAGCGGTTCCTTCGATTTCCGAGTAGCGTACTATAAAATAATAAACAACAATAAAACAATTAATCACTAGTAAAGGCTAGGCCTTTAACTAACTAAATAAAACTAAAACAGACTCGTAATAAATTTGAGAAAAGAAAACGTAAATAAAACATAAGCAGAATACTGTAAAACTAATACAGAACAGAAACAGAAAAATTAACTCTCGGTCGACCGAGAACTGTGGTTCGGTCGACCGAACCTTTTTTTTATTTTTATTTTTATTTTTTATTTTTATTTTTACGATACTGTTTAATATAAAGACTCTTATTCACAGAATATTTGCGAATCCAGTTCTAACAAAATAAGCTATATCTTAATTTAATGACTCGAGTCCCCGGCAACGGCGCCAAAAACTTGATGGAGGTCAAGTTAAAATATTAACTCGATGCCTACTAACACACTAGCAAGAGAACTAGGTTCAATTGTAGTACAGCTAGATAGAGTCGAGGTCGATCCCACAGAGACTCGGCACAAATAAAACACAACTTTATCCTATTAAAACTGAATTGAAAGGCCGGTCTATGACCAACTAAATGCAGTAAATAAAATAGTGACAACCGCAAGACACAAAAGCCCACAAAGACAGACTAAAGACTACTAAAACACGGATAATACGGTTGATATTATCTAAACAAATGGTATTGATTACGCTAGTAGATTATAACTCCCCCATGTGAATTAGGATGATAACGAGATAAAACAAACGTTAAGGATTGATTATTATGACTACGGGAGTCATCCCCTAAGGTAGATTTAGCTCCGATTAGGCCATCTAAATCATCGTGCCTCCATTACATGACTTCGCTTTTTAATGCCTCCATCTCATATAACTTCTGACACAATTACGAAACTAGGGATGCCGGTATAAACCGTAACCTCATCTAAGCAACATTCCTAGGGTAAGGCGTACTTCTTAGATGCCGATTCAATCTATATCCTAAGTAACAATCACTTTTTGGGTTTCATGTTAAATTATGATGACAAATAATTAAGTTGATCAGGTTTAATTACTCGTTTTAATTCCATATCAAAGAATCTGACGTAGTCGAAGCCGATCATAATGTTGCCCTACACATTACCACGCTCGGTCTACCGAACGACAGCACTCGGGCGACCGAATGACATGTCTCGGTCGACCGAACACAGTTCTGTGTTGGTACAATTCATGATTACTTCTTAACGTTTCTAACCTAAACACATGGGTTCGTAAATTAATCTACATCACACAATCAATACAAGAAAAACTACTCCATAATAAAATACATCAGATCTACGAATAAAGATTGCATAATTGAATAGTCATACCCTCGAAGACGAGAGTGACTCCCACTCTTTAATGTGCTCCCAAACCGGAGAATCCAATGAATCCACAATGTACGAACATAAAGAAAATAAAACTAAAACTAAAAACTCAAATTGTAGAAATTGTCCTGTGTTGTAGTGGTGTGTCTTTCTCAGCATCGTGGCTGCTGTTTATATAGGAGTTGTAGCCGACATAGGGAGAATCTAGAAGATTGACATGCATTTATCAAATTAGGCTCGGGTGACCGAACCTACACGCTCGGTCGACCGAATGGCTAGGCTCGGTCGACCGAGCCTTCCCTTGTTACGCGTTTTCACTCCGCTTTATCTGACTTGTTCCCCACTCCATGCTTTTGAATTGATCTGATTAATCTTTTCTTCAATGCTCCGATTTTCTTCTCTTTTATCTTGAGATTTCTCGATTGCGTGATAATTATCTTCCCGATTCGTTATGATCTGCAAAATCAGTATTTATCACACAATTAATTGCTCTTTTATAATAAAAAATAGCTAAATACCACTTATCACATTAATAATCACTTATCAGTAAATAATAAATATAAACATGTGATTTAATATGAAATATATATAATTAACTCCGATTTAAGGTTATAATTGATGACATAAATAGGTATATTTTAACCGTCATCACTTCATGGTTCTGTTTGCACAACCCACGAATTAATGGCTGTAGCTAGACATGTATTTTACTCATTGCTAAACACAGTTTGCTGTGTACAAATTGTCATGTTAAATTTTAGATGCCTAGGCCTCGTTACAATCCGATAATTGTGCTTTCCTGCTATGCTTACTTTCTTATCAACTCGTATGTTACATCCCGCAAATACCATGGTGTCAATGAGCATCGTGTATGTCCACCAAAAAGCAGCCTACACAACGTGCCCCAAATGAAACCAGACACAAAAAGCACTTTCAGAGGAGAAATTCTACTGCAACACTTGCTAGGAATACCATATCGCTGTCCCAAGGTACTGTGCCATTTTACAAAAACAGGTGCAAGGTGGCTGTGCAAATTATTGATGCTTCACGCACCGTATCCGCAACTCTCTTTGACAAAAGCGCCGAAGAAAACCTAACTACAACCTTCAGACGAAATATGAACAGAGCTTGCACAACTCCATCCTCCTTTGTTTACCTAGACTCTTACTATCATCTTTTGTAACTATGTACAAAAAACTTTAGTCCAGGTGGTGAACAAGGGAACCTACGTCCATGCTTAGAACCAGAGGTAGCAGCTATGTTGCACCGAGGTTAACAATAATCCCTCTTAGGAACTTCTAACAATGTAAAAAACATTTTACTCCAGGTGGTGAACTAGGGAACATACGTCCCAATACCACATATTTTTGTATGTCTTTTGAACCAGAGGTTGCAGCAATGTTGCACCCAGGACAACAACAATCCCTTCTGGGAACGTGCATAAAAAAATTGTAACTAATTTCTCTACTCACAAGCAGGATGAACCATAAACGAGAGCCAAAAACGTGCAACGCACGTTTGCCGCCACTAGTGTATATATATGAGAGTGTGCTTCGTGGTTACATTACAAGAATAAGGTGGAAAGGTTCAATGTGTCTATGTGGAGTACTCAGAGTATCAAGTGTTAACTCAGAAAAGAGGGAAACATTAAGGAGAGGAGAAGTGTTGCCTTTGATTTCTCACTTTTCCTTTCATACTAAATGAGCCATATGATGTGCTCGAGACTCATTATCACAATTTCGCATTTGGCCAAGACATTTTGATCTTTTTTATGCCCATGTAACGTGTTTACATATTTTATGCCAAAATGCTTCGTCTTTTATTATTCGGGGTCATGGGATCGTCGGCGAAGGGGTTTGGTTATATGTTCAAGTGTATATTCTGAAACTGTCATATTGACATATTGGGTTTGGTTCTTTAACCATGGTGTAATTAATTGAAGCATATGTCATTTTTTCCTTATTTCTTTTTTCGACAAGTTTGATCAGCTTTTCGTGTATTTTATTAGTAATTAATATTTGTTTGATGAATTTGATTTTTTGAGAATTTGATATATGGGCCATGGAATCATCAAAGAAGTTCGATTATGTATTCAAGTTGTTATTAATTGCGGTTTCATATGTTGGAAAAAATAGTATTTTGTTCAATTTCCCTTCAGTTTCACTTACTACGTACCATTATCTCTGTTTTGAACCTCTTCATTGTGTGTTTCTCACCTTCATTATGATGTTTAATTTTTGCTCAAAATTTTGAACATATTATAAAGTTTGGGGCTTTATATATAGCTGGAGACATATATTCCATTATATCTGCGTAATGATGATAATATTGGAGACCTAACAAAGTTGATTGCTGCTCAGAAAGTGAATGAGACAGCGAGGTTAAATTTGGTGATTGTTAAGAAAGGTACGTCCTTCTCAACCTCTACCTCCTAGAATGTGGGACATGATAAGCTTCCTCATAAGTGCCTACCGCCTTCCTCGGCTGCTATAGTCCAACTTTTTTTTATCGATTGTTGATTTTTTTAAATTTAGATTTCATTGGAGGCGTTCGCCGTCCATCTGCATTTGTTGAAGGTGTGGTTTTATTGGTGTTTCATTTCCTAAATACGTGGGTTATAGAATTGTCTGTGGCTATTGAGTTAAAGTACATGAAAGGTACTGTTTTCTTATTGTTATTGATTTGGAACATTGTGAATCTTTTCTAGAACACCAAGTTTTATATTACATCGCCTTGGTGTAACTCATATTTGTCGCTCTATTGAACTTTTCTGATTGTGGTTTTTATCGCCTTTACATTGAGTTGTAGAACCATGGAAGTATTTAATAAACCTTGTCTATTTGGCTGAGTCTCAAAGCGTAATATGTCATCATACATCCCGTGCTTGGCATGGGTTTTTGTGCTCAATCAAACATCAACGGAAAAGAAGACACAACAGTGTTGTTGAGTATCAGCTGACTCAGCTGAGTATCAGCAGAAGCGGTCAACTGAGTAGTATAGGAAAACAATTATTTTGTTATAACTGACTTGTTACTTCCATTTAACTGATTCATGTGGTGTATGTGCTATAAATACCCCATGATCAGCAGTATTATAACTTAACTCATTCATTCTTCTGAAGTTATAAGAATTTCGGATTATATTTTGTTGTATTTTTCAATTTCAAACCTTCAACACAATCCATGACAATTGAACAAATTAGCCTAAATTTGCAGTGCATCATTTCGGATTTTTCATAGGAGCATTGAAGAGGAAGACAATAATTTAAAATAAGAGAGAGAAGATAAAATTTAGCACAATCGGATTTGTCCACGGTTGAATTAATTGTACCGGGCCGGTGGAGCAGCAACCGTGCCAACAGTGACAACATTTATGTTTATGATACAAATACACTCCCAATATCCAAAACTACAACAAATAACCACAATGAGATTCCAATCACACAATACAATGTCCACTGGCACAAATTTTTTAAATCAAAGATTATCAAGGCTATAAATAGAAAGCATTGACAAACAGATAAAACAACGATTTGAGTATACAAGAACAAGCAGAAACTCTGTCCATTTCTTAAGCCTTCTATTTGAATTTAAAAGTACACATCTAGTGATCAACTCAGAACTTAGAGCTACAATTCCACATCAAGCACGGAGATTGATCAACAAATCTGTGAATCAAATTTACACCAGTTGCATCAATTGAATCAGAGAAGTCTGAGAAGGAGTTGCACCCTTTTGTGATAGCTGCTGAAGGATTTGTTCTCAAGGAGCAGTGTGTTGAAGACTGAGTCACTGAAGCTTTTGAAACCAAGGAGTGATAGTCTTGTTGATTGTGAAGGTTGTGTAGCCAAGGACAATCTTACTATTGTATTGGTGAAAAACAATAGTGAATTCCTCCAATCATCATAGGAGAATAGTGGATTAAGGGATTACACCACCCTGAACCACTATAAACCTTTGTGTTCATTTACTTATTGCACTTTTATTTACATCATTTACTTACTGCATATTATTCATACTCTGTGTGTGCATAATCTACTTTGAACCAACTTTTAAGAAGGGACTTATCCGCTGCCCAAAAGCTTTTAATTACTAGAAAAGTTTTAGAAACTCCAGTATAGTCATTCACCCCTCCCATTTACTATACTTTTACCCTTCTCTAGGACCAACATTTGGTATCGGAGCAGTGTTCCTAGTATCAGAACCTGTTCAGATCTAATTTCTGGTTACAAAGAGATCACATATTTTCAAAGTAGTTTTCAAATCTATGCTTTCTACAAATATATCTTTTATCTGTGATTATGGATTCTTCAAATTTCATGTCTAATGTACCTGTATTCAATGTCAATAATTTAATGAAGATAAAATATGGATGTTGTCTCATCTTGCAGCCACTCATGAGGAAAAGCTGGATGTTATCAATGATGGACCAATTCAGATGGAAAGAATAAAAAAGGATTGGACCAAGGATGACAGAATGAGAGCAAAGCTTGACTATGTTGCAAAAGATATCATCCTGAAGACTCTGTGTAGTAATATGTTCATGAGAATCAAAGATTGCAAAATAGCAAAGGAGATGTGGGATAAACTGGCACTCATCAATGAAGGATCTGAAGCAATCAAGGAAAACAAATTATCTCTTGCAAAACAAAAATTTGAGAACTTCAAAATGAAGAATGATGAATCCATTGATCAGATGGATAACAGATTTTCAAACATCATCAGTGAACTGCACCAACTTGGTCACAAATATCCTCAGAAAGAAGTCTACTTGAAGATCTTGAGAAGTCTACCAGAAAGATAGAGAATTATCATATCAGTACTCAAAGGAGCAATAGACCTTGCAAAGACTGACACCTTGACATGGATGTCTCAATTAAAAGCTCATGAATTTGAACTGAATAATGAAGATAGTGCACCAGCAGAGGCACACAAGGCCAATGCACTGGTGGCACCCCAGCAAATCAAAATAGCCGACATAAGCAGCAATAGAGACACATGAGCTAAAAGAACAAATTGCTTTACTAATTAAATGCTCTGACGGGTTTAGTAAGAAGAAACAATTCAGGGGAAGTTCATCATCAAAAAAGAAGTCAAGCTCAAGCAAAGACATGAAGGAAAAAGATGATGAATACAAATGTTTCAATTGCAAGAAGAAAGGACACTTCAAAGCAGATTGTCCTGAAGAAAAAGACAAAGATGAGGAAAAGAAGAAATACAAAACAACAGATAAGAGAATGAGCAAGAAGGCACTTAAAGCTAAAACCAACAATGAAAATGATGAAGATTCCTTTGACAATGACTCGGCTGATGAAGAAGACACCAGCTCAAACAATGAAAATGCATGTTTATGTCTTATGGCTAAGGAAATGATGAAACATAGGTAATATCTAGTTCATACTCATCAAATGCATCCACATCTGACACTATACAATCTTATATTCTCCAATTAGATTCTGCATACCTAATTCAAAATCTCATGAGTAAATTTGAAGAAATTCAAATAAATCATGAAATTCTGGAACAAGAATATGAGAATCTGAGAGAGGAAAATAAAAGACTAAAGAAAGAACTGGATGGACTGAAAGCTGAATCAACTAGTAAGGAAGTACACTCAACTGATCAACAAGCAGCAGATGATCACTCATCTGATGTTGACAGACCAGCTGAGAAAGCCTCCCTACCAGTTAAGAGCATCACTGCACCACCAAATACACCAGGTTTCAAACCCCCAAAAAGGTTTGGATCCAGATCTGGCCTTGGCTATAACAGTCAAGATGAGAAAGGAAACAATGGACACACAATTCTGAATCAAGGACCAAAATTGGACATAAATTCAGCAAAGGACAGACCATAGTTTCAACTACTCATCCTGCACCAGTGAAGTCAAAACACAGTGTAGTGAAGCAGCATAGTAAATCATCGTACCAGCCTAGTAAAGGCAAAAGCTTAATAAAAGGTAAGGGTAGACTTTACCCTTCAGAGGATGAATGGAATATTGCACCCCAAAAATACAAGAAGAAACCATTTGATCCTATGCAACATGTATTTAGGAAAAGCCAACCCAGGCATGTTCCTGGATACAAAAAGCATTATGAAAGTAAGTTTCCTCCTGCATACTGGAGAGTGAAAAAGGGTGCAAATGCACCTAAAGGTAGAGAATTGTATCATAATACTTTTAAATCAATTGGAAGCTATTCTGCCATGCATTATACTTATGCGGTTGAAGACTTCAACCATCCAAGAAGAAGATCCTTTGGATTTAGACTTGGAGTAGGAGGCATGACGGCTAATAGGAATGGACCCAAACAGTGTTGGGTACCTTAACTTGCTTAATTTGTTTTGTAGGATGTCTGGTACATAGACAGTGGATGTTCCAGACATATGAAAGGGAACAAAGGATGGTTGACTGACTTTAAAGCCTTTGATGGACCCAAAGTTACATTTGTAAGCAAAGAAAACCCCGGCAAAATTAAGGGGGAAGGCATCAGGTTGAAGAACAATATGAAGATTCAAAATGTGGCTTATGTAAAAGGATTGAATTTTAACCTTTTAAGCATTAGTCAATTTTGTGACAAAGGCTACAATGTGCATTTCAACAAAGAAGGATGCAAATTGATTCACAATCAAACAAGCTTAGTTGTACTTGCAGGAAAAAGAGAAGACAACATGTATGTGGTGGATTGGAAGACAGCAAAAGCAGAAACATGTCTGCTTGTCAAGAATAAGAAATCAACCAACTGGATTTGGCATAGAAGACTGAACCATCTCAACTTCAAGCCCATCAACAAATTATCAAAGAATAAGCTAGTTGAAGGCCTTTCAGACATCACATTCAAGAAAGAAAGTCTCTGTGATGCATGTCAGAAAGAGAAGCAGATTATAATCTCTTTCAAGTCAAAACCCCATCAGTCAACAAAAGGATCTTACATTTTTTGCATATGGACCTTTTTGGACCAGTCACACCAATAAGTAAAAGTGGAAAGAAGTACACACTAGTGGTGGTGGATGACGTTTCCAAGTTCGCATGGACTATATTCATAAACAAGAAAAGAGAGACACTCAAGAAGCTATCATATTTACTGAGAAGAATACAAAATGAAAAAGAGTTGAAGGTCATCAAGATAAGATCAGAAAAGGGAATATAATTCCTAAATGAAGTAATCAAAACTTATTGTGAAGAAAATGGAGTACTACATCAACTATCAGCAGCAGGGACTCCTGATGGGAGTCAACTTTATTGTACTTTGGTGTTCAGTTTAACCCCCGTTTATCACTTTATTGACATGTTTTGGGTAGTTCGAGACCTAAATAAGAGTAATATCGAGCGTTATACGCACGGGGAGTTAAGCTGTCATATCGATAGTAAACTCCGCCTTTTTAAAGATATTTATCTCTTTTCCGAGCACTTTTGTCTTGCGGAATTACGCGTGGTGTTTGTTTGTATATATTATTGCAGGACTTAGGTGACTCGAGGTTCCGGAAGGCGATGTTTTGGAATGAGGAACATGGTAGTGGCATGAACGTAGCATGAAAGTAGAGAATAATCAAGTTTGGAGTGTAATCAAGGCAAACGGGCGTTTGCTCTACCCAAACTGGCGTTTGTGGCAAGCTCAGGCTAACTGGCGTTTGGCTAGTTCGAACGGGCGTCTACAGAAGTGGTATTTGATACTGAAAGTTGGCTCAGATGATGGACACATGTCCACAACACCCCCAAATGGGCGTTTGGTTAGGTTCAGCCCGAATTCAAGAAAGATCAGATATTCCAAACGAGCGTCCATAGAATTCCAGATGCTCGTTCATTGAAGGATAAACCCAAATCATCATCAAGATCACCAAGCAGACGAGCATTCCCCATGAGGCAAACGCTCGTTCAGCTCCGACAGCAGCAGATTTCAACCCTACACTCTAAATATGTAGCTCATTCAACATTTTTCAAACTCTGGCCGACTTTAGACACTTTTAGGGCGATTTTGGTGTGGTTTTAGTGTAGGTTGATCATCCATTGATCCGTTGACTCCATAGATTACTCCCGTTGATTCTAAACACTCTTTATAGCTTAGATTTACGTTTCAAGATCAAAGATTCGACTTTTTAGAGAAACTATTTCTTCAATACTTTGTGGATCAGATTTTCATTAGATTATATGGTAATGAATTATTCTTCATTTATTATTTCTAGCATGATTCCATTCTTATTTCATTTATTAGTATAATCATAAGTAGCTAATTAGTTGTGTAGCCAAATTATGTGAAAGCGAGTGAAAACCCTAAGGAGGACGAGATTGGGAGTTGTGTAGTGCGTAATTGAATGTTTTAATGATTAATCCACGTTCTAAAACTTATTATAACATCGTTGAATTAGATTGATTACCTAGTTCACTATCACACACATCGAACTTATAGATGTATTTTGCGGTGAGATGTGGGAAAAGGGGTTTTGGGATCATTGCGTAGATTCGGCCTAGTTGTTAGGACCGTTTCCAATACAGAGGTTTGTCATCGTTGTTTGAGCAACTCTAGACCTTAATAATGTTAGGATAATCGGTTTTCTAAAGAGAGAGTCGGTTAGCTTCACATCGGGTGGTTAGATCGAGTTGTTCAGTCTAATCACTATAATTAGGAGTTGGCACCCGTGGATGTCGTTAAGCTACATAGGATAGGTAGGTCGGTTAAGAAACGCTCCTTTTGAAGTCTTTCCTTAGAGGTAAAAGTAGCTCGTGGTATCATAGTTCGGCTATACCCTTCAATATTTAAAAGTAAAACCGGTAGTATAAACTTTATTTCTGCATTAGTATAATATCGTTCACCGTTATTTTGGCTTGAACTAAGTTCCACGTCAGCTTTGGTACTTAGACATTACTCCCCGTGGATTCGATGTCGGTGAAAGTTAGCGGTTAAGTATTTTGCTATCAAGAATTTTGGCGCCGTCGCCAGGGAGTAACGTCTGATATCTTTTAAGTTGACCGAAAGATTGGGCTTACGTCAATTTTATTTCATTTTCTTGTTGTTTCCTATTTTATAGTGCATGACCCGATCTTC
Source organism: Gentiana straminea (assembly GCA_036785695.1). Lineage (NCBI taxonomy): Eukaryota > Viridiplantae > Streptophyta > Magnoliopsida > Gentianales > Gentianaceae > Gentiana > Gentiana straminea. Next base: position 8,331,245 of record JAVUPR010000326.1, on the reverse strand, counting down.
AAAACAACCTCTTATCAAGCCGATTGAAGAGATTGAAGCTTTTGTACTGAGAGGAGCTGCTAAGGATTGGTATGATTTTGTGGATCATATTTTCTTGTCGGCGTTGATAGTTTTCCTATTTCCACTGAGAGGAGCTGCTAAGGATTGGTACGATTCATTGCCTAATGATTCGTTATATACGTGGGCGGATGTGGTTAGATTGTTTCTGAGGAAGTACTTTCCTCCGGCTAAGATTTTAGATTTGAAAGAAGAAATCTCTTCGTTTGATGGTCTCAAGGGAGAGACACTGACGGAGACATATGAGAGATTTAGAGGTCTGCTGAAGTAATGCCCTCCACACGGTTTTTCCATGGTTGAGCAGGTAATCATATTGTTTAGAGCATTAGAGCCAGTGGACCATAACAAGTCGAACGCCGCAAGTGGCGGAGATATTATGAATCTTCCACCGGATCAAGCTATGAGACAGATTGAGAATATGGCAGATGGAGAAGGAAAATAGGGGTCTAGTAGAAAGAAGAAGAAAGCCCCAATGTAAAGTGTGAAGTCTTTGAAAGAAGAACTTGATAGAGAGTCTGCCATGCATGACAAGATGCAAGAGATGGTTCTAAAAATGGACCAAATGGAGCTGGATAGAAAGAAGGCACTGCAATGCCAACTGTGTGGGGGTGGACATTCTGCCATGGAGTGTACATTGTTAAGGGTGATTTTATACGTTTTATAAGGATATATTTTACATCAATTTTCCCCATATATAGATGTTTATCGTAGAATTCGAGCTTATAATCGATTAATTGAGCAAATGACGTTTTGAATGGTTTAAATGCAAAATCGAGTAAATATCGTGGTTTTATTATCTATTTTGTATGGTTTTACGTTTTGCTCGGTTTTGTCATCTTTTAGGTGCACAAATGTGGAATGGAAGAGGTCTAAATGATGTTTGATTGAAGATTAAAATGGAAAGGAAGAGATACAAGAGGATGAAGATGAAATAAAGCTTGGGAAAATCCCGAAAACGACTCGTAATATGACGGGCTAATCAAAAAGGCATTTTCTGAAGAAGAGTCCTTAATGAAAGTTGTAGAGTTTTCCAAGAGCTTTTTTATGACATTCGGATCATAATTTTTGGAGATCTACAACTCAAGATATGAATTTTAGAAGTTTTATTCCAATAAATATTCCATGCACAGCAGAATTGTGAACCAGCGTCCATTGTGATCAAACGGGCGTCCGGCCAGTTCACTGTAGCAACCGACTTCAATTTGCTATAAATACAGCGCATTGTTGAACCCTAATTGATTATCAAATACGCACCAGCTTTTCTCTAAACCTAAATTCAGAGCATGAGAGCAGCCCGGCCGGCTGAGCTTCATGCTTGGCCGGCCGGTGGTTAGATTAGATATTTCTTTTTCTTTTCGTTTTCTGTTTTTTCTTGTTGCCGCATGGAGCAGCCATGGATGGAGCTTGAAGCTTCCTTTTTGCAAAGAAGACCTTATTTCTTTTTAATGGATGTTTTGTAAGTCTTTGATTATAATTGTTTCTTTTCCGTGTTTATTTGTATCGTGCAATTTTATATCGAAAGATGATTGCATGATTTGATGCTACTGTATGATGGAAATCGGTGTAGTTTAGATCACCGTAGGAAAGTTTGGATTTTTAATCTATACATAACGGAAGTTCGTAGGTTAAATATCTAGGTTTACGAGAGAACCACAATTTAATTAATTCGATGCAAGATTATCTTAGATTGGAATTGAGGGATATCACCGTTACCGGAAAGATAGGATTTTTCATGTGTTTAATTCATTATGTTGTTCTTGTTCTCTTTCATGTTTTGTATGCTTTATGTTAATCGAATTTAGATAACGGAAGTTAATAGATTCGTTATATTTCCGTGAGAGAGATTAACAATTATTATTCCAACAAACGGAAGTTGAGGGGTAATGTTGTTAGATTAGGATTTAATCCATATCTTTGATTCGTATCGATATTAGTTAAGACCGGAAGGTAAACTAATTAATGGCGTGATAAATCGGAAGAGGAAACGCTTCATTAGAAAAGATAATAATCCAAGATAACTTGTGAATGAATGTGTGTTAATCTTATTTCCTTCGGTGGGGTGATGGTTGTTGGAAATTGGTTGATCATGGTTTGTTTATGGTTGGTCGCTTGATAGTTAGTTTTATCGTTTTCGTAGATGTAGTTTTATTTATTTTGTCCGCAACTATATTTCCCGGCTTTGGATTAACAATCCTCCGTCCAGTTATTTTTCCGTTCTAGTTTAGGTTTAGGTTTAGCTAATAAAGAGGAATTAATGAAGTTAGATTCGACATCCCAATTCCCTGAGGTTCGATACCCGTACTTATCCAACTTTACTAGCAACTACCCGGTATTCGGCCGGTTAGGAGGTAGTTTTGCATGGTAGTATAGGTTTTATAAATTTTCTTTTGTTTTAATGATGCAAAATCTCCCCAACAAAAGTGGCGCCGTTGCCGGGGAATCGGTGTTTTGTTGAATCTTCTTTCGTTAATTTTTCTATTTTGTTACGTTTTATTTGTTTTATTTTATTTCAATAAAAGTAGCGTTTAACAAATCGAGAGTTTTTATTTTTGCCGTGTTTCGATAACCGTTGGGTTAAGAATGTGCAAAAAGTTTTTTACTCGATTTGTGAAACGTGAACTATATGTTTGTTTGTATATAGTCTAACCCTATGTGCTTTAATTTGATGTGGCTGCTCTGTGATATTTGATGTATGATCTTTTAAGAAATTAGGGTTTGCTGTGTTTCCTGCGTTATCTATGCAAATTCGACTGTTGGACGAGCGTCTGGTTTATTGGACGCCCGTCCAGTCCCTAACATGCAGGTAAACGAGCGTCTGGTTTGTTGGACGCTCGTCCGTTCCAAAACGTACGCCTACGTTCGTTTTCAAGAACCGGACGGACGTCCATATATCTAAACGCCCGTCCGGCCCGCATAAGTTTTAACCGCCCATTTGAATTAGTGAACGCCACCCAGTTCCGTATTTCTTCTCAATTTGATTTTTAATGCTTTATTTGACTTGGATGTTTTTAATCCGAGCTTCTGTGGCTGATTAATTTTACGTAGATGTTCTGAACTTGCATATTCATATCTTTCCATCTACGAATCCATGTTAAGTAATTGATCTATTTTTACATACATGATTCATCTATGCAAGTTATAGTTACTGTCGGTTCTCGTATGCTATAACTGGTCTTATTGTTAATTAGTAGCTAATGTCGGTTTCCGTATGCTACATACCGTTATGATGAATCTTGTGAGCTTTGAGACTTAGGTGCTTCCTTGTTATTTTTGTAACTCATATGGGTAGCTACTGTCGGTTTTCCGTAATGCTACGTCCTTTTCCATATGAGTTATATCTGTTTAGTATAGCTAACTGTTGGTTTCCATAATGCTATCACCTTTGACGAGTCTTAAGGCGTGTCTACACTGCATGTAATGAACAACACTGTCGTTTATCGTAACCTGTCATTATTTGGTAGACGTTTATTATATACATGTCATGTTGCAAATGAGTGGGCTAGTTTTCTTTCTTTTATTTTCTTTTATTTTTGCATATCATTTAGATGCATATCATTTAGTTGCATGTCATCTAGTTGCATTGTTTTTCTATTTTCTTTTTTTTTTTCTTCTTGAGTGTAGTTAACTGTCGGTTTCCGTAATACTACTTCGTTTTTTTAGTTTCTGCATAGGCCGTAGTCACTGTAGGGTTGTCCTCGAAACCTGCTCAGCCTGAGCCTGTCAGAATTTATTTTTATTCATTTTTTTATTTTTTATTTTTTGGATTGCATATCATGTAGGCTGCATTGTAATATATTTTCAAGTAGTTGCACCTAGCCCTACTATTTTGTAATGTTCCATGTATCATTATTTTTGTATGCACATGTTGGACTATATTTGTATTATAAGCTTCTGTGGCTTATTTGATGCTTAGGTGTCCTGTACTTTCTATTTTTGATGATTTTTCCATCTAAGCCATTATATCATGTGCTTATATCATTATTGTTGCATGTTATATTCCCCCGTGTCCTCGAGATACTGCCATGTTTTTCAAGTGGTGCAGGTATTTTTAGAGCTGTTTTTGTCAAGCTACCTTTGGATTTGAAGCTGGGAAGGACTCCATATGACATCACCATTGTTGTCCTCTTCAGCCAATTTTCGGATCATCACGAAATCAGCTAAGTTCTTTTATCTTTTCTTTAATTCTGCACAACATGAGGACATGTTGTAGTTTAAGTGTGGGGGAGGGAATAGGTATCTACGTTCATTTGCCATATTAGTTATATTTCTATGAAAAGTGCTAAATTTTTCAAAGTTAAATTTTTCGAAATTTTCAATTTTTGTTTTGTCCCGAGTAACTTCAATGGCATGCTAGTTTTGTAATTTGGCACCTTTAGTAGTTATCAGTAGTCGTGCCATGTTCTAAGAATAGGTTTGGTAGATCTGATACTCACTTGAACTTCATTTCACGAACCTGTTAGATGAAGAACCAAAATTTAAATAGTCTCCGGGTAGTTAAAGGATAGCCAATTCTCGATGCAGATAACACTTACTTAGCATTGATGAAAGTTAAGAATTCGTACTATACTCACGGTTAGAATCTAAGTACCTTAGTGTTCTTGAGAACCTTAAAAGTCTTTAATGTGTTAGAAATAATATCTGACCAGGAGTTCCAAAGAGTTTGGGAATAAATATAATACTATGTATATATATATAATAAATTGAGTTTGTTTGTAACTATCACCTCGAGTCTATTTGGATACTGCCCCAATTGGGGAGTGTGGTTTACCTTGGACAGTAAGGGATTGAGTGATCTCAGGGTGACTGCCTCTAATGTAGGGGAGAGTGTTATACTTTTGAGACGCGACGATAGAAAACCAAAATTTTTGCTTTTTGGAACTCTAAGTCAAGTTGATCTAAACCCGAGAGAGACCCGAAAGGTATTTTCTTGGCACCAAGTAAAGGATTTTAAGTGTGAGTTAGTTACTTGTGTTCTTGGTAATTAGTTTTTGTACGGTAAGTGCTGTACACGGGACGAAACTTTCTTTTATTTTACCGGATGAATGTTAGTGCTTGATTTAATACATCGAGAGTGGATCGGTGGAAGTTTAGCAGGTTTTGCACACACAATCACCGAGTGAGTTCGATTTGCTAAATACTAGCTTGACGTGAGCATGACTACATCTCGTGTCAGGTTATGTGGGTTTTTGATAGTATGTTTGTTGTTTTGTCTTACTCGGGGACGAGCAAGGTTTAAGTGTGGGGGAGTTGTTAAGGGTGATTTTATACGTTTTATAAGGATATATTTTACATCAATTTTCCCCATATATAGATGTTTATCGTAGAATTCAAGCTTATAATCGAGTAATTGAGCAAATGACGTTTTGAATGGTTTAAATGCAAAATCGAGTAAATATCGTGGTTTTATTATCTATTTTGTATGGTTTTACGTTTTGCTCGGTTTTGTCATCTTTTAGGTGCACAAATGTGGAATGGAAGAGGTCTAAATGATGTTTGATTGAAGATTAAAATAGAAAGGAAGAGATACAAGAGGATGAAGATGAAATAAAGCTTGGGAAAATCCCGAAAACGACTCGTAATATGACGGGCTAATCAAAAAGGCGTTTTCTGAAGAAGAGTCCTTAATGAAAGTTGTAGAGTTTTCCGAGAGCTTTTTTATGACATTCGGATCATAATTTTTGGAGGTCTACAACTCAAGATATGAATTTTAGAAGTTTTATTCCAATAAATATTCCATGCACAGCAGAATTGTGAACCAGCGTCCATTGTGATCAAACGGGCGTCCGGCCAGTTCACTGTAGTAACCGACTTCAATTTGCTATAAATACAGCGCATTGTTGAACCCTAATTGATTATCAAATACGCAACAGCTTTTCTCTAAACCTAAATTCAGAGCATGAGAGCAGCCCGGCCGGCTGAGCTTCATGCTTGGCCGGCCGGTGGTTAGATTAGATATTTCTTTTTCTTTTCGTTTTCTGTTTTTTCTTGTTGCCGCATGGAGCAGCCATGGATGGAGCTTGAAGCTTCCTTTTTGCAGCAGCACCTTATTTCTTTTTAATGGATGTTTTGTAAGTCTTTGATTATAATTGTTTCTTTTCCTGTGTTTATTTGTATCGTGCAATTTTATATCGAAAGATGATTGCATGATTTGATGCTACCGTATGATGGAAGTCGGTGTAGTTTAGATCACCGTAGGAAAGTTTGGATTTTTAATCTATACATAACGGAAGTTCGTAGGTTAAATATCTAGGTTTACGAGAGAACCACAATTTAATTAATTCGATGCAAGATTATCTTAGATTGGAATTGAGGGATATCACCGTTACCGGAAAGATAGGATTTTTCATGTGTTTAATTCATTATGTTGTTCTTGTTCTCTTTCATGTTTTGTATGCTTTATGTTAATCGAATTTAGATAACGGAAGTTAATAGATTCGTTAGATTGCCGTGAGAGAGATTAACAATTATTATTCCAACAAACGGAAGTTGAGGGGTAATGTTGTTAGATTAGGATTTAATCCATATCTTTGATTCGTATCGATATTAGTTAAGACCGGAAGGTAAACTAATTAATGGCGTGATAAATCGGAAGAGGAAACGCTTCATTAGAAAAGATAATAATCCAAGATAACTTGTGAATGAATGTGTGTTAATCTTATTTCCTTCGGTGGGGTGATGGTTGTTGGAAATTGGTTGATCATGGTTTGTTTATGGTTGGTCAGTTGATAGTTAGTTCTACTGTTTTCGTAGATGTAGTTTTATTTATTTTGTCCGCAACTATATTTCCTGGCTTTGGATTAACAATCCTCCGTCCAGTTATTTTTCCGTTCTAGTTTAGGTTTAGGTTTAGCTAATAAAGAGGAATTAATGAAGTTAGATTCGACATCCCAATTCCCTGAGGTTCGATACCCGTACTTATCCAACTTTACTAGCAACTACCCGGTATTCGGCCGGTTAGGAGGTAGTTTTGCATGGTAGTATAGGTTTTATAAATTTTCTTTTGTTTTAATGATGCAAAATCTCCCCAACATACATCATCGAAAAAGTTCACTTACCCACAACATTTGACACCTACTCCTATACAACAACAGTTTGGGAATCAGAATGATCAGGAGAAGATGAATGTGTATGCAATGGGGCAGAAGAATACAAATCAGCAGGATTATGGCTAGCAACAGTGGAATCAGAATTTCGACAATCATCTAGGGCCGCCAATAGAGTATGGTATAGGAGATGAGTCATAACAGTATAATGTGAGCTATGTTGGACAAGGCAGTGGGGGTAATTGGAATCAGAATCAACAAGGTCAAGGTTGGAATCAAAACCACCATCAGAATTGGAACCATAATTCCAATCAGGGTCAAAGCTTTAGGCCAAGTCAAGGATCATCCAATAGGCCTTGGGACCAGAATACGAACTACCAGAATAACCAAGGCAATTATACGAACAACCAGAATCAGCAATCTCAATCACAAGGCCAACAGCAACTGCAGAATCAGAATTGGGGGCAGAATCAGGGATGGAACCAGAATCAGGGCCAGCAGGGTAATCATCAAGCAAATCAGCCGCCAAGAAACAATATTTTGGCACCTATCAGCATCCGAATGCTCATCTCCACCAGAACAACCAAAATAATCAGCAATCGAATAACTCTGGTGCTCAAAAGACTTTCACAGAAATGCTCCTAGAAAAGTTGGATAGGAGCGTATATGAGCTGAATAAGAATGTTGTGGAGTAAAAGATAGCAACCCACTCTGCTATCCGGAACTTAGAAACCCAAGTGGGTCAAATCACGAATACATTGAAGAAAAATTTGAGTGGTGGCCTCTCAAGCAATATTGAACAGAATCTGAGGGAAGTGAATGCAATATTTACTAGAAGTAGCAGAGTTCTGGGGGTTGATTGGTCAAAGAAAGATAAAGTGACCGAAGCAGAGAATTATCTGAATGAAGAAGATGAGGCTGAGGATTTGGAAAGAGGCAAGTTTGAAACTGAGTTAGAGGCAATCCGAAGAGAGTTGGTGGCAGTCAAGAGAGATCTAGCAATTGCAAAGAAAGAGAGAGAGATGGAAATGGAGAAAGAGCTAGAGGCTCAGAGAAAGAAGGAAGAGTCAACAAAGAAGCGGGATTTCATAGTGATAGATATTAAAGAGGAAGTGTCGAGCACCCCTGCCAGGAAAGAGGCTACAGCCGTACCGTCACTGCCAAAAGCATGAGGTAAGAATGATTTTATGCCTCCTCCCCCTCCTGATTTTGATGAGAGTATGCTGCCTTATCCACCTAATTGTCCCAGGAAGAACTTTCTCACTGATAGTCAAAATAAGTTCCTAGACATTCTTAGGAAGGTAGAGATTAACGTTCCTTTGCTAGAGGCGGTCGCGAGTGTACCGGCATATTATAAGAGTTTGAAAGGGGCGTTATCGAGTCGAGAGATAATGAATCAAGTAGTAAAGCTGAGGGAGAAGTGTTCGGCGGTGTATGATAGTAAGATACCCCCGAAAATGAGAGATCGTGGTAGTTTTACCATCCCTATCACCATAGGCAATACTGTGATCGAGAATGTCTTATGCGATCTAGGAGCTTCTGTGAGCTTGATGCCTAGAGCCTTATATGAGAAGTTAGGGTTGGGAGAACTAGAGCCTACGGGAATGACCCTTCAGATGGCTGATAGGTCAGTGAGGACACCTATGGGGGTAGCGGAAGATGTCATGGTGCAAGTAGGTATGTTTGTTTTCCCAGTATATTTTGTGATCCTTGACATGGAAATGGACTCTGGAACATCTGACCTGCTTGGTCGGCCCATTTTGACCACGATCGATGCTCATATTAGGGTGAATGAAGGAGATATTTCATTTGGCGTGGGAGGCGAGAGAGAGAAACTGAATGTCTACAAGGACAGAGGTCGTAAAGTTACACATGATGAATGCTTGTATTGCGAGTCTATATTTTCTTGTGTTGTGGCTCATACTAACATGCAGGAAAGCAAGATCCCATTGAAAGGGAAGGCAGTGAGTTCACATGATGTTGTCGATGAGAGAAAGATTGAGACAGAGAATGAATCGGGATCGTCCGTCTTACCGTTGATCCCAATGCTGGGGGAAGTGCGTGTTGATAAGAAAGATGTCGCGGGATGGCCCGAGGCAGCATCATGAGCTAAACGAGGTATGCCGTTCATTAGCTCTGCTATGTTGATGGTTGTACTTGGTATATCTGTGAGCATGCTTAATCTGATGAGTACGGAATTTGGCTGAGTTGATTACGTGCTTAAGTGCTCGGTGATGCCTATTTGTTAGAGTTGCTTAAGTTTGACTTGATTGGAGTCTCCTAAGAGTCACCCGGTTGAGCCAACGACGTAAAACAAAGGCGCTTGGGGGGAGGCAACTCCGCCATAATAAGACTGTTTGGAATAAAAGGTGATCTAAGGGTTTTTTGAGTATGCGCTACTTGTACTCGCCTTTGATGATGTATGCCTATGCACGTTGATGTTTTATATGATTTTGTGCCTCTGTGTCCATTCTATTATGCTTAGATGTTCTGTGCTTTACCCGTAGGGGTTATTTATCCATCTATAGCGATCTGTTTTGTGCGTATTGCGTGTCAAGTTTTCTGTCGTGATAGGGCCTTATTTCTATTATACCCCCGTAACCCTATTATATATAGGGGCACGAGGACCATGTCCCGTGCATACATTGCGTTGTTTCTGTCTACCTTGATATAGGGATTCGGGTCATGCTTACACGAGGCTGTTATGGGATTTGATAGCGCCTTTCTGCCGGGTTCACAAGCTAAGTCTTTCTTTTCTATCTCATTCATGCACTGAGGACATTGCTTCATTCGAAGTGGGTGGTGGATACGACTTAGCTTTGAATTGTTTCGATTGATAAATATGCCGGTAATTTGATATGCTTAGTTAATGTCCATTTTCGAGTTAGTCCATGGCTTAAAATTTGAGAACTTTTCACGGTTTGACACCGCGTTATATGCATGTTTCTCATGATGGAATTGGTAAATGCCTTAGTAGTCGTGTAATGTGTGATGGGCGATTTTATTTTGTCATGATATGAACCCTTTTAGTGCACATAGAACCATGGTTATACTTAGCTTTGTTGCTATACACACTTGTACCACTGGTTTTGAGGCGAAATAGAAAGGTTTACCTAGGCTGGATACGGGATGAGAGTCCTGGTGCTTCTTTGACCAGGCCAGAGCCAAATAGCCAAAATCCCAACATTTTATCCTCGTACCCCCTCTAAGCCTTGATAGGATGGTCTGACCACCGTCCGAAAATGAGCTGTTTTGGTTACTTAGCTTGTACTACCCTAACCCTGAGCTATATTATTGGTCACATTCCTTTTGATCACCTTACGAGTGGACTTAGTTGTTACTTTAGACACACTTGCTGAATCAAGTGTGGGGTGAGAGATGGTGCATATTTTGAGAGGAGTTGGTTAGTAAGAGCTAGCATAACGAAAGGGAGGAGCTCGAGAGATCTATTCTGAGGCTTGTTGGTTAGAGAAAATTTGAAAAAAAGAAGGAAGAATGAAAAGAAAAAAAAGAGATGAATTTGAAAAAAACGTTTGAATAAAATTGAGAGAAAGAAGTCGAAGAAGGAGTGTTTTGAATGAATAAAAGTATTATGTTGAGGTTGGAATGTTTATTACTGAGTATAGAAAGATCGAAGGAGTTTGGTGTGGTTTGGTATGTTTTCGAAGAGGAGGTATGTAAGATGATTAGGTTCACTCGTATTTTCTTTTCTCTAGTCCCAAAATTTTCCTTTCGGTTAACCCCGTCCCGAGTTTAACATTATAACCCTTCAAGTCCTACTCGACCATATTTAGCCTCGGTTGCCTCGATTAGTGGAGATTCTAACCTGGTATGAAGTGTGTGTAGTCACTTGGCCGGTATTCAAAGCCGGTAATCATTTTGAGTGTAGCCCTCGGTTTTTATCACACACTTCGTTTTCATGGTAAGATAGAGTCAAGTGGTTTACATTCAGTGTCTAATTTACATTCACCTTGATGTCGTGAGTACTATGCATGTTTCGAAAAGTTGATCCCTTGGTCTGTTTTAAAACACCTAATTTACTCGAGGACGAGCAAAGGCTAAGTGTGGGGTGGTTGATGGGAGTCAACTTTACTGTACTTTGGTGTGCAGTTTAACCCCCGTTTATCACTCTATTGACATGTTTTGGGTAGTTCTACATGTTTTGGGTAGTTCTAGACCTAATTAAGAGTAATATTGAGCGTTATATGCATGGGGAGTTAAACTGTCATATCGATAGTAAACTCCGCCTTTTTAGCGATATTTATCTCTTTTCCGAGTACTTTTGTCTTATGGAATTACGCGTGGTTTTTGTTCGTATATGTTATTGCAGGACTTAGGTGACTCGAGGACCCAGCAGGCGATGTTTGGAATGCGGAACATGGTCGTGGCACGAACGTAGCATAAAAGAAGGGAAAAATCAAGTTTGGAGTAAAATCAAGGCAAACGGGCGTTTGCACTACCCAAACTGGCGTTTGTGGCAAGCTCAGGCTAAACTGGCGTTTGGCTAGTTCCAACGGGCATCTACAGAAGTGGTATTTGATTCGAAAGTTGGCTCAGATGACGGACATGCATCCACAACACCCCCAAATATGCGTTTGGTTGGGTTCAGCCCAAATTCAATACAGAGGTTTGTCATCGTTGTTCGAGCAACTCTAGACCTTAATAATGTTAGGATAATCGGTTTTCTAAAGGGAGAGTCGGTTAGCTTCACATAGGTTGGTTAGATCGAGTTGTTCAGTATAATCATTAGAATTAGGAGTTGGCACCCGTGGATGTCGTTAAACTATATAGGATAGGTTGGTCGGTTAAGACACGCTCCCTGTCAAGTCTTTCCTTAGGGGTAAAAGTAGCTCGTGGTATCATAGTTCGGCTATACCCTTTAATATTTAGAAGTAAAACCGGTAGTATAAACTTTATTTCTGCATTAGTATAATATCTTCCACCGTTATTTTGGCCTGAACTTAGTTCTACGTCAGCATTGTTACTTAGACAATACTCCCTATGGATTCGACCTTGTGACCACTATTCTCCCGTGGACCCGATACTCTGTTGGTGAAAGTTAGCGGTTAAGTATTTTCCTATCAACTCCACAACAAAATGGTGTAGCAGAAAGAAGAAACAGAATACTCAAAGAAGCAATTAGAACCATGATAGCAGAAGCAAGCTTACCAAAGAGATTTTGGGCTAAAGCAGGAAATACAGCATGCTATACTCAAAACAGATCTATCATCAACAAAAACCATGGAAAAACACCATATGAAATTTGGAATGGAAGAAAACCTAACATTTCACATTTGCATATGTTTGGATCTAAATTTTTTGTTTTGAACAGGAATCAACTACATACTTTTGATGAAAAGCTGATGATGCAATCTTCATGGGATACTCAGAAACAAGCAAAGCATTCAGAGTAATCAAAGAACCATGGTGATTGAAGAATCAATTCATGTAGTTTTTGATGAACCAAACACAAATGGTGAAAGCTTACACAACTTTGAAGAAGTAGCTACACAAGGACAAGTCTATATGAATACAATAGTACCAGCTACAATTTTGGACCAAACCTTTGTTAATCAAGATGATGTACCAGTCAATACAACACAAGAGGCACCAACACAAGATCATGAAGTTGATGCACAAGCTGGACCTATGGAAGAACCAGATCAAGAGCAACTTCAGCCTAATTTGAATTGGCTGAGAGATCATCCTGAAGAACAAGTCATTGGAGATGTTCATACATGAGTTAGAACCAAAAGACAACTAGAGAGCTTGTTAACTTGTTTTCTATCACAGGTGGAACCTAAAACAATAGATGATCAAATTGAAGATGCTGGTCGGATTACAGCCATGCAAGAAGAGCTCACTGAATTTGAGAGAAATGAAGTCTGGAACTTGTGGATAGACCAGACATGGCAAACATCATTGGAACAAAATGGGTATTCAGAAACAAAATGGATGAACAGGAACTGTTGTCAGAAACAATGCAAGACTAGTTGCAAAGTACTCTCAAGCTGAAGGGATAGACTATGATGAAAATTTTGCACCAGTAGCAAGATTGGAAGCAATAAGACTCTTTCTAGCTTTTGCAGCACACAAGGATTTCAAAGTATATCAAATGGATGTCAAGAGTGCATTTTTGAATGGACTTCTAGAAGAAGAAGTATATGTGGAACAGCCCCTAGTTTCCAAATGAAAAGGGAAAGAAGACAAAGTATACAAGCTCAAAAAGGCACTATATGGACTCATAAAGGCACCTAAAGCCTAGTATGAAACACTACCACAATTCTTAATCATCAATGGATTCAACAAAGGAACCATTGACAAGACTCTCTTCAAGCTAGAAGAAGGTACAAGCACCTTACTAGTTCAAATCTATGTTGATGACATTATCTTTGGATCAGAAGATGAAAATCTATGTGAAAATTTTGCAAATTTGATGAAGAGCAAATTTCAAATGAGTATGATGGAGAACTCAATTATTTTCTTGGTCTACAAGTGAATCAAATGAAAGATGGCATCTTTATCAGTCAAGCCAAGTAAATAAAAGACTTGATACATAAATGTGGTTTGGATACAAGTGGCACATCTAATACACCAATGTGTGCAAGATTTATTCTTGGTAAGGATGAAAATGGAAAAGATGTTGATCAATAGCTATATAGAGGAATTATTGGATCTCTACTCCAATTAACTGCAAGCAGACCTAATATTTCTTTTGCTGTAGGAGTTTGTGCAAGATTCCAAGCTCAACCAAAGGAATCTCATTTACTAGCAGCTAAGAGAATCATCAATATTTGAAGCAAACAATCAATGTAGAAATATGGTACCCAAAGGATGGTGGATTCAAGTTGATATCATATTCAGATTCAAATTATGCTAGATGCAAGATTGATAGTGTTGGTCCCGAGAGAAGGGTGAAACTATAGTCGAGGGGGGGGGGTGAATGACTATAGTGGAGTTTCAAAAACTTTTCTTGTGTTTTAAAAGCTTTTGGGCAAATGGATAAGTCCCTTCTTACTATGTTGTTTTCAAATCGCTTTAGACAATCACGTATATGTGTTATGATGTAGGCAAATTAAATAAGTGCTTTGTAAAGTAAATTGCGAAATTAAATTGACACAAGGCTTATAGTGGTTCGTGGGTGGTGTAATCCCTTAATCCACTCTTCTCCCGTGATGATCGGAGGAATTCACTATTGTTTTCACGAGATACAACAAGTATGATTGTCCTTGGCTTCCCAAGCTTCACAATCTACAAGACTATCACTCCTTGATCGCAACACTTCGTGATTCGGTCTTCCTTTTGCTTTGCTCCTTGAGATCAAAATCCTTCAACAACTATCACAGCTTTCAACTCCTTCTCGCATTGCCTCTCGATTCGCTTGCTTCGCTTTGATGTGAATGTGATTCACGCACTTGCTTGATCAATCTCAATTCTGAATATGACTTTGTAGTTCTGATATTTGAGTTGATCACTAGATGTATCCTTGTAAGTTCAGAGAGAAGGCTTTTCTAATTGACAGAGTTTCTGCTTTCTTTTTTTTTTAATCGTTGTTTTCTTTAAATTCTGTCAATGCCTTCTATTTATAGCCTTGAATAGCGTTGATTTTGAAATTCCGTCCGTTGGCTATATTAATGAGGGAATAATCCTTGATTTTATTCTTGATTCCCCCTTAATTGTATTCTCCTTGATTTCAGTGATCGGATTCTTCTTTCAAATGTATAGCAGAAAATCCGTCCTTGATTGATCCTTTAATGATTGTGCATTTAATGCATGATCCGCCGAATCTTCAATGTATATTAAATCTCGATCTTGTAAGTGTCTCTTCACCGTCCGTAGAACGGTGGAGTGAGCCTTCCGACTTAGCCGTTAGTTCTTTCTTCGCCGTTTTGTTTTCTCTTTGCCGACGGTCGGTGTACTCACCGATTCACTCGTTTTCTTCTTTGCTTTAGTTTCGGGAGAATCTTTATACTTCACCGATCCTTGATTTGGGTGAGATCGGTGTACACCATATTGGAATATTGAGTTTCATAACTTAGACTTATCCAAGGTCATCACGGACTTCCTTGGTTATAAGTCGATCATAACCCCTTCTCTCGTATCTCTCGCCGGTGCTTGGTCGGCTTCACTCGCCGAATGTCCGTTTTCACTTTGCCGTCCTACCAACTAGTACAATACTTGTCCGACTCAACTTATACAACATGTCAGACTCTAAGTAAAGACTTATACAGAGAATTCTAACTTATTTCAGGCTTGCTATAACAGCTAGTATGGCCATCATCAAAACATAATAAAATGTTCCTAACAATTTCCCCCTTTTTGATGATGCCAAAACCCTCATAAGCCTGAACATAAGTAATCAAAAAAAATTTCATAATAACCAACAGAACAAAATTTAAACAATTTTATTCATCCATCAAGGGGCAATGAGATCCAAAGAATTTATTCAACTGTTACAAACTACATTTTGCTTAATTCAGCCTTGTACCTTTTGAACTTTGTAGTCCGAACCTCTTCAATGTCTTTCCAATCAATTTCTCGGAAACTTCCACTTCCAAAGAAGCCAAAGCCGTGTATTCGATACACCCCGAAAAACTCTTTTGGCAAAAAGTCTATTGAAATCGGGCATGGTCTCATTGGCCTTAGGTTCTCCAAAATATTTTTCAAGTCTTTCCCTAGCCTCAGCAATGTGTGAGTCTGCAAATTTGAGACTTTTGTAGAGACCCCACAGTTCCTGTTTCTCCAATCTCCCCATGGGATTGAAGAATCTTGCCATGTATTTGAAATCTTCTTGTTGTGCGGCTGGCAAGTCTTCTGGTCCCTTTGCGGATAGTGGTATGGCTGAACTTGGTTTGTTGTTGGTCCGTTTGAGAAGTGCAAATTCTCTTTTGACTTCATTGTAGAGTTTGGCCATATCGCTTCTCATCTTTTCATCCCGATAGTTTAGCCAATCAGCCCAAGCTTCATCTTGTGAGAGGTGAGGATAAAGTCCTTCATGTACTCTAAAAATTCTCTTACATGGTCCAAGGTACATCCGCATCATATTCTCGCTTTGCTTTGGTGACCAAGGTAAGTTCTCGTGCTCACTAGTATATTTGGAGCTCGCTGCCTCTCGCCGGTGTTTCCTCCGGTGCCGAGTCCGCGTTGACCGACGCATCCTCTTTGCTTTGGGTGGATCCGAGCCTTTGTCGTCCGCCGGACTGTCTCTATCATCATCTCTTCGTTGAATAGGATGAGGAAATCCAATGCAGGGTTCCTTTGTGGCTTTTTCTCTTTCTTCTCTGATCCTTCTTTGTTGCTCCTCTGCTTCATTTCTGATCATTATTTCTCTGTCTCTTGCTCTCAATTGTTCTTCAGTGAAATTAGGGGGTTTGAAAGTTGATCCTTCAGGCTTATCCAGATTTTCCCCTTTTTGGCAAAAGATCATCCCTTTGCTTTGGAGTAGGATGCTATTGGTGGCCTCTCGCCGTTCCAATCGTAGAGTCAAGTTTTGATTCAATAGAGGTGAATCTATTGTTATGATCATTCAATTTCTCATTGACACTCCTAAGTCTAGTGCCAAAAGCTACGCGCCGTGATTCGTTTTCTTGGGAAATGTGTTGCCCGAGGCTCGCAAGATCGTTGGTGATATTGATGTTAAGTCGCTTCATCGACTTCCCCGTTGTTGAACCACAATGTTTTGTGCATCAATGTACTCGGCAATGGCTTGAAACTTGTTTTCAATGGAGGAGCTTTTGTCATTAAACGCCGAAATCATGGATCCGAGATACATTGCTTGTCGTTCCAATTCTTCACCAAAAAGTCCGCCGCTTTCTCAAAAGTTTCATTTCTAATGCCGTTGTTCGGTGAGAGAGTTTGTGCCTTGTTTCAAATTGGTTCGGATCTGTTTGCTGGCCCTTGTCTTGATGTTGAGTGACATCTGCATTTACATCTAGATCTTCAAGTATTTGGGTAGATGAGTATACTGGTGTGGCTTGAGCTGCTGTTCCCCCTATCTCTATGCCGGGGGTTGTCTTGACTGGAGTGGCAGCAGCTGAACCAGTGTCCACAATGTTTGTGCTGTTAGCTGGAACATTGACAGACAGCGGTTGAGTGGCTTGTCTTTCTTTGCTGGAGTTGAAGACTTGCCGGAGGCTTGTGGTTTCAAAAATGTACGGAGAAGAGTAGTGTCATCAATTGCATCCGGTGCAAGAGCATCCTCTTCTCTCGTTTTTACCTAAATCACCATCATTATTGTCATTACAATCATGATCATTATCATCATCATCATCATGATCATCATCACCACCGTCCGAGTCATCATTCGTCTCCCGCAGGTCCGAGCATCTTTGCCTTGGCCGCATCAACCAATTCCCATAGTGGTGATTCATCAAGTACTCCTACAAGTGTTGTGATTCCCGAGAAAATCAAATAACCATGCTTCTTCGAAGCATGTGGTCCGTGTCTTGAAGTTGTTGTCCGGAATCGCCTTCCTTCCATTCAAGATATTCTGCATTCGGTCATCTATATCGTTTACCGACAATTGTACATCTTCTTCTAGAGATTCCTCATCTTCTCCAAGTGTTTTCTTCATTTGGATGCTGTTCATCCTCACTGGCATTTTCTTCTACTTGCTGTGCTTCCTCATTGTCAGAATCCTCTTCTGCTTCTTCTTCATCAATTAATTTTCCAAAGTCTGTCTTTTCCAGACTTCGCCGGACCTTTTGTTTCTTTCTTTGACTTGTGGTGTTGTGTGAGGATTTCTTCCTCTTTCCTTCTCCTACCTTCTTTTGTGGTTTGACATAAGTAAACATGACTATGGATTCATGCAGTCTGTGGAGTTGTACAGAGGGGACTTTGAGACATTGCAACAGATAGTGCACCTGTATCCCATATGACTTTTTTACCCAGAATTGTCCTTTCATTGTCTTTCCCTCTTTTATCCCTTTTTCGCTTGCTTTTACTTCACCTTGGATTTGCTCTTTAATTCTCAAAAAGAAGTATTTTGCCCAATTAAATCATAGCTTGTTATAGATGATTCCCATTAACCGCATTCTAATTTCTCGTCATGGCATGATTTGCTCCCAACTTTCCTTCAATGGTTTTGCCAATTAGGGCACTAAACTCATTAAATGGTGCTTCAACTCGGATCCGAGACAATTTACTTTTGTGGATCCCGGGTTTTCCGTTTTGGCAATGATTGCCCGAAATTCATCTAAGTCCCGTGGTATCAATGTCACTTTTGCTTGACCCTTATTTGAAAGTTTGAGATGTTTTCGGATTACATTTGCCGTAATCACCACGTCTTTGCCATTTATGGATACAACAATCTTGTCTTCTTCGAACTTGTCACCTTCTTCAAGAGGGGGCCCAGGCACGTATTGTGCGGATTTCCGTAAGGAAATCAGACTTTCATAACACACTTCAGTTATTGGAGGATTGAGGAAGGTGGATAATTTTAGTTTTTCGCAGCCTGCTGCCAACCTTTTGGCATGCTAATCATTTCCACACAGTTTCAGGTAGTATTCTGCTTGGAAGAATGAGCCAGTGGCAATCGATTTTTCGTACCCAGCTTGAGTGATTGAGGAATATGATGCCATTTTTGAGAGGGAGAGGGGTTTGAAAATGAACTTGAGTTTGCAATAGAGATAAACAAGAGTAGGGTTGTAATTTGCAAGAGAGCGTAAGGATCTCTGAAAATCTCTAAGTCTTGTTTATATAGTGTGATTTGGGTAGTGTGAACGTGGTTTGAATATGGAAGGATTTAGTGACATAATGGCGTGATTTTGTGTATGAAAAAAGCGATATTCGAGCGTAGAGGGGGGAGT
Organism: Gentiana straminea; assembly: GCA_036785695.1. Taxonomy (NCBI): domain Eukaryota; kingdom Viridiplantae; phylum Streptophyta; class Magnoliopsida; order Gentianales; family Gentianaceae; genus Gentiana; species Gentiana straminea. The sequence continues at coordinate 8,312,338 of JAVUPR010000326.1, read as the reverse complement.
GGTTTGAGGCAAGTAATGATAGAGCCCGGGAATCGAGGAGTTTATAATTCAAAAATAATATAATTACCTCCATGATCATAAAGTGATCGCCACGTGTGTACTGAATAATCCTCCATAATTTCCTTATTCTCCACGTGTATTCAGAATTGATTTTGTTCACACTTTGAATTTGTCCAAGTCTTTATTTCGGTGAAGTGCCTTCGCTGGTCACTTAACCGGTCCAATGAGTTCTTCACTGAGCTGCTTCATTGAACTGTTCCTAACAATCAATTAAGTTACCTCTGCTGGATACCAGTGCCTTACCTGCTACATCTCCTGTAACGGCAAAGGTTGTACCAGTTGATGAAGTCACTTAGCCGATTACTCCAGTTAGCCGCTCGTTGATACTTAGTCAATTTCAATCATCCCTAACTCGCTTCTCAACATACTAAATCTTTCATAACCGAGAGGTTTAGTGAAGATGTCGACCATTGGTCTTCGGTGGATATGTATTTTAGGATGACATCTCCCTTTTCAACATGGTCTCTGATAAAATGATGTCTTACATCAATGTGCTTTGTTCTTGAATGCAATACTGGATTTTCTGTAATAGATATTGCACTTGTGTTGTCACACATGATTGGGATTGTTTTCTCTTCGACTCCATAGTCCCTTAGCTTTTGTCTTATCCACAGTACTTGTGCACAACAGCTACCTGTTGCTATATATTCTGCTTCAGCTGTTGATGTAGATATAGAGTTTTGCTTTTTGCTGAACCATGAGACTAGTCTGGTTCCTAGCATTTGGCATGTTCCAGAGGTGCTTTTTCTATCTATTTTGCATCCAGTATAGTCAGAGTCTGAATATGATATCAGTGTAAATCCTCCATCTTTTGGGTACCAAATGCCAACATTGATGTTGTGTTTCAAGTATTTGATTATCCTTTTAGGCGCTAGAAGATGTGATTCTTTTGGTTGAGCTTGAAATCTAGCACACACTCCTACCGCAAATGCAATATCGGGTCTCGCTTGCGATTAAGTATAACAATGATCCAATAATTCCTCTATACATTTTCTCGATCAACATCTTTTCCTCCTTCATCTTTTCCAAGTATGACTCGGCACACATTGGTGTGTCTGTCGTGCCACTTGTGTCCATCCCATACTTGTGTATCAAATCTCTTGTATATTTTTCTTGACTAATGAAAATGCCATCCTTCATTTGCTTTACTTGAAGGCCAAGGAAGTAGTTTAATTCTCCCATCATGCTCATCTGAAATTTTCTCTTCATTAGGTTTGCAAATTTCTCACACAACTTTTCATCTTCTGATCCAAAGATTATGTCATCAACATAGATTTGCACTAGCAATGTGCTTGCCCCTTCCTCTAGTTTAAATAGAGTCTTGTCTATAGTTCCTTTGTTGAATTCATTCTTGATCGAAAATTGTGACAAGTGTTTCATACCAGGCTCTAGTGCCTGTTTGAGGCCATAGAGGGCCTTCTTGAGTTTGTATACTTTGTCTTCTTTTCCTTTGATTTGAAATCCAGGAGGTTGTTCTACATAAACTTCTTCTTCCAAAAGTCCGTTTAGGAATGCACTTTTGACATCCATTTGATAGACTTTGAAGTCTTTGTGTGCAGCAAATGCTAGAAAAAGTCTTATTGCTTCCAATCTTGCTACCGGAGCAAAGGTTTCAACATAATCTATTCCTTCACTTGGGAATATCCTTTTGGCAACTAGCTTGCTTTGTTTCTGACAACAGTTCCTTGCTCATCCATCTTGTTCCTGAATACCCATTTTGCACCAATGATGTTGGCCATTTCAGGTCTGTCAACAAGTTCCCAGACTTCATTTCTTTCAAATTCATTTAGTTCTTCTTGCATGGCTGTGATCCAATCTGCATCTTGGATTGCATCATCTATGGTCTTGGGTTCCACTTGTGATAGAAAGCAAGTTAGCATGTGCTCCAGTTGTCTTCTTGTTCTGACTCCGGTGTGAATATCTCCAATGACTTGTTCTTCAGGATGGTCTCTAAGCCAATTTAGGTCTGGTTGAAGTTGATCTTCACTTGGTGCTTCCATACCTTCATGCTGAGCATGAACTTCAATTTCAGGTGCTTCTCCCCGTTGTATTGATATGTGGCTCCTCTTGATTTTCAAAAAGATGATTCGGGATAGTAGTTTGGTATGGTTGCATTTGTATAGATTTGCCTCTCGTGCAAACTTTCTCTTCTTGGTCTTGAAGATCTTCACCATTTGTATATGGTTCATCAAAAACCACATGTATTGATTCTTCAATCACCAATGTTCTTTTATTTAGTACTCGAATGCTTTGTCGGTGTCTCGAGTATCCCATGAAGATTGCTTCATCACCTTCTCATCAAAGGTATGCAGATGATTCTGTTCAAGACAAAACATTTTGATCCAAACATATGAAAATATGAGATATTGGGTTTTCTACCATTCCATAATTCATATGGAGTTTTTCCATGATGTTTGTTGATGATTGATCTGTTTTGTGTATGGCATGCTTGTGTGTTTGTTGCTTGTGACCCGAATCTCTTTGGCAAGCATGCTTCAGCAATCATTGTTCGGACTGCTTCTTTGAGAGTTCTGTTTCTTCTTTCTGCTACACCATTTTGTTGTGGAGTTCCTGCTGCAGATAGTTGATGTAGTACTCCATTTTCTTCACAATAGGTTATGATAATTTCATTTAGAAATTCAGTGCCTCTATCTGATCTGATTTTGATAATTTTTGCTCTTTTTCATTATGGAGTCTTCTCAGCAAGTCTGGTAGCTTCTTGAGTGTTTCTTTCTTCTTGTTCATGAAGATGGTCCAGGTGTATTTTGAGAAGTCATCCACCACTACAAGAGTATATTTCTTACCACTCACACTTACTGGAGTGACTGGTCCAAACAGTCCATGTGCAGTAGATGTAGAACTCTTGTTGTAGATTGATGAGGCTTTGATTTGAATGAGCTTTTTATTTGTTTTCCTTTCTGACAAGCATCACATAGACTCTCTTTCTTGAATGTGATCTTCGGCGTGCCTTCAACTAACTTGCTCCTTAATAGTTTGTTGATGGTCTTGAAATTCGTGGTGATTTAATCTTCTCGTGCCAAATCCAACTTGTTGATTGTTTATTCTTGACAAGTAGACATGTTTCTCGCCTTGGTCATTCTCCATCCACCACATACATGTTGTCTTGTCTTCTACCCGCAAGAACCACCGTGTTTGTTTGACTGTGAATCACTTTGCATCCTTCTTTGTTGAAGTGCACATTGTAGCCTTTGTCACAGAATTGACTGATGCTCATCATATTGAAGTTAAGTCCCTTGACATATGCCACATTTTGAATCTTTAGATTGTTTTTGAGTATTGTGCCTTCCCCTTTAATCTTGCCAGGGTTTTCTTTTCCTCCAAATGTGACTTTGGGTCCATCAAAAGCTTTAAAATCAGTGACCCATTTTTTGTTTCTTGTCATGTGTCTGGAACATCCACTGTCTATGTACCAGACATCCTACAAAACAGATTAATTAAGTTTGGGTACCCAACACTGTTTGGGTCCATATCTCGTTAGCGAGTCATGCCTCCCATACCAAGTATGTATCCAAAAGGTCTTCTCTTTGGATAATTGAAGTCATCAACTTCATATGTATATGGCATGGCGAATAGCTTCTAATATTTTTACGAAGGTATTCGATACTTTTTTCCACCTTTTGGTGCATTTATATCCTTCTTCACTTTCCAATATGCAATAGGAAACCTTTCTTGCTTCATGTGTCTAGGAACATAGCTAGATTGATTTTTCTTAATCACATGATGCTTTTTGTGGAATGGTTTCCTGTAGTATTTTGGAGGTGTGACATTCCAATCATCCTCTGAGGGAAAAAGTCCGCCTTTACCTTTCGGATGGTCGTTGTTTTTGTATGATTGGAATGAGGATTTAGTCTCGTTGTTTCACTACGGTGGGTTTTGACTTCACCGGAACGGGAGATGATCTCGTTGGAGACATGGTTCTGTCCCTTTCTAAATTTTGGTCCATTAGTGGTCCTCAATTTAGAATTGTGTTGACTATTATCCCTACGTTCATCCCGATTTGTTATAGCCAAGACCGGATCCGGATCCAAACCTTTTTGAGGGTTTGTAAGCCGGTGCTTTTAGTGGTGCAAAGATTACCTTTTTGGTGAGGAGTTCTTCTTAATCGATCGATGGTAACGGATGTATGGTCATCCGCTTTTTGTTGATCATTTAAGTAGGTCTCCTTACTAGTTAATTCACTCTTGTTTTATCCAGTTCTTTCTTTAACCTCTTATTCTCTTTTCTTAGATCCTTGCATTCCTTTTCCGAATTTCATGATTCTTTTCAATTTCATCAAATTTAGTCATGAGATTTTGGACTAGTCTCCGCTTTGTATCTAATGGATTCACCGATCTTCATTTTAAAGTTCTCAAATTTCTGTTTTGCAACGAGATAATTTGTTTTCTTTGATCGCTTGAATCCTTCATTTATCAATGATAGTTTGTCCCACATCTCCTTTGTCTTTTTTGCGCGCTTTGATTCTCATGAACATGTTGTTTGTCTAGAGTCTTTAAGATCATATCTTTTGCTACAAAGTCTAGGTTTGCTCTTCTCCTGTCATCTTTGGTCCAATCTTTCTTGGGTTTGTCTATCTCCTTTCCTTGATCTCGCTCCCCGTGCCTACCACGGTAGTGATCATGATTGGGCCGTCATTGATTACATCCAAGATCTCCTCATGAGTTGCTTTGCAAGATGAGATAACATTCTTATTTTATATTCATCAAAATTATTAACATTGAAAACATGTACTTTTGACAAGAAGTTTGAGGAATCCATCAGTGCAATTGAAGATAAAAATGGCAGTGAATGAAAAACATCAGATTTGAAAACCACTTTGAAAATATATGATCTCCTTGTTACCAGAAATTAGATCTGAACAGGTTCTGATACTAGGAACACTGCTCCGATACCAATTGTTGGTCCCGTAGAGAAGGGTGAAACTATAGTCGAGAGGGGGGGGGTGAATGACTATAGTGGAGTTTCAAAAACTTTTCTTGTGTTTTAAAAGCTTTTGGGCAATGCGGATAAGTCCCTTCTTACTATGTTGTTTTCAAATCGGTTTAGACAATCACGGATATGTGTTATGATGTAGGCAAATTAAATTAGTCTTTGTAAAGTAAATTGCGAAATTAAATTGACACAAGGCTTATAGTGGTTCGGGGTGGTGTAATCCCTTAATCCACTCTTCTCCTGTGATGATCGAGAGGAATTCACTATTGTTTTCACGGATACAACGGTATGATTGTCCTTGGCTTCCCAAGCTTCACAATCTACAAGACTATCACTCCTTGATCGCAACAACTTCGGTGATTCGCCTTCCTTTTCTTTGCTCCTTGAGATCAAAATCCTTCAACAGCTATCACAGTTTCAACTCCTTCTCAGATTGCCTCTGATTCAGTTGCTTCAGTTTGATGTGAATGTGATTCACGCACTTGCTTGATCAATCTCAATTATGAATATGACTTTGTAGTTCTGATATTTGAGTTGATCACTAGATGTATCCTTGTAAGTTCAGAGAGAAGGCTTTTCTAATTGACGAGTTTCCGCTTTCTTTTTTTTTAATCGTTGTTTTCTTTTTCTGTCAATGCCTTCTATTTATAGCCTTGAATAGCCTTGATTTTGAAATTCCGTCCGTTGGCTATATTAATGAGGGAATAATCCTTGATTTTATTCTTGATTCCCCCTTAATTGTATTCTCCTTGATTTCAGTGATCGGATTCTTCTTTCAAATGTATAGCAGAAAATCCGTCCTTGATTGATCCTTTAATGATTGTGCATTTAATGCATGATCTGTTGAATCTTCAATGTATATTAAATCTGATCTTGTAAGTGTCTCTTCACCGTCTGTAGAACGGTGGAGTGAGCCTTCTGACTTAGCCGTTAGTTCTTTCTTCTCCGTTTTGTTTTCTCTTTGCCGACAGTCAGTGTACTCAGCCGATTCACTGTTTTCTTCTTTGCTTTAGTTTCGGAGAATATTTATACTTCACGATCCTTGATTTGGGTCGATCGTTGTACACCATATTGGAATATTGAGTTTCATAACTTAGACTTATCCAAGGTCATCACAGACTTCCTTGGTTATAAGTCAGATCATAATCCCTTCTCTGTATCTCTGCTGGTGCTTGGCTGGCTTCACTCTGGCCAAATGTCGGTTTCACTTTGCCGTCCTACCAACTAGTACAATACTTGTTCGGACTCAACTTATACAACATGTCGGACTCTAAGTAAAGACTTATACGAGAATTCTAACTTATTTCAGGCTTGCTATAACAGCTAGTATGGCCATCATCAAAACATAATAAAATGTTCCTAACAGATAGAAAAAGCACTTCAGGAACTTGTCCGATGCCAGGCAGCAGACTAGTATCACGGTTTAGCAAAAAGCAAAACTCCATCTACTTCAAAAACTGAAGCAGAATATATAGCAGCATGCAGCTTTTGTGCACAAGTATTATAGATCAGACAATAGCTAAGAGACTATGGAATAGAGGAGAAGACGATTCCACTAATGTGGGACAACACAAGTGCAATTTGAATCACAGAAAATCATGTACTTCACTCAAGAACAAAGCATATAGATGTGAGACATCACTTTATCAGAGAACATGTGGAAAAATGAGATGTTATCCTGAAATACATATCTATTAAAGATGAATTGGCTGATATTTTCACAAAACCACTCAGTCATGAAAGATTCTGTAAGTTGAGAACTAAGTTGGGAATGATTTAAATTGATTAAGTAAGAAAGAGCAGCTAATTGGAGTAATCAACAGAGTAACTTCACCAGCTGACTGAACCTTTCAAATTTTGGGTGCGCTCACTTGGCAGGTAAGGCACTGGTAACCAGTGAAGTCCACTTCACCTATTGTTAGGAACAGTTTTTAGAGCAAGTCAGTAAATAAGCCACTGAACCGACTAGTGACCAGCCTAGTCACTTCACCACTAAATACTTTGACGAAAACAACAAAGTAAAGTGTGAACAAAATCAATTTTATACATGTGGAAAATCAGAAGATTTATGAAGATTACCCACGTGGATTTTATTCTATATCATTGATTTTATTCTATATCGTGAAGGAATGACGGCAACACCTCGGTTCCCAGGATTTATCATTACATACCTCAATCCACTCCCCCACTAAACTCAAAAACTGTGATTTATATACATAAAATCATGCCATTACTCCATAAAATCCTTTCATATTCTACCGCATTCACACTATCAAATTTCTCTTATATAAACAACACTTATCAATTTTCAGAAAGTTTATACGCTATTGTAATTCATAAACCCTATTTCTTCTCTCAAATCTTCTAATGGCTTCATCTTCTTCAAACACACAAATTGAAAAACACTATGAAAAATCGATCATCACTGGATCGTTCTTCCTACCTGAGCACTATCTACATTTCTATGCCAATGATCCACAAGCTCAGAGGATGGTTGATGGATGAAATAATCTAGGGCTGATGACATTCCCCAACCCCCCCAATTTCAGGAATCTGCTACAGAATCTGAATGCAAGGAAGAATGACCTAGATTGCATTGTGAGTACCATTTTTGGCAGTGAACTGGATATCACCCTAGGTCTCCTCCATAGATGCTTAAATCTCTCCAACACTGGTCCAGTAGATGTGAAGAAGATACAAATCGACATCAATGCATTCTGGACTAATATAGCGAAGAACCCAAGGAAGGGTGGCAAGAAATATAACATTCCCAGATCGGCACACAAACGCCCTTTTGCCGAGTTTTCTCCTGTAATCACAAAGAACATTGAAGGGAAAAAGGGCTCCATGGAAAAATAACCAAGTTCAGAGTCCAGCTGATGGCTATTATCTACCAAGGTCTTCAGTTCAACTGGTTGTTGTTCATCTTCAACAAGTTGAATGGCCAAACTCAAAAAGAGACTGATCTAGGAGTTCTGGCAGCAAATAGTGGCTAGCAAAAGAAAGGCGATTTCTGGGAAAGGAAATCACATGGGATTCCTCTTCAATATCTTTTTGATCAATCGAAAGTGAATCCCATCTGCTTGTATCAACATTATAAGGCCAAGGTGATGTTCACCTATGTTAAGGCCTCCCAGAAACCACAATCCACAACGGGAAGGAAAAGGAAGCAGCATGAAAGCAGCAGGTCAGGAATTGGGAGAAGGACCAGATCTCAAACAACACAAGAACAACAAGGGAGTCTACCCAGTAATATAAGGATAGCCCCTTTGAGATAAGTGATGATGAAGAGAATCAAGAAGAAGAAATCTATCTGCAAGAAGGAGAAGAAGGATACTACCTCACTCCATCAGAATAAGAAGAGGTTGAGGAAGATGAAGAGGCTACTGAGGGCCTTCACCCTTATGAGGATGAAGATGAGGAACATGGAGGAGAACATAAGGAAAGTGATCATCTTGAGGATGATCAAGAAATGTTTGATTTCTTTGATGATGAGTTGACGGTCCAAGAAATTATTCTAAGGAGCAGCAGCAAAGTTCAACAACAGCTGAGTGAACCAGCTGAGGAACCTCACTCAGCTGACCATGAAGCAATCCCCAGCATTGATCAAGGGGGAAAACCAGCTGAGGAAGTTGATGCTGCATTACAAGATGAAGCAGCACACTTCCCACCAGGACTTGGAGGTTAGGGGCACTCTAGACAATCTCTATATGATCTAGCACAGGAAGATCCAGACAGAGCTTTAAATCTAGATATAAATCCACTGATTGTAGACATGGAAAAGCGGTATCTGAGCAGACAAAATCTCAAAACTGCACTAAGGAGCAATGAAACCTCTATGCGTCACAAGAATGAGGCTCTAATCAGTCATATCAAAGTTTAAGATGAAGTGATGGAGAGGCAAGGAGACCTACTTTGCAATCTGCAACATCTAATTCCTCACCATGTCGAAACAAATATGGAATTCCTGGCAAAAACTTGATGGCAAACTCAACCCCATGGTGGACACACTGAATGAGCACACTCAGCAAATTCAAACCATGGATGAGATCTTAGATCACTCAGCACATCAGCTCAACACACTCATCCAAGTATCTGAGGCAACAAATAAGATTCTGGAAGAATGGTTTTGATGCTACCAAAAAGAGGGAAGGTAGCAGTAAGCCTGGGAGCTCCAAAGGGAAGGCAAACTCAGGGGCAAGGACTTCAGGTTTGAAGAAAAGAAGTAGCCCTTTAATCTTCAAAAATAACTTTTGCCTTTAAATAATTTTGGATGAACCTTTTATTGCCCTTTGTGGATGAATAAAATTGCTGAGTTTTATTATGTTATTATATGAATCATTATTTCCTTATGTTCATGCTTATGCGGGTTTTGACATCATCAAAAATGGGGAAATTGTTAGGAACATTTTATTGTGTTTTGATGATGGTCATACTAGCTGTTATAGCAAGCCTAAAATAAGTTAGGAATCTCTGTATAAGCCTTTACTTAGAGTCTTACATGGTGTATAAGTTCTGTCAGACAAGTATTGTACTAGTTGGTAGGATGGCTAAGTAAAATAGAAATTTAGCAGAGTAAAGGCAGCCAAGTACCAGCAGACAAGCATGAAGACATATGGACTGACTTATAACCATGGAAGTCTGTGATGACATTGGCAAAGTCTAAGTCACATTACAAGTGATGAAATTCATTGTTTAAATATGGTTTACACCGATCTCACACAAATCAAGGATCAGTGAAGTACAAGTACTCTTGGAAAATCAATGAAAGAAAGAAAGTAGTGAACCAACGAAGTAAACACTCTATCGGTTGAGTAGGGAATACCAGTGAAGAAAGAGCACATCAGCTAAGTGAGCAGATCTACACAAATGATCACACAATAGTCAAGTGAAGGAACAACTGAGTATGATATAACATTTACACTTATTCGAGACGTGTGAATAATTGGAAGATCAAGCATTAATTGCAGAATCAATCAAGGACGGATTTTATGATGGACGTTTGAAGAAAATCCGGATCACAGAAATGAAGGAGAATTAAATCAAGGATTATTCTCCATATTAATAGCCAACAGACGGATTTTTTAAATCAAGGATTATCAAGGCTATAAATAGAAGGCATTGACAGATAGATAAAACAATGATTTGTGTATACAAGAACAACCGAAAAACTCTGTCAATTTCTTAAGCCTTCTATCTGAATTTAAAAGAACACATCTAGTGATCAACTCAAAACTTAGAGCTACAATTCCACATCAAGCACTGAGATTGATCAACAAATCCATGAATCAAATTCACACCAGTTGCAGCAATTCAATTAGAGAAGTCTAAGAAGGAGTTGCACCCTTTTGTGATAGCTGCTGAAGGACTTGTTTTCAATGAGCAGTGTGTTGAAGAAAGAGTCACTGAAGCTTTTGAAGCCAAGGAGTGATAGTCTTGTAGATTGTGAAGCTTGTGTAGCCAAGGACAATCTTACTATTGTATTGGTGAAAACAACAATGAATTCCTCCAATCATCACAGGAGAAGAGTGGATTAATGGATTACACCACCTTAAACCACTATAAACCTTTGTGTTCATTTACTTTGGAACTTTACTTTACAAAATTTACTTACTGCATATTATTCATACACTGTGTGTGCATAATCTACTTTGAACCAACTTTTAAGAAGGGATTTATCCGCTGCCCAAAAGCTTTTAATTACTAGAAAAGTTTTTGAAACTCCTGTATAGTCATTCACACCCTCTTCGTTAGGTATGAAGGGCATTTTTGTAATTGCATGTTGTGCCTATGGACAACATATTCGGAAGCCTATCGCGTCACACTCATATAAGAACATCTAGCCGGATTAAAATGTGGTTATAGTGATGTCCAAATAAAGAAAGTTTTACCTCGAGTATAAAGTGTTCTAGTGATAAATTAATATGGTGATATTTATGTATTATGAATAAATATAATACAAGATATTAATTATGTTGATTAATTAAATATACATGGTTGATGTATAAGTCGAAATAATTTGTGTATATTGATACACATGTATTTTGCTAATTAATTAATCATAGCATTATATTAATTAAGAATATTTCGGATGCCAATTTAATGGCCTATAGGGCAAAGATAGTGTATTAATATATATACTTGGATTGAGTAATTTAATGAATAAGTATTACTATATATTAATATTAGATATTAATAGATTTGCATAAATTGATTTATGGTAATAAGATAAAGATAGTCAATATTTGATATTGACAATATCTTGAAAATATTGAATATATTAAATTAAATGAGATAAATCAATCAAATATATTTTTCTTATTTTACTAGTAAAAGATTTTCTTTCTCTTAATCTTCACAAAAGATTTTCCTATTGGGAATAGATACATTGAGGCGCACTACTCCCCTATTTAAGGGAGGGTTTACTAGCTCTTTTGTACATCACAATTCCAAGAGAATAACAGTTCTTGTGAAAAATGAGAGCTTCCTAGAGAGATTTTGAGAGAGAGAGAGAGAGAGAGAAAAGTTCGGTCTTGCAACCTAGTTTTTCTGGTAGCAATCCATGATGGGATTCCGGCAGGTTGTTCATGTGGATCACCGGTAGATGCCGAATACATGGGCGGCTTCATGCCGAAACTACAACCGTAGACAAAGTGGATCCAATTGGATCGACCAAGGTATTCTACTTCTTTATGCTTGTTTGCTTAAACGAAGTCGATCTTGGGTTAAAAGGAAATAAAATTTTAAATTCCGCTACGTTCCCACGTAGATTTCCTAACAATGGCATCGGAGCGAGCTTCGAGCTTAAGCAATAAGCATTAGTTAACTAGCGTAGTAATTAAAATAATGGATGCATGATTTAGATTCATGAAAAGAAAAAAAAAGATGGGGTGTCGGCTTTTTAGGAGCTCGGCGAAACGTCGGCGGCGGCGGTGCCTTAAGGCTTCCGGCATCGGCCGGCCTTGTGTTGTGGTCCCCGGTTTTTTCTTTTGTTGTTTTGTGAGTCTACATAGTACATTGATAACTCTTGTTGTTTAATTGATGTCATGTGGGCGAACTGATTGGTACAAATAGTTTGTACCAATGGGATGCCACATGGCATGAAAAGTATTACTACTCAATTTGTTGAGTTAAATTGTTTGATCTATTACCCACAATTGTGGATCTAAGGTCAACCTAGGTCATTCCAAATTTGGTTTGGAATAGGCCTAGATCTTTTGCAAAATTTTGATTTTGGAAAAGGCCTAGGAAGATGCCTTTTGGTTTTGGAAACCAAAGGCATCCCTTTTGATTAAGAATCAAAAGAAAAGAAACAAAAGAGGCTTGATATTGATTTTGATTTATTTTTGGAATAGTTCTAATTAATTAAAATTTAAATTGAAATGATGTAAAATTAACCGTTAATTTTATTTCGATTAAAATCATTTAGTTAATTAAATGTTTATTAGTTAATTGATTGGATAAAATTATTTAATTGATTAAACGTTAATCAATTAATTAAGACGCAAGTTGGTAGTTTTAATATTTATCTTTTTCATAAAATTTTATTGTATGAATTAGATATGTTAGATATAATATGATTATGTGGACCCCGGTTGATCATGGACTCGACCAATAGGATAGACGTGAATGATTTTATTTTTCTGTTGGTATAAAAATTGTCCTAGGCCGTTGTGAAGTACTTGACCTAGTTTATTTTCTGCATTTATCTCATTCCCGTTATCACCCCCCTCCCCGTGTGCGGCGGCGGGTGTATAAATTTATTAGATAGATTTTATGTAACAAGAATGGAGCAGAAGACGGAGACCAAAGAAAGACGAATAAAGATCCCATCTGAGATGGCACAATAAAGATCATATTGGCGGTTGCTGCTACCTTTAGATTGTGACCAGCGGTTTCATTAGTTTGTATTCGAAACCGCACCTAGGAAAAGTCCATGATCATATCGGTTACTTTACGCATTTATTTATTTTGTGCTTGTATTTATTTTATGTGATACGATAGATACATAACTAGGCACGATCTAGATGAATGTAGGATGTATGTCTACAGAGATAGATATATTTGATGAGACCGTATTAAAATTAATTAAGTGAATTAATTTTCATATGTATTCCCACCATAAAACTCAAGTCATATTTTGTCTCCAAATATTATAATGACGGTGAAGAGCCCTTGTTCGGATCCAACTGATCACCCCACATCGGGAGTTGACCTACCTCGGGTATATCATTATTATCGAGTTATGATCGTTATGAGATCTCATAAATATTTGGATTACGACTCGACTAAGAATCTTGAGGTGATTGGCCCACGTCAGGACCGTTTGATTTTAGAGACAAGAGGTGGCTATCACATAGAGATGTGAGCTGTCAAACAGTTGACTAGTAAACCATTGGAAGCCGCATGATTTTCAACCATAAGCGTACCCACCTTTCGAAATTGGCCCGGTCGGCCGGCCCACGTCGGGGATCGAGTCAACTAGATTGGGTTACATCCACTAAGGAATTTAAAAATCCTTGAAATTCAATTGGGAGTAGTTGACTAGTGCGAGTAAAATCATAAACCAAAACACCATTTTTTTTATTTTGCATGTATCAACAACAACACTCTTTTATCTTTATTTTTGTATGTTGTAGTTTTAACAAGCTTTTATTTATGTTTTAATTCTTGATTGATAAAACCAAATTATGACAGTTACCTTTTGAGAAACGTTCTCAAAAAAGGTTAAGTATTTTTAATCATTTTAAAATAAGCAATGACATGAGCAACTATGTTATAGTAGTTAGAGACAAGGAGACAACATATTTGATGGAGTGCTCCAAGACTTTAATTATTACTGAAAAAGCGGAAGGTCATAATATGATTAAATCACTTGAAATAAGTTTCAAAGAATTAATCATATATTGGATACGATCCAATATGATCATTCTGTCATACGATGACAATTAATTCAAACGTTGGATAAGAATGACCACATCGAATTTTGGAAAGGTTGTTTTCAAACTTGTAAGATTTAAGTATCGACTTAATTCTTTGATTATTCCTTGAAGGTTAATTAAATAGTTCATGTTTTGAATATTTTTCAAAAGGCTAAATAAACTATCTAATTAACATCGGATTTTCTTTATGAAACGAAATTGAAGACATAGCTCTTGTGATTTTTCTGAAGTCTTATGAAGACTAAACTAAGAAACATTTACAAGTACTTAAAGGATTAAAAAGGAAAGTTTGGGCATGTGCTTAAAATGAGAGCACTTATCGAAGTCTCTATTCTAAGAAAGAAAGTTGAGATAAATCTATCTAAGCTGAAGCCAACACTTAGATACATGATATCTTACGAGTATGATTAAATTAGAAAGATTAAATACGAAATACACTAAGACACGAAAAGTGAAGCAAACATTGCAACATTTTTGGTATTGTATTCTGAGTCTTGTAAACTGGTAAAGGAACTAAATAAATGTTATCGTGTTCCGGTTCTTATGAAGAGCATATTTTCAGTTAAATGTTAGGATTTTATGGGCAAGTTTAATTGTAAGGAATAAATGTTGTTCCGATAAGGTTGAACAGTCACCGAATCTAACATACTAGATTGTTGTCACTATATAGTTGATATAGGTGATGAAATCTCAACTAAATGTTTGAATGGTTGTTATCCTTGATATTTGTGGTTGTTCTAGCTGTAGACTCTCTCGAAGAGAAACGTGTAATAAAATGTCATTCTGATGATGTCTGAACCATGTGATTATGAATCATATGGGTAATATGTATCGTATCTAAAGATGACTAAAATACTCTTTTATTAAAAGGTGATAAATTCTGGAATACTGACTAAAGCCTAAACATATTGATGTTTATTAGCTTATGACAATAAATGCCGTAAATAATTATTTATTACTCTCTATGACTAATTTTAGAAATATTCAACTGTACTTAGTGAAGTGCGAAATTCGGAAAGCCCGAAAAGTTCGAGCTAGTACAAACATGAGATTGATGAACTTCTTAGGTATTAATCTTCAATTGGATTGAAGTAATTAATACTTGAAGGGTGTTTCAGAAGTTGTCGGAAAGGGAATCAGATTCTCCCTTGAAGGATACCATTTAAGGATACGCAATTATATTGTGTTTTAAAGATGGAAATAACACTTTATATGATAAAGATGATATGCAAGTTGTTGGTCCCTTGAAAAGACTTTTGTTAAGTTTAGAGGGGGGAATAAACTTAACAGTTAAAACTTTTGAGTTAACAAACTCAGCAAATTCAGTAGCCTGATGACTACTCCGTAGCCTGCTGACCGTTCGCAGTCCGTCGATCGCTCAATAGTCTACTGACTGTTGATATTACTGCATTTTTGCAGCGGAATATATTCAAATTTAGCCTTATTACTTGTTGTTCAAATATGATACAAGTATTAGATACTCAGCATTATAAGTTTGTGATTCAGTTGCTAGTTTTAGTGAGTTGATGTGGTTAGTATACTAAATGCAAAAATTAAGTAGGCAGATTTTATATTGGTTCCAGGTGGTGTAATCCTGTCAGTCCACTCTTATCCTGTGATGTTGGAGGAAATTCACTAGAGATCTTTGAGGTAACAGTTACAAAAATCCCTAAGTTGTCTGTCATTCACCAATAACTATGGCTTCACAAACTGAACACTTGAAACATGTAGGATTGCTACTCCAAAGTATTCAACTGGTCCTTGAAGGGTAGGATTGATTCACCACTCCACCACAAGCAACAAATTTGACACCCAAAGATGCTTCACTTGTCTTGATCTTGTAAAAGATTTGAATCAAGTAAGATTCGGCACTTGATCAAGGAATATTCTAGTGTGTATACTTGATGTAACTTGATAGCAGGTTACACTTGAAGAATTTACTGGATCAGTAGCTTTAAGCTCAGTAATGCCAGATGTTGAATTTCTTGATAATAAACTTGATAGCTTAAGATTGATTGTTGTTTTTCATCAGTTTTCATCCCTTGTATCTGAATCCGAGCCCTCTATTTATAGTAGAGAATCCTGTGACTTATGTTTGAAATTCAAACATATCCGTTTTAGATTTGTCCCCATCTTGACTTGCTTTCTGTCCCTGTACATAGTACTGACACAGTCAGTCTTCTTTTTGTCAGTTTTCAGACTGCCCACCCTTTGACTTGTATCCATTGGATAAAGCTTTGAATCTTTCCAACGTCCCTTTAATCTTGACCATTGATTTGTTGACAAAATCAAGACTTGTTATCTGTCCTTATCCTTGTAATCTTCCAATGTAATCTTTGATTAAATCGAAATATACATTCAACAGATTCCTGTGTATGTAAGTCGGCTGAAATGCTTGTCAGTCAGCTTTCTGAAGTTTGTTGTGTTTATAAAGAACTACAACTGACTATCTTTTATCTAACTTTTAACTGTGAAGTTAGATTACACCAATTTGAACATAACTAAGTTCCAATCACCACTTAACTTATGGAACTTAGACCTTGAACACAAGGTATATGTAATCAGTTTATATCATCACAGACTTCCCTAAATTCTGATTCTATATCCTTGACTTTAAATACTAAGTTTGATCTATTAGCCTTCAATAACTGAGTTTGAGCCCTCAGCCTTCAATCTTCAGCAGGTTCCTGACAACTCTACTGACCTAGATACCTTGCTGACCTAGACCTGATGAAAGTCAGCTGACCTTTTACAATGCTTGTTTGATCAAACCTATACCAAGATCAAACTCTAATAAACCTATACATTTGATCTAGACAAATTTTTGCCTTTGCTCTATAACAGCTAGTCTGGCACTCATCAACTAAAACTTAAACATGTCCAACAATTTCCCCCTTTTTGGTGATGATGCCAATACCCTCCTTACAGCAAAGCAAAAAGGATAAAAACAAAATCAAAACAAATTCAGTCATTTCTCATTATAATCATGTGTGTTCAATAATATTACAAACTCGATTCAGCACAAGATAAAGAAATATGTAAGTCTACTGATCAAGGTCCTCATTTCTCTTTCTTGTCTCTCTCTTTCTTGTCTCTCTTGATATTCTCTTATCTCTCTGACCATGTCTCTCATCCATTGATTTTCAATAGAGGAAAAATTAACATAGGTATTTACTTCCTTCCACCATTTCCATGCCTCAGGTAGGGTCAGATTGATTGTGTGTACAGAGAATCCTAGATGCATGTACAAGAGTTTGAACTCTTCTAGTGAAGCTTTTGCTGATGTAGTTGGTAGATTTATTCCACCTCTTCCACCTCTACCACCTTTGTGTGTGGCTCTTAAAGCTTTAACTAGATTTCACAGAACTTAAGTCCCAAAAAGGAATTGAGCCCTTTATGGAAACCCTTGTCATGGTAAGGTTTCCTCTTATTATAGTATAGATTCATATATTCTTTGAAGAGGTCATCAGTCAGCTAAAATCTACCAGTGTGGTTCTTTGAATGTATTTGTATCAGCCTCCCATTTCTTTTGAGCAAAAATTCTTGCAGCCACTTTTGCTACTGCTTTTTTGCTCTCTTCCCCCTTATTGACACATCAACAAAATGGGACAGTAGACCATGAACACTCTCCTGTGTGATCACCATGTTAGCAAGTTGACCTTCCATTATCTATGTCCTTGTGTCAACTGCAGTGATCCTTCCTTCCATTGTTTGCTCCAGCAGATTGATCCTCTCAGTGACCTTAGGTTCTAATACAGCAGGTTGAGGTGTTTCAGCAGACTTGGGTGCCTCAGCAAGCTTATCAAGCTTTTTGTGTAGTGAGGCAAACTGCTCATTCAAGACCTTATCTCTGTGTGTATTGCTTTGTTTGATACCTCTCACATCTTTAGTTAAATTAGCAATAGCATACTGAGTGGATGTGATGTTTGAAGAAACTCTCTCAGTAGTTCTTTCTCTTTTTTCCGCAATATTGACCAAGTCCTCAAATCTCTGTTCTTGTCTATTAAATTGAGCTCTTAGTTGTGTGATATCATCTCTCACAACTTTCAATTCATTCAACACATGTGCTGATACTGTACCAGCCACATCTCCAGCCATCTATCCAGTAGCATCATCAGCAGGTTCTTCCACATTATAATTTGCCCTTTGTGTGCTGACAACCATGGCCCAACTCCTTTCCTCTCCAGCAGGGTCAGGACCTCCTTCAACCATTGCACCAAAATGTCTTCCAAAATGGGATCTTGTGCAGGTTGAGGTTCCAAGATAGGTTCTTCTTCCAAGATAGGTTCCAAGATAGCAAGCCTGAAATAAGTTAGAATTCTCTGTATAAGTCTTTACTTAGAGTCTGACATGTTGTATAAGTTAAAGTCAGACAAGTATTGTACTAGTTGGTAGGACGGCAAAGTAAAACAGACATTCGGCAGAGTGAAGCCAGCCAAGCACCAGCAGAGAAGCAATGAAGATTTAATGGTCGACTTATAACCAAGGAAGTCTCAGATGACCTTGGATAAGTCTAAGTTATGTTTCAAGTGATAGAACATAATGTTTAAATATGGTGTACATCGATCTCACCCCAATCAATGATCGGTCAACTTCCTAGCCGTTGTTCTTTTGAATTTATATTCGACCTATTCAATGTCGACTCGTTGTTATAAGCCCCCTTTGCTCGAAGTATAATGTTGACTCGTTGTTATAAGCCCCCCGAAGTATAATACAGATTCATCATCTTTGTTATACTTTCAGTAGTTCCGTTTGTCGATCATATGTAACTTGTCTTCCATGCCTTAGCATTTTTTGGACATTTCTTTGTTGTTGCGTAGTAGAAGAGATGCCCCTGGCTGCCTCCTTTCGTTAGTCGAAATCGATGCCCTTTCGGCTATCGATAAACATTTCCGGCTACGATGTCCTAGTAATTACTGTCTAAAAAGAATGGTAATACGTAACTGTCACTCTGGATCTCGGTGTCGTGGTGTTTCTTTGTCATTCATGACTCATGACACATGACTATCGAGAGATTTTTGCAGTATTTTGTTTCCTTTTCTCTTTTATCCTCTTTTCCACATTGATGTGTTTCAGCTTTCGAGCCTTGGCTCTGTTTTGCTTTTGCTTTATTTTTCACGTGTCAATGTCTATGTTGCCCCCCAAGTGTATTATGAACCTTTGGTTCTTATAGAACTTGTGTGTTTTAGTTAAGATCGACCCGTTTGCCTTGGCATTTTTTGTCCTTTGGACTATTTTTGCTATGGGCGGGTCGATGCGCAGGATGTTTTGGCCCGACTTTGCGAACCGTGCTTTTGCCTTGGCCTTTTTTGCCTCATGAGCTCGTTTGGCCTTTGGCTGAGTGTTTTAGTCCAACTATGCGAACTGTCCCTTTTCTCGGTCTTTTTCGCCGAGAGGCTTATTTTGCTTTTGGTTGTACTGAGGGATCCGACTTGCGGACTTTTGAATTTTGAATTTTGAATTCTGACCCTTCCTTTGAATGTTGTTTGTGTTGTTGAATATTTGCCTAGGGTGTAATCCTTTGGACTTAATTCCCTTGCGACGTTATTTTATAGGGTGTAGTCCTTTGGACTTAATTCCCTTAAGCCCCTCGAAGTGTAGTATGAGTGCATGACTCATGGTACACTTGAATATGAGTCGACCTAGCGTTGTACTGCCTCATGGGCTTGACTTGGCTATTTGGTCGGAGCTCGATTCGACTGTCGTGCCTCGTCAGGCTTATGAACTGGTCGAATTAAATAACTCATTATTCGACTGTCACACTTCTGGTGCTTATGAACTGGTCGAATAAGGTATCCATCATGGGATCTTCCAACTGCCTTGCATCATGGCTTATTGGCTGGTTGGGAGTGATATAAGCATTGCCATTGACTTGGCTTTATTCACTATTTTATTCTAACTCCATCATGTCGAGGATTAGTTTCTGTGGTTGACTTTTGCCTCTTTTATCTTTTAATCACATGGACTTGTAAGCAACGCATAATCTGAAAAGAAAACCACTCAAATAAAATGCATCAAAACCAATTGTCGTGTCGACTTATTACAAATAACTATGAATGTAAAAACTGCAAATAAGATAGGTCGAACCCGGCGTGGGTAGAGTTCCCGAAATAAAAAGGCTCGTTTCGCCAAGCTCGGCTAGGAGAGTTCCAAAATAAGATAGCTCGACCCGCCAGCCCGGTAGGGTGAGATCCAAAATAGGATAGCTCGAACCGCCGCCGGTAGGGTGAGTTCCAAAATAGTATAGCTCGAAGATAAGATGCCGAGTCGAACTCGGACTTATTAAGGATTTGCCCATCGGTGAGCTCCAAATGTGATGCCGAGCCGAGCTCGGTCTTATAGAATATGACGCCGAGCCGAGCTCGGCCTTATAGAATATGATGTCGAGCCAAGCTCGGTCTTAGGGCAGGACGAGTCCGTAGAGTTTGAATGCCGGTGCTCGATATCTCGAGCCTTTGTGGTGCAATGTGATTGTGATAAAAAAAAATTGCATATATAATAAAGGCTTACAAAGTGTATAAGAATTTCAAATAACTATTGTAAGAAGCTGGAGAGCTAACGAGCTCGGCTCGATCCTTGGAGCTTGAGAACTCGCTTCGTGGATAGCTAGATACAGTAGATGATTCGCAGCTTTCTTGGGCGCCACACCGTTGTCTTTCCGGTGGCAATCAGACCTCGAAACGGACTCCGATCGGCACGAAATTTGGAGGGATCGTTCTTCCGGACTCACTTTTCTTCGATGTGACCGGTGGAATTGTTTTTTCAACGGCTCAATCTCCGGGAATAAGCTGCCGATCTGGCAGCTCCTGTCCAGAATCCTGCTGCTTTTTTGCTTCCCTACAGCAACTTCCTTGTCACGATCGGGAAATCAAACGAACTCCGATTGGCCTAAAATTTTGAGGGCTTGTTCGGTCCTCATAATTATTGAATCTGACCGGTGGAAAGCTTGTTCCAACGGTTCAATTGTCGGGAATATTCAGCCGACTTGGAACCTGCAGATTAGGGTTCTGCTGCGTTTCTATAATACAGCAGAAACTTCTTTGCGACGATCAGACACTCAAAACAGCTCCGATCGGCATGAAATTCGGAGGGCTTGTTCGTCCCTCCTAATCCTTGATCTGAACGGTGGAAATATTGTTCCACCGGTTGAAACTCTAGCAATAATCCGTTGATCTGACTGCGTTTTTGGTGGCTTTGCGTTTTGGTGATACATCAGATACTTTCCGGCTTCGATCGGGCATCTAAATGGGCTCCGATCGTCACGAAATTTGGAGGGATTGTTCGTCCCTCCTTATCCTTGAATCTGAACGGTGAAAATCTTGTTTCAACGGTTCAATTTCCGGCAATCAACCACCGATCAGACTGCGTTTTTGGCATTAAATTGATCACGAACCACCACTCCTTGATCCATCATCGATAGAAGGCCCTCCTTCTAGCGCCAATGACGATGCCAAATAATGTCACCTAGATAATCCGGGCCCGAATTGAATCTAGTGATAAACACACACTAAAACCCTAATGCCTAAAGAATGAGATGATGTCGTTTTTTTGGTGTTTGCGGCTGAGTCTAAGAATTTATCTTAGATTGCCTACGTATCCTGTTAGGTTCCAGGAATCAAGTCCCACGTAGTTCCTGGAAGTGTATATTTATAGGGAGTTCACTACCCTAACCCTAAACCATGTCGGTTTGTGTAAAATACAGTATTAGCCTTTTGGGTTTTTACTAGCTTATATGGGCTTTACCCACTTATGCAAGTAACCACATGGATAATGAGCCTGCGTGTCTAGAGTGGACTTTGTCCGCACCCCGAACTTTCCGACTTCCGGTATCGAGATGGACCCTATCGACTCGGTTCTCTGATCACGTCGGTCGCCGATGCCTCAAATCGTAATTCGACCCTTGGGCTATCACTTATTCTTGTTTCAGGAGGACTATCTCGTGATGCCACGTGGAGGTGCGATATTCGGTATCATCAATCAACCGGTTCATATCTGACATTTTGTTTTTTTTTTTTTTTTTTTTTTGGTTTGTGTGTAGTAGAAAAAAAATTATGTGTAATGTTTTTTTTAAATGTATTGTGGGTCCATACTATAAAACTTTTTAATAGGTTTATGATTGTGGAGAAAAATTTTATAGATAAAAGGTTTATAAATTGATGATGTGGCACAGTAATAAACCTTTTTTAAAAGGTCCATGACTGGAAGATACCCTTAGTCACAATATTAGGAGTCTGTAATTACGACTCGACAATTGTATATTAGACTATACAGATCAATATCAAACGAGGAGCGTTGGGTTGATAGTCACCTCTCAAGGGAAAATATGATGGCATAGTAGAACTTGGATATAGATAAGATTTCTTTTCTGTATGATCTGTTGGAAAATTTACTTGATTCTAGAAAAGGATAAAAAAGCTAACCTTCCTTTTTTCCTTGAGGTACAGGAAAAATTAAAGCTTTCAGAATCCATTATATATACAGTTGAAAGTTGAAACACGAAAGTACTTGTTGTGGAGTGAACCCTACAAAGAGGCGGCCTCCACCCTGTCATTGTGCTGTTTAAATTAAAGCTGTTTGGCAGATTGCATAATAAGTATATATATATAGTGAAAGAGTGGTCCTATATATATGCATAATTCTCTGTCAATCTTTCCTCCTCTCCACCTATAAAGAAAGAGAGTTAACGTAAATGTAATCCCATTAATTCTCTTCAAGTTTGAGTCCTGTCTTGCGTTTCCACAGCTTTCTTGAACTATTTTTTCTTAACAAGTGACCTTTTGGGAACAAAGAATAGCTCAAGAAAGCTGCGGGAAGACAAGGCGATTGAGGGCTTCGTTTTTCGTTTTTCGAGTGTATGATCGATATGCAAATTTTCTATTTATCCTCCATTGTTGTACTGCAGAAAACGATTGTGCCGGGATTCTCAGAGCTTCGTCTTTGCCTTGGTTTCAGAATTCTTAATTATCCTCCTACGTTCACTCATCTAGCTGATCTTTCTTGTCATTTATTATAATTCTTTTGAATTTAACTATGTTATGTGTCTATGAAGGGGGTTTTTGACGTAGTGTAAACGTAAAACCTTGTATTCTACCCTACCTCCATTGTTGACGAAGCAAACTCCATACGAGTAGTGCTACGTACGGTCTTGAGCCGTAATTGGAACCTGGTTTTATGCAAGGACGGAGGTAGTATAGAAAGGTAGGGGGGCTAAGCCCACCCGAAAAAAAAAAATTACACTAGAAAATATGTGTAATCTAGTCGGATCCATAAAATATTCTTAATCCAGCCCACCCGACGAACTCGATATAGTTTATTAGCCCACCCCAAGTTCAAATCTTGGCTCCGTCCTTGGTTTTATGAGCTTCGAAAACAGATCGAAATAATTGTGGTAGAACAAAATAATCGCAGCACACCTTTAAAAACATAGATTTTTATGGGACAAATAGAAATTAAACATTGATTTTTATGGGACAAATAGAAATTAGGAAAATTCTATCACACGGATTCCCTACTAGGGAACTGTCTACGTGGCAGCATCTGGAGCACACAATTTCCACACACGGGGCACTGTGTATTCCACCTCAAGAAACTGTGTGGCCCAGATCCTGCCACGTAGGCAGTTCCCTTCTAGGAAGTCCCTACGGTAGAACGACCCTAGAAATTAATAAGACTTATATATATCATAATCAATGATATAAAAATATGTTGTGTACTTTGTTGTCCATATTTTATCTTGTCACTATCACTACTTCTTTAAAAATAAATAGCTAGTTATGACCGAACCAGGATTTTATCTTAAAGTGGGTTATTGGGACATATTTTGATGGTCGGATTGACTGAATTAAGATGATTTTATAAATGAATTGGACCATCTACACTTCTTAATATGAAAAAAAATATCCGGGTCGGCTTCGCCATCTATCTAGGTCATTTACATAAAAAATGCCCTCACGGATATATATTTAGACTTTAGTCTTTTGTATTATAAAATGTATCAATGAGATTTAGGATCAATTAAGATAAACTCTCGACACATGCAATTTAATGTTTGATTTATTGTCATTTAAGCTTCTGGAAGTTCTTTTATTATTATTTTTTTTTTTTGGAAACAGTTCTTTTATTCTGTTATAAAACTAATTTTTAAAAAAAAAACACATGAACAAAGTACTGAAGAGAAATAAGAAATACTTGTGTATTATTTCACTGGTATCATGTGATATTTAAAATAGAGATTACAATGTACACACAACACAATAAATAAACCAGAAAATCTAATAAATCATTTTGAATAATAGATAAACATATTTTCATATACTCCCCTTGGATATCTATTCTTCAACAATCAATAGATATGATATACCTCATTAAAACCTTACTAAAAAAAACTTAGTGGGAAAAAATTTTAGTTACGGAAAAATAGTACATATTTATCTATGTGGATTTACTCCCCTGACCAAGCATTAATTAAAACGTCGCATCTCAATGATCTTCACCAGTGTGTCGAATGTGGCAGTCCTGTTGGCAATGTCTGAGTAAATAAATCTATCTGGTTGTCGGTTGATCGGATTTGTTGCACATTACTTTCCCCAGTCTTTTGCAAGTCTATTATATGGCTGAATAAATTTCTCAATGTAATTTGCATAACGTATATGTCATTTACTATTAACTTTGCTATAAAAACCTAGTGGAAAAAAACTAGACAAGGAAAATAGTTCATAGCATATGTGTTTTTATGTGTTGCATTGACTGCCTCCAAGGACGGAGCCAATGCATGGGCTTAGGGGCGCTAAGCCCACCCAAGCTTATGCATTTAACCCTTAAGTCTACAATATAATCCACTAAAAGTCCCACCTATCCATTAAATATTCATCACCTACTAAAGGCTCACCGACCATTTAATATTATATTGGCACAACGTAAATACTTCGATATCACATTTTACACATTAATTTTTACAAGTAAATGTGGCGCCGAAAGTGTTTATAAGGTGCCAATATAACTCACATTAATATTTATACATTTATTCACTAAAATATTTTAATATCCATGACCCATCTCTATTAAAAAAATATATCATACTTACACTCTAGATATCGAATTTCGATCTCAAAATTCACTAACAACAATTAATATATATATATATATATATATATATATATATATATATATATATATATATATATATATATATATATATATATATATATATATATATATATTGGTCCCTTGGAAAGGCTAACACAAGTTTAGAGGGAGGGGGGGGGGGGGGGGGGTGAATAAACTTGTCACCAAAAACTGAGTTTAAAACAAATTATGGTTCAGGTAAAACTTGTGTGGAGTTAAGCTGACTAAGCTAAGATTAAATCAAACTGACTTAAGCTGAAACTGAGTCAACCGGCAGCGGATAAGATTTTAGCCTTTAAAATGATCTTGTTGTTCTGTTATGAAAACTGAGTGTTGTGAAGAACTGGTAAATGTCAGTTGTGACTGTGAGATGTATAACAATCAATTATCTCAATACTGTAAGTAAATGCTAAATAAATAAGTAAATGCGTAAAGTAAATGAGGCAGATGTTATAGAGGTTCCAGGTGATGTAATCATGTACGTCCTCTCTTCCCCTGTGGTGCGGAGGAAAATTCCACTAGATCTTCTTGAGGTGAACTGTTACAAAAACTCCTAAACAATAGTCCTTGGCTAATCCCTAGCTTCACTATCTAAACAGTTGTAGAACGTGTAGAATTGCTGCTCTTCAAATGCTTGAACCACTGGTCCTTGGTGGGTAGTATTGCCTCTTCACCAGCTACCACCACAAACACAGTCTACCCGACTGCTTGTCACAACTGTCCTTGACAAAACCTTCCCGGTTTGCTTCACAGTTTAAACCTTTGAAATAGAATCAAAGTTGGGTTGAGAATCAATAAATTGATTCTTGTTTGTGGTTCTTCAAAGTGTTGAATCCTTGATAAATTCTTTGTAGCTTTGAACACTTGAAGAAATTCTAGATATGATCTTGTTGTAGTTCAGTGATGATAACAATTCAAATAGAGTGCACAAATTTCTTGTTAATTCTTGTATATGCTCTGTTCTATATATGTGTTGTTTGTGCAAAATCTTCTATTTATATTCGAAGTCCAACGTTCATCCGGCTTTGATTTGAATTGTATATCTCACAACGGTTATATTTTCGACCGTTCTCGCCGTGTCGTTGACTCATCCAATGAAATTTCTTTCTTTACAACGTTCAACCGTACTTTCGGTTGTTGGATGGCTGACTTATAAAACTGAGTTTCCTTGTCAGTTTTTCACTTGTTAATTTCGTAACTGACTTGGAGCATTAACTGAGATTTTATTCTTCTTCAAATATCAGCACTCCAGTTCTCATCTGATTACAATTGACTTAATCAGAGTACACCATGATGCATTTAACATCTAAGAATTCATTGTCCTTATGATTCTTAGGTCTTCATACAAGATCCATAAAGTCAGTTCAGGTCACCACAATCTTGCCTGAAGTCCAACTTTACAGTCTCGACTTTTAATCTTCATAACTGAGTTTGAACCCTCAGTTCTTCATTCTTCAATAACTGAGTCTGTATCCCTCAGTTCTTCCATCTTCTAGATAAGCCAACTGAGTCTGTAACTCTCAGCGAACTTACTTTCTTCAGTAGGTGTATTTCGAGTCAGTTTGTTTGTCTTGATGATTTCCAGTTTTCTAATCGATTCCCAGTTTTCTAATTGATTCCCAGTTTTCTAATTGATTCCCAGTTTTACGACACACTACTAATTACAGTACTTGTCTGATGCAACCTATACAAAAATCAGACTCTAATAAAACTTATACATTCAGTTCTGGACATCTTTTAGCTTTCCACTATAACAGCTGGCTTCAGCACTTCATCAAATGGGTTTAAGATAACATTATAATAAATAAGATGAATTATCATCAAAACATAAATTTTATTTCCAACAATTTCCCCCTTTTTGATAGTGCCAAAACTCTCCCTAAAAGAAAAGCTTAAAGATCAATACAATAAGAAACACTGTAAAACTGGAAACTGGTTTTCAATAGAATGAGCAAAAACTGGATGCAAGCATTTTGTTAAAATATCTATGATTAAAGACTGAGCTTCTTCTTAGCTATTTGCATAACTAAATCATATCTTTTTGTTTTGTCATACAGACGAAAATCTTCTTCAAGTTTGGAGTCTTCCTTTGAAAAGGTCTTGTTGTAGTCAACTTGACTACTTTCTTTCCATCTTCTCCATTGAATTAGCTTGGGTAAGCTTGAGTCTTCCAAATAGTATTTTTCAAATTCTGTTATATCAGTTTTCATTTGTTCAACCTTATCTTTGATCTTCAGTTTATCTTCAATCCTTCGATTCTTCTTATATTGTGCAATTTTGTGCTTTGAGTAAATATCAGACAAAAAGTAGTTCAAGGATTCTTCAAATGTTCTATCCTTGACTTGGCTTTGATTGGATTGTAGTCTTTGACAAACTGCGTCCACAGATCCTTTGTAAGAGTAACTCTTCTATCTCCAGGTTGATTGTATTTTGCAATAAGTTGATCATCAGTTAACTCTTTCTTCAAAAGTTTAGGATCTGATCTGTATCTTTGTAGTTCTTCTTCAAGTCTCTTCATTTCTCTGAGTAATTTCAGCTTTTCTTCTTCAGCTTCCCCCTTTTTGGCATCATATAGCTTATCTACCAGGGCATGGGTTGCTTTTTGATCTTCTGAAATTTGTCGTTGAGAATCAAGTACTTCCTTAAGTTGAGCTTTTAACCCGTAGATATGCTGATTAATATGCCAATGAGCTTGAGCATGAGTTTCTCTATCTACATCGGTTGAATCTTCAAGTTGTTGTTTGAGTAAAGCAATTTCTGAAGCATTACTAGAACTTGCTTTGTGAATCATCTCTAGTCTTGCATGAACCGAAACATCAGTTCTAGTTCTATAATCAAGATATTCAGAGATGTTTGATAAAAGACCATTCTGTGTATCTCTTTGACTGAGCACTATTTTCAAATTGTCATGAACTTTGGCCAATTCTTCCTTAGATAGAAAATCAGAGGGATCATATGTAGCTTCCACTTGATCCTTGTCCTGAGTATCAATAACCATCAGTTGTCTGATTTCATCACCGCTTGCTGGTTGACAGTTGCCTGGTTTTCAGCAGACAATGCTTTTTGCTGTGTTACAGTTTGCGTTACTGGATGTTGTGATTGATTGATTGCTTGCAAAACTGTAGTATCATCAGCTTCTTTTCTTGGCCTATCATGATCATCATCATCCTTTTTCTATAAACTGTCTTTAGATGACATGCCTGATTCCTTTCTTTTCGCTAACTCAGTGAATCTTTTGAAACAATTGTCTAGAAATTCCTTAATAGGAAACAGAGAGTAAAGATCTCTTACTTCCAATTTCTCCAAGAGTGATTTTTCTTCAATCTGTAAACTAGCATCACGAGAATCTTCTGGTTGAAGTTTCATTTTCATCAGCATTATGACTTTGTCAGCTTCAAAAACTGGTGTTGATTGTTGAACTGACTACTGTTGTGTTTGAGAAGTGAGGTTAGCAGTGACATGCTCTTGAGTATCTTCAGTTGTCATTTGTTGTTCCCCCTCGGTTGGTGCTATCTCACTTGAGATTTCAGGGTACAAGCATCTTACAACTGATCTTTCTTCTGTGGATACTGATTTTCGCTTGGTCCCTCTGTGTTCAGCTTGCTGCTGAGACACAGTTGACCGTTTTCCTTCATGTTGGACCGTTGTTTCTGTGATTTCCTTTGATGCAGTCTCCCTTGTTTCCTTTCCTTCCTTGATTCTTTCCAAATAAAATTGAATGATTCCACTAAGAGTTTTCTTCAGTCGGAATCTGCCATCAGTTACTTGCCCTTCAGCTTGAGCTTTTGCCATACTTTCTACTTCAGCAAAATATTGCTTTTTGAACTGATTGACTACATAACCTGCCCAATTGAATTCAATGTTCTCCCAGATTATGTTCATCAGCAAAATGTTTTCTTCCGAAAGTATATTAATCCCTTTGGATTTTCCAATGACGTGTTTGCTGAGCCATCTGCTGAGGTGTCCAAATTCCGGCTTGATTTTGTCAACATGAACCCCAGGTACGATTGGTTCTGTAGACGAAGTAATCATTGCGAGAAAAGCTTCTTTCTCCAATGGTAGGGTTGCTAATTCTGTTAGAGTTGCTGCTGTATTTGCGAACCAAAAGAGTGATCTCATAACTCTTTCATTGATCACAATACGATCTCCACGAACTGTAGTAATCAAGGAGTCTCTGATCAATCGCATATTTTGCCAAAACTGCAAAATTCCTTCCACATCTGGTCTTTCTTTGAAGCGAACTTCGAGAATGTTGTTCAATCCTGGCTGCTTTTCGATTTTGTCTCGTATACAACTGGCTAATAGAGTGTTTTGACACATAGCTTCATACATTTCGAGTGTTAGTTCATCCAGCTCTGTGATTAAACGACTATCTTTCGAATCAATTGCGGTGGCCATGTTTGAGTGTGAACACAAAGAAATTTGATTTTTAAGGGTAGGTTTGAAAAGAGTCTGTTTTTCTTTAAAAAGAAAAATAGTGTGAATAGGAATTTAATAAATAGGTGGGATATTCTGGCGGTTGAACGGCACAACTTTTCAAATTCCATGATGGTTTTGATAACCGATACATGTACTTCTTTCTGACAATCGTGGGGTGTACACACGAAGTTCTGACAAAAGGAACTGTGCCAATTTAATGCGATATAACCGCTGTTGATTCTTTCTTATCAACTTTTGACCAAATAAGAATACTGATGTTGAGGTCAGTTTTTAAAAATAATTCAGTTCTTGTCAGATTCTTCAGTTTTGTCAAATTCTTCCAATTTGTCAGTTTGAGATTGTTGATGTCAATGACTAGTCTGTTAAGTGAGCGCACTCAGCATAACAAAGATTTGTCCCCTTGACGAATCTCTGGCTTAACTGACTTTGATTATTCCCAACTAAGTTCTTAGTTTTGCAAATCTCTCTTTGTCCAGTGGCTTAGTGAAGATGTCTGCCAACTGATCTTCAGTAGGTACATAAAGAACTGTTATATCCTTCTTCTCTGCATGATCTCTTACAAAGTGATGACGTACATCAATGTGCTTTGATCTTGAGTGTAAAACTGGATTATCAGTAATTGCGATTGCACTGGTGTTATCACACATTATGGGAATTGTTCCTTCTTCTATCCCATAGTCTCTTAATTGTTGTCTAATCCATAAAACTTGAGCACAACAACTTCCAACTGCTATATATTCAGCTTCTACTGTTGAAGTTGAGATTGAGTTTTGCTTCTTGCTAAACCATGACACAAGTCTATTTCCTAATAACTGACATGTGCCTGATGTGCTTTTTCTATCCACTTTGCATCCAGCATAATCTGAATCTGAGTAAGAAATCAGCTTAAATTCTCCTTCTTTTGAATACCAAATACCAACTCCATCTGTATCTTTTAGATATTTCAAAGTTCTTTTTACAACTGTGAGATGGCTTTCCTTTGGTCTTGACTGAAATCTTGCACAAACACCGACAGTAAAAGATATGTCTGGCCTACTTGCTGTAAGATAGAGTAAGCTTCCAATCATCCTTCTGTAGAGTGTTTGATCTACATCTTTACCTTCTTTATCTTCATCTAATCTGATGTTCGTCCCCATTGGTGTAGAAATTCCAGTAGATTTCTCCATACCAAACTTTTTGATAAGTTTTCTTGTATATTTGGTTTGATGAATGAAGATTCCATCAGCTAATTGTTTAACTTGCAATCCTAGGAAATAATTTAATTCCCCCATCATACTCATTTGAAATTTGCTTTTCATCAAACTTTCAAATTTCTCACATAGCTGTTCATTTTCTGATCCAAAGATGATATCATCAACATAAATTTGAACAAGTAGAGTATCTTCTCCATTCTTCATCCTGAACAATGTTTTGTCGATTGTTCCTTTGATAAATCCGTTATCTACTAAAAATTGAGATAGAGTTTCATACCAAGCTCTTAGTGCTTGTTTAAGTCCATAAAGAGCTTTCCTTAGTCTGAAAACTTTATTAGTCTGATCCTTGATTTCAAATCCCGGTGGTTGTTGAACATACACTTCTTCTTCAAGAATTCCATTTAAAAACGCACTTTTAACGTCCATCTGATAAACTTTGAATTTCTTATGAGCTGCATAAGCAAGAAAAAGTCTGATTGCTTCTAGTCTTGCAACTGGTGCGTAAGTTTCATCAAAATCTATGCCTTCTGCTTGAGAGTATCCTTTGGCCACTAGTCTGGCTTTATTTCTAATGACATTTCCATCTTCATCAAGCTTATTTCTGAAAACCCATTTGGTTCCAATGATATTGACATGAACTGGTTTATCTACTAGTTCCCATACTTGATTTCTCTCAAATTCATTTAGTTCTTCTTGCATAGCTAATATCCAATCTGGATCTTTCAAGGCTTCTTCAAGTTCTTTAGGTTCTGATTGAGATAGAAAGCATGCTATCATTGCATCTAGTTGATGTCTTGTTCGAACTCCAGCTTGAGTATCACCAATAACTTGTTCTTCAGGATGATCTTTCATCCATTGAAGTGTGTGAGTTTGTATTTGCTGATTTGTATTTTGTTCAACTGATTTTTCAAAAACTGGTTCTTGAACTTGTTCAACTGAATCTGATTGAGGTTGTTCAAATTGTTGAGTAGTTGGAAACTGAGGCTGATCTTGATCTGAACATTCTGAAATTTGTAGTCTTTCAACATCAACTGAAACAGGTTCTGGTATGATTGGTAACTGAGACTGAGAAACTGGTTCTGGTCGGTCTTCAGTTGTTTCACCAGGAAAATTTGGTTC
Source organism: Gentiana straminea (assembly GCA_036785695.1). Taxonomy (NCBI): domain Eukaryota; kingdom Viridiplantae; phylum Streptophyta; class Magnoliopsida; order Gentianales; family Gentianaceae; genus Gentiana; species Gentiana straminea. Next base: position 8,280,510 of record JAVUPR010000326.1, on the reverse strand, counting down.
ATCAAATACCACATGTATTGATTCTTCATGCTTGAGTGTCCTTTTATTCAATTCTCGGAATGCTTTGCTGAAACTTGAATATCCTAGGAAATTTCCTTCATCAGCTTTGGGTTGAAAAACATGAAGTTGATCTTTTCCATTATTGTGTATGAAACATTTGCTTCCAAATGCATGAAAGTATGAAACATTTGGTTTTCTTCCATTCCAAATTTCATAAGGAGTCTTTTCGTGTCTTTTGTTCATGAGAGCTCTGTTCTGAGTATAGCAAGCTGTGTTTACTGCTTCTGCCCAATATCTTTCAGGTAGTTTAGCTTCACAAATCATAGTCCTTCCAGCTTCTTTGAGTGTTCTGTTTCTTCTTTCAGCTACACCATTTTGTTGAGGTGTTCCTGTGGCAGCAAGTTGGTGAAAAACACCATTTTCTTCATAGTATTCAATAATCACACTGTTGAGGAATTCAGTTCCTTTATCAGATCTTATCTTCACAACTGAAACTCCTTTCTGATTCTGAAGTCTCTTAAGAAGTTCTGTGAGTTTTTGCTTGGTTTCACTTTTCTTGGTTAGAAAGATTACCCAAGTATATCTTGAAAAATCATCTACTACTACCAATGTATACTTCTTTCCACTGATACTAATTGGTGTAATAGGTCCAAATAAGTCCATATGTAGTAATTCTAGATGTCTGGTTGTTGAATGCTGAGACTTAGTCTTGAAACTTGCCTTTGTTTGTTTTCCCTGTTGACATGCATCACATAAGCTGTCCTTCTTATATGATATCTCTGGTAGTCCAATGACTAGCTGCTTCTTAACAAGTATATTGATGTCATCAAAGTTGAGATGACTCAGTTTCTTGTGCCATAACCAACTGATTTCTGATTTGGTATGCACAAGCAAACAAGTTTCAGCGACGGCTGTTGTCCAATCTACCACATACATGTTTTCCTTCCTTCTTCCGGCTAGGACAACTTGACAAGCTGATTCGCTGATGACAACGCAGAATTCTTTATCAAAGGTAACTTTGTATCCCATATCGCAAAATTGACTTGTGCTGAGTAGATTGTAGTGTAGTCCTTCTACATAGGATACATTCTTGATTGTAAGCCCATTTCTGATTAAGGTGCCAAAGCCTCTGGTGTAACCTGGTTTATCTTTGCTTCCAAAATTGACTTTTGGTCCATTCTTTTCAACGAAATTACTGGGACAGTCTTTGCTCTTAGTCATGTGTCTTGAGCAACCACTGTCAAAGTACCAAATATCCTGCAATGAAAATTAGAAATTTTTAGGTACCCAACTCAGTTTGGGTCCATGAGGGTCAGTTGTCAGTACAACTCTAGGAATATATCCTTTTGGAATTCTTTGGATATTGTTGCACTTGTTTTCATATATGTAAGCCACACTCCCATAGTATCTATGTTTAGACTGTGTCTTATTTATATGATTTCTCAGATCTTCTGACTGTAATTTGTTTCCATGTTGATTTTTGTTATTAAATCTGGAGTGGTAACCATCATTCCTTGTGATAAGTTTTCGGTCTGGAATGATTGTCATTATCAGTTTTATTAACAAATTCAGTAAAATTCCAATCATTATCAGAGGGATATAACCTTCCTTTCCCCCTAAATGTGTGAATCTTTGAATGATTGACATTCTTGGATTTGTTTTGATTGTAATTTTTCTGGTTCCTGACTTCATTGGCTTTTGTGGATCCGGCGCTTGATTTGCCGTGTTGGTTTTCGTTGAATACAAATTTGGTCTACCATTTGATTTAGTTTTGTAGGTAGATACGCTTGTCTTCTTAGAAAACTGATTTATCCTGTGTGATACTGGCTTTACTGGTTCAACAATTTTCTCAGCCTGTGGAACTTGTTCAACTACAAACTTGATACCAGTTTTGGTATTTAGCCCAACGGTTTTGCTGGTTCCATTCTTCGAAGATTGCTGTGTATCAAATCCTAACCTAGTTCTGTCTCCATATGGTTTTCCAGATTTGAATCCAGTAATTGAACTTGATTGAGCAAACGATTCAGTTGCTGCTGCTGATGCATTAGACTGATGCTTGAATCTTTTCTTTATCAGTTTTAGTCAGTTTCAACATTTTTAGTTCAGACTTCAATCTTTCAACTTCAAGAATTAGACTTTCTTTCTCAGCTTTGATTGATTCATAACCAGCTTGTATAGTTACTAGCTGATTCGTCAATTCATCAAGAGTTTCTTCTAATTCTTGATTTTTTGGATTGGAGTCAGCAGTCGAAGAACATGCATTCATCATGGAAATCTGAGCTGAGGAGTATTTAGAGTTTGATTCACATACCTCATTTGGATCTTCCATGTGTGCCATCAAAGCTGTGTTATCTGACAATCTTTCAGTACCAGCTTCATAATCTGATTCATCTCCAGCAAGAAGTGCTCTTCTACCAACTCTCCTTGGTGGTGTTTTCTTGATCACTTCTGGACATTCGGCTTTATAGTGTCCTGGTTTCTTGCAGTTGAAACAAAGGTATTCATCATCTTTTCTTTTCTCAGGAGTCCTTTTGATGAACTTTTGAGTGACTGGATGTCCACTCTTCATTCTTCGAATTCTGTTCATCATTAAAGCCATTTGTTCTTCCATTTCATCCAACTCATGAATATTGTTAGATGAGTTTCCTTGAATCTCATTTGATGCTGCTGCAAGTGCTGTGGTCTTTGGTTCTTCTAGAGCTTTGATTATTGCAGCTGTGGTTGTGAAATCTTCACTGAATTCATAAGCTTTCAGATCTGAAAATATCTTGAATGAATCTTCTACATCAAGTCTCCTAGATTCTTCCATGGCAGTGACCTTCATTTTCCAGCACATTGGCAATGCCTTCAATATTCTCGTGTTGATGACTTTCTTTGAGTATTCAATCTTGAGTAGATCTAAGTCATCCATAATAGCACTGAATCTTGTCTCCATTTGATCAATGGTTTCTCTAGATTTCATCTTGAAATTCTCAAACTTTTGCTTTGCAACAGAAATATTATTTTCCTTGATTGAATCTGTTCCTTCACAAACCAACTGAAGTTTGTCCCACATTTCTTTGGCAGTTGTGCATTCTTTCACCTTCAGGTACATGTTGCTGTCAAGGGTTCTGAGGATAAAGTCCATAGCAACATTGTTGAGATTGTTTCACTTGCTATCATCACTAGTCCATTCAGCTTTGGGTTTTGGAACTTGAACTTGTCTGCCACCTTCAGTTTGCATGTAGGTGATCTGGATTGGTCCATCAGTGAGTACATCCATCATTCCATCATGAGTAGCTGCTAGGAATGCCTGCATACGACGTTTGTATTCATCAAATCTGTCCATGTTGCACATAAGCAATTGTCTTGCATATTGATTGTTATCCATTGTGAGTGAGTGAAGACTGACAGATGCATAAATTAAAACTTAGCTTTCAAATAAGAGCAACTAGAGGATAATGAGCGAATGATATCTGGTTAAAGAAACACTACTCCGATACCAATTGTTGGTCCCTTGGAAAGGCTAACACAAGTTTAGAGGGGGGGTGAATAAACTTGTCACCAAAAACCGAGTTTAAAACAAATTATGGTTCAGGTAAAACTTGTGTGGAGTTAAGCTGACTAAGCTGAGATTAAATCAAACTGACTTAAGCTGAAACTGAGTCAACCGGCAGCGGATAAGATTTTAGCCTTTAAAATGATCTTGTTGTTCTGTTATGAAAACTGAGTGTTGTGAAGAACTGGTAAATGTCAGTTGTGACTGTGACATGTATAACAATCAATTATCACAATACTGTAAGTAAATGCTAAATAAATAAGTAAATGCGTAAAGTAAATGAGGCAGATGTTATAGAGGTTCCAGGTGATGTAATCCTATACGTCCTCTCTTCCCCTGTGGTGCGGAGGAAAATTCCACTAGAACTTCTTGAGGTGAACTGTTACAAAAACTCCTAAACAATAGTCCTTGGCTAATCCCTAGCTTCACTATCTAAACAGTTGCAGAACAGGTAGAATTGCTTGCTCTTCAAATGCTAGAACCACTAGTCCTTGGAGGGTAGTATTGCCTCTTCACCAGCTACCACCACAAACACAGTCTACCCGACTGCTTGTCACAACTGTCCTTGACAAAACCTTCCCGGTTTGCTTCACAGTCTAAACCTTTGAAATAGAATCAAAGTTGGGTTGAGAATCAATAAATTGATTCTTGTTTGTGGTTCTTCAAAGTGTTGAATCCTTGATAAATTCTTTGTAGCTTTGAACACTTGAAGAAATTCTAGATATGATCTTGTTGTAGTTCAGTGATGATAACAATTCAAATAGAGTGCACAAATTGCTTGTTAATTCTTGTATATGCTCTGTTCTATATATGTGTTGTTTGTGCAAAATCTTCTATTTATATTGTGAAGTCCAACGTTCATATGGCTTTGATTTGAATTGTATATCTCACAACGGTTATATTTTCTGACCGTTCCTGCTGTGTCAGTGACTCATCCAATGAAATTTCTTTCTTTACAACGTTCAACTGTACTTTCAGTTTGTTGGATGGCTGACTTATAAAACTAAGTTTCCTTGTCAGTTTTTCACTTGTTTATTTCGTAACTGACTTGGAGCATTAACTGAGATTTTATTCTTCTTCAAATATAAGTACTCCAGGTCTCATCTGATTACAATTGACTTAATTAGAGTACACCATGATGTATTTATCATCTAAGAATTCATTGTCCTTATGATTCTTAGGTCTTCATACAAGATCCATAAAGTCAGTTCAGGTCACCACAATCTTGCCTGAAGTCCAACTTTACAGTCTCGACTTTTAATCTTCATAACCGAGTTTGAACCCTCAGTTCTTCATTCTTCAATAACCGAGTCTGTATCCCTCAGTTCTTCCATCTTCTAGATAAGCCAACTGAGTCTGTAACTCTCGGCGAACTTACTTTCTTCAGTAGGTGTATTTCGAGTCAGTTTGTTTGTCTTGATGATTTCCAGTTTTCTAATCGATTCCCAGTTTTCTAATTGATTCTCAGTTTTCTAATTGATTCCCAGTTTTACGACACACTACTAATTACAGAACTTGTCTGATGTAACCTATACAAAAATCAGACTCTAATAAAACTTATACATTCAGTTCTAGACATCTTTTAGCTTTCCACTATAACAAATGGCTTCAAAGACTTCATCAAATGGGTTTAAGATAACATTATAATAAATAAGATGAATTATCATCAAAACATAAATTTTATTTCCAACAATATATATATATATATATATATATATATATATATATATATATATATATATATATATATATATATATATATATATATATATCCTTCGGCTTATCTATAAAATTAAAAGTGTAATAGTAGGTACAAATAGACACATGTTTGGTTGGTCGTCCAAGTTCTATTTAGTTTTTGAAATGAATGTCTTTCAAGTATTTATGTTTTAAGGTTCATAGTGATGTTCTTCTAAGACTATAATGTAGAAAAATCCTTGTAATATTATAAGAAAATAGTTGATATAGCCCACCCGAAAAAAAAGCCTGGCTCCGTCCTTGACTGCCTCCTTAAAAACCTTTAACTAAGAAAACCCCGTGGCAAAAACTTGGTAAAAGGAAAAAATATTACAGTCATTGGTATTAAGACAAAATGTTTAAAATAGTTTTGAAGTTGTCGCTCCCTCACGACAACAATCTTCCTTATTTACGTATTCTAGTACTATAAACACATTTTTCTCCAGAACAGATGTAGGAATGATCTTAGTGAACGATTCTTCTAGATTGTTACTAGAGCGTACTTTGTATATCCGTCTCTTCTAGACTTCATGTAGATAATTGAATGTAGGGGTTAAATACTGTCATCCCACTACTCATTCGTGCAACACATGGAACCCAGTCATCACTATAATTAGAAAAACAATGGGAATGTAATTCAATCGCAATTTGCATGCATATATTTCCACTCTCACACATCGTAGTGCTATAAATTCATGACATTAAGTTTGAGTTACTTATATATTATTTCCTCAATAGGACTATACTATAGCCATATTACATTCAACATGAATGTTAACGACATTTTTAACTTAACAGTATGCACTTTTCGATTGTCATATTAATTCGTTTCTGAAATTCACCAAGGATTTTCATGTCAATATTAATGTCCAACGACCCATAAATATGCGGCCATGACATATGAAAACTCAACGTTACTGCCAGATATATTAGTTAGCGGAACATAACATTATCTATAATGGGGGAATATATTTGATCATTAACAAACAAATATTCCAATTCAAACTCAACCTCAATTGCTCATTTCAATTTACCCAGTCTGAGTGTTTCTGACACTCTGCTAATGACTAAGGTACTGAATCCAGATATAATAATAGCAATTAAAGAGGCATATACGTCGTCGACGACTATTATATTTTATTATAAATTTCTCCCATAAAATTCATTGCTAATTCAATATTAGCATTAACCATTTCCTTACGATTGGTTGTTCCGCAACCCAATACTGAATCATTTGATGCACTTGCAGTTTTATTTTGGGGTTTTCGTCTTCAAGACGAATCTCCTTAATAAATTTCATGAGTGACTGAATATGAATTCATTTTCCGTGGATTTTATCTTTCATACCGATCGGTCTTCTATGCTTCTGTCGTAGAGAAATATTATCAATAATACTTTTGGTGCATTTATAAATGGTCACTACTCTTTTTATTCAATTAAGTCATCTGGCAAATTACTTGCTAAATACTACAAGTAAGACTATTTTCGCAGTTCATGAAACTGATGTGTAGAAGATCGTTTATGTTGTTAAAATTTCTCCGCATTCTTTTATTTAAACATGAGCTTTTCTTTATCTCCCTTAATGCCGAGAATCGATCTTCATAAAACATGTTGCACCGAGCTATGCCTTGATGCTCTTTTATTCGCTTCAAGCAATTTACACATTTAAAACATTATGGTTTCATTAAATATCTCATTCTATTAGATTTTTGAAAACATTATCTCTTTTGCACTATATATACCACTATGTGATTTTGGATTCTTCAAGAAACATTCAAATTATACATCATATGTAGAGAAATTACTAGAATGAGATATTGAACCTTTTTGTTCATTTCTTCATTTTTCTCAGAAAATATTAGATGTATGCAAAATGTGCATAAAATCTATCCTTCGTGGGTTTTACATCAATGAATAATATATCAAATCTTGGTGCATATATGTCAATGTTTGTCACAAGATATAATTCATAATGGATTTTTCTCCCCTTATTCTCAGACAGCACCCACTACAAGAAAAGTGGTTTTAGTGAGGGGAAATCCGGACATTAATTGTCGATTTCCTGTCATTAAAGACTTTTAATGATGGGAAATCTATTGTCATTGTCCTTCATTACTGCTTCTCTATGTAAAATTAAACAATGGTGGGAAGCAGTCCCTTCATTATTGATGTAATATATTAATGACAGGTTTTATACTCTGATTAAAAATTTCGTATTAATCACAGTTAATTCCATCATTACAGGTTAATTTGCCTGTAATTAAAAACCATATTAACGACACTACGTACCGTCTTTATTACTTGTTAGCCCTTCGTTACAAACTAGTATATAATTACAATAAAATTTGTCATAATAAATCCATTTGCCCCTCATTAAAAATTTTGTTAATGATACGTTTACCCTTATTATATCATGATTTTCACATGTTAAAATTGTTTTAATCATGAAATTCACCATCACTATTACTATTAACCCCCTCATTAAACTTTTTTTCTAAAAACAATGAATTATCACTATAATTTGGTTCACCCCTCTTCAAATAACCTTGTAACAACAAAAAGACTAGAAATTTATTTCATATTTAGAACATAATGTTATACTGAACAAAACATTTCACACATACAACTAATCCACCTCCTATTCCCATATACTAATTATACATAACCTTAGCTTATTCCAAAATATGAGTTTCATGTACATGGATAATAAGATTAATTCCAAAGATCCACATCTAAAACATAAAAACATTAACCATCATTAATGTAGGTCACTTGATTGTCACCTCAAAATATTATACATCATCCATGCTTGAATATTTCTTCGAAAGGACCTACAATGAAAATAAAATAAAAAAGATGATTAGTATAACAAAATCTTGGGAGAAGCACACTTTGTTTAACATCAATCAGTGTATTACAACCATCTATAACAAAAAAAAAAAACAAAAAAAAAAAGACGTCAAAGTTACACATCACTGAGAATCCAATAAAACAAAACGAACATAGGTTGGCAACAAATATCTTCAGTATTCTCAAATTTGATTACAAAAAATGTATTCAATCTAACTTCTAAGCACCAAATCATAGGATTCACATGTGCTTTGATGCCACCCAAAAACACAAAATCATGACACCAACCAGTATACTATAAAGATATATCAATTACGATTACAATACAAATGGAACTTATGAGTAACTAAACTTATCTCATTGTAACACATATGGCATGCTCAAACAATATGCACTAGATTTAATACTCATGAATCATAGTAAACTGACATTACCAGTATTATTTCATAGAGCAGGTTGATACGATGAAAAAATAGATTGTTTGGCATGTACAAAATAGAGACATTCAGGAGAGCACTTAAGAATATAAGCATGATGCAATTTACCCATTTAAGCAGCCTGTCATTTATTTAATTTAGTAAAGACATAGACAGGAAAAAAAAAACATGTGCAAGAACCAAACTCTGCTTATGAAACAACTAGGATTCATTACCAATGCATACTTGATTCCTCGGGACTTGATTAAAGCCCACACAAATCCAACTAATATTTCTTATTTCACATTCATAATATTCACTGTTTTCAAGTTCGACGAATGAAAGAATGATAGCATTCCAATGTCTCAGTATTAATAACCACTTTTATGCAAAAAGTAGAGAACTATAAGCAAATTCTCACATGCATACATTAGCAACATGCATATAGGACCAATATAATAAGTTAACTATGCACCTTAAATGCATATGTGCAATCTATAAAAGAACACGTGACAGAATGCAAGACACAATGCATAGACACCTTGTACATAAATTAACAAAAAAACCAAAGACATAAAACATGTAGACCACAAGGAATCATACCTCCCGAAAAACATACAAAGAACATCATATGTATTCTGTTGGTCCACAAAAAAAAGCTCCATCCCTATTAGAAAATTATGAAAGCCAAAAAATGTAAAATAAAAGAGACTAATTTGTTAGCAACCTTAGAAGTAATACAATGTTTAACATGAGAAATATATCATGATTTACGTTCATCTGTTAGTTGTGGTCTTTATTGTCATATGGTAAGTGAAAATGATAAAATGATAGAATATACTTATAATTCAAATATAACTGATCACTTGTTTGGATGTATACACTAGAAAAGTAAATCAATTTTAATACCTAGTCAAGTTTATCTTCAAAATGTAGAGGTGCTTCTGAATTTGAAGTTGGTTGTTTGTCATCTTCCATTTGGGACAATCTAAGTTCAAATTCATCCATGCATCTCTTAAGCTTGCTATCTTCTTCTTCCTTCTCAATGAGCTTAGACTCAATCTCTTTAGTATAGATAGCATGAGAATCATTAAAATGTTTCCTTTTCATCCCACCTCCGAAGCCAAAGACATGACTATGACGTTGTGGTCCAAAACACTTTTCAACAACAATAGGTGCAAGTGATGCATTTGAATTAACAATCATCACAATTTCATCCTACAAAGATCCCATACTCGTTAATCATATTAGGAAATGAAAAATAATGAGTTGAAGCATAAATGCCATGTACGTATGTTTACGTATTTTTCTAGCGCTTCTGGCTCAACAAGAGCTCCATTTCTCTGTATTATAGCATGAAAAATTGTTGCAATGTTAGGTGGTTTATTCACAATACCTCCCTGAAAGATATAAAAAAAAGACAAAGTAAATGTTATATATATAGAAAATAAGATATTCATTGGTTTTTTGAATGTAAAATTGAACAATCATACTAGCAAGCTAACAAGCAGCAAATAAATCTAAGAATAAACTACAAAATTTCACTACCATCTCATATATGAGTTGTCTATGTGGCTTGCTTCCAGTTCGAAGAGGCATCGCTCCTTTAACCTGGTTATCGAAATTCCGCTTGCTGAAATTCTATGTGAATCATAAAGGAAGAGTAAAGTGTTAACCGGTAATAACATAGAACGTACACGTGAAAAACTTAATGCTAACAACACTTGACTAAACATAGAAATACCTGAAACTCCTCAGTCAAAAACTTTTCTAGTACAAGTCATTCCCAATCTTTCACATTCATCCCTGGTGGCACATTTTTCAGTGCTTCAGTTGTAGTCTTGCAAGGTCCTGTGCACTTTACATTCAATGTTGACCTCCATGCAGTCCACCATTGAGCCATGTGCTCCAAAGTATGCTCACAATATAAATCCATTTTAGGATTGGAAAAGCATTCTTGCAACAAACTATGCATTATTCACTACAGTAGAGAGCTAGTTGTACATATTGTGAAGAAAATGAAGCACATATGTCTACACTTTTTAGGTTCTCAGAGTGTGTTTTGAACTTAACTATAAGATGGATTAAACTACCCCAAATTGCGTTAGCTCTAGTATACATTAATATTTTGCACCAGTGAACAAAATAATCATATCCCAAAGATGTATGCATTGAGATTTTAAGGAAAATGTAAGTATTAAAGATAAAATAAAAATCATCATATTGCACAAAAAGATTAAGATATTCATTATATGAGTTCAAGACTAAGTGTTGATACCACAAACTTTAACTACAGCCCACATCTGATTTCTGTCACTTTCAGACAACTCCTTCCATGTCTTAATTCGTACTGGATACATACTCTTGGCCTGCACGATTTTTCCCAGGTGTCTAAACCAATATTTGTGATGTATTCCTACACCACGATTGTTGTAAAATTGAATTTCATGTTTTTCTCCACTTCGTAGAGCAACAATTGCTTTATTCACGTTTTTTCCTCTTGATTTTCTCTCCTTTTGAGGTGCTGTCAATTTTTCAGAAAAATGAATTGAGAAATAAAGAATTGGATCAACACGATATTATGAAATCAATATAAAATTATTACTACACAACATGTCAAAAATAGTAATGTTACCAACAACAGGATCTTTTGGTTCATCATTCCTTGACTCATCACTTTCATAATCTTCTGTTCTTACATTTTTTACGATTGAATCTCTTGGTATATTAGCTATAAAGACTAAAAGGGAAAACATTAGAATAACAAGTTCGTTTAAATGAAACTCGTAAGCCAAACTGTAAGGAAAAATTGTAATACGAGGAAAAGCAATCACTATAAAAGTTTTATATCAATTATGTTCCCTTTCTAAAACTAAATCCAAAAGAAATATGCATTTACTGATAAGTACACGAAAAAGGCAGGAGTTTGAACAAATTGTTACAAAATTTGGAATACATAAGCTCGACTTGAATAAATTCTGACATCTAGGGACTAAACACCGCTTTATAGGTTGCCTAACCAAACCAATTCCAGTATAGGATAGAAGCTCAGAGAGATATGCTCAATGACATCAATAAATGAAAACAAGATACGTGAAGGAATGTCAAGTATCAAAATCAGATATATCTAATGGAAATGACATCATCATGTTGCCAAACCTACATCGTATGTACTTAAAGAAGATTGAGTAATTTTTACTGGAGATTGAAGCTACTGCAAAGACTTCAAGAACATTCATGAAATTCACAAGAGCTATATTTCTCAAATTAAAGAACTTACACTTCATGCTACCGAATGTACGATTGTCTTGCGGTAGTTTGAAGGGCAATGGTTGTGTCTTTTTATCCACATCCAAATAAATTGTTATATTCTTCTCGGCTTCATATTTTTTCAACATGGCTAGCACATCTTTATCTTTTCTTATTGCCTTACCATCCTCATCCGTAATTTTGACACCGGTAGTATAGATGTCGATGAAATTCTTACAAACTGTCAATATATCCAAAAAAGAACTATCTTATGTGAAATCATCTTTTCCCATTTATCTTCACCATAAAGGACAAAAAGGGAGTGAGATGAAAATCCACCTATTGGAAGAAAAAGTACTTTTAAAATTATATTTCACTGTTATAAAGTATAATGTCTACATAAAGGAAATTATTTTTTCCACACCAAAATGATCACAACAAAGTATCACAACACGCGTTTACACCATTGATTGTTTTGGGACCCATAAGAATCAATAGGTCTCGCACCATGATCAATGAAGTAAAAAATGTGTTGTGTACTTTGTTGTGACAATTTATTTGTGTGGAACAATCACTACTCCTACATAAATGGTGTATTTTACCAATTATTTTGTGAGTGCTGATGTTTTGTACTTCTTGATATCCAATTCCTTGCACAAACTTTGATGTTTTTTGTCCATGTACACGTTCTTCGACAAGCTGACCACGTACTATAAATGTTGCAGCCTTATCAATATGTCCCTTGCTATTTTTTCCATGGATAAATTTCATCTGTTGAAATAAGTAAGTAAATTAATTGTGTACGTGTTAATGGAGGACTAACAAGCCATAACCATTTCCTGAGATTTGTGTTCCCTTCAACATGGAAAACTTAAGGAACTCTAATTTATCATTTATATTGATATTTTTAAGGTTCCATACAATTATGAAGGGTTGGTTTATTGGAGAATACAACGTGTTCTTTTTTTTGGCTGAATTCGACAGGTTTGCATATTCTGGCGGACTTGCACATTTGAATCGATCCAATTGTAATCCCGTGGACTATTTTCATCTAAGAGAAGTCCAATATGATGAAGTACATGTCCATATAAAGAGAATGATTTCTTACTTTGATTATTTTAACACCTATAGGCCAAAAAGCACGGATAAAGCACTGAAGAGAATAGAAGATGGGCTTTTTGTTACTTTTTTTATTTGAAGTTTTATTATTATTATTAGTGTCCAATAAGGTCTACCAAGACCATATAGCACGAAATTAAGGAGTATTATGGTGATTGATTTCATCAAATCTTCATCTTATTTATGATAGATAATCAATCAATCTGATTGGCGGATTATTTACTAATTAGTGATTTGAAGATCTTTTTTATTTTTGGAATTATCTTTTTTTTCTTTATTTCACGTAGACTTGGGAGTTTTTTAGGTTCATTTTATTTCCATTTTCTTACTTTATTTTTATTTTCTAGAAAATAAAATGCCAACTTCCTTAGCCTATAAAAGGAGGGGCACACCATATGTACATTTGAATTGATTAATACTATTGTTATTGTGAATTGTTTTCTCATTAGAGTTTTACAACTTTTGTAAAGTGCATTTTAAGTTTCTAAGAAAAGCTTAAAGTGTTCATTATAGTTTTTAGTTTAAGGATCATTAGAAGGGTCTTGGCTTCTTCATAGCCATTGATTCTTCTTGTCTCATCTTTGAGTTAAACTACTTTTGCTCAAATCTTTTCCTTCATCTTATTCTATTTTACTTTTCATTTTTGGATATAAATGTGGTAATTCATTGTATTACCTAGGGTTTTAACAACTCCATTGTTAAGGGTCCGAGGTATACATCAGTTGATATCGGAGCAAGTGGTTCAATCCATTTGTTTTGCTGTTGCTGATTTGACACTCGTTTCTATTTCAAATCGTTTGATACCCATAAAATCTCAAAAATATCAAAAACATTTATCACGTATAAATCACCATTTGATATAAAATTTCCCTTTTTACTGCATCTCGAAATTAGAATCAGATCATGCTGAAAACTGCACCCCAACACAGAATACTCTGTTCTGAAATTCTGTAGCGGTAGATCTTCGTTCAAAATTAATTTGAGTGGGTTACAAAATTTCAAATTAGTTGAAACTTGGTGGTGTGATAGGAAATTATATGTTCTAAAACTTTTATCTTTTGAGTTATTCCATATTCATCATAGTTGGATCACAATCGGTGAAATAAGTCGCTGCTACAATTCTGGATAATTTTGACAGATTGAACCAGTTGACAAGAAATGACTCTTTGATCAACCAATAAAAGTCCAAAAAATATAAATTTTCCGTATCATCTTCCTAACTCATTATTATACAAATTTCCTTTTTACTTTCAGTTCAAATTCATTTTCATTTGGGTTGCACGTGCCAATAAGTGCAGGGCTAAATTTCTAGACAAAATCAGGAAATTATCATCCGACTCAATTTCAAGTGCTAATCATTAAGGCACAGATTAAAAGTTTATAACCTAATCTAATCCTAGTTCTTCAAAGTTCTTTAAGTAAAAAACAAAAACAAAAACAAAAACAAAAACAAAAACAAATTCAAAAAAATTGTCATATAAAGGGGCCAGACTCTCAAAAGGTGCCACGAGTCTGTTACATCTTTGATCGCTTCCACATCTACTCTATTCTTTTGTCTTTTCTTCTCACATTCGAATCCATCCTAGCCTTCTCTTCTTGTGATTTGAGGACTAAGGATACAGTGATTCACAGAGCATTGCAAGCATATTATTGTGCACTTTTTAATCATTTATTACTCTAATTAAGAAAGAGCGGTAAAAGGCAATTGTGTGGTGAGTCTATAAGAGTGGAGAGAAAAGCCAAAGTGAATCATCAATTACCCAAATAAAGAGTGAAAGTGAAGGTTTTTTTATTTTGTTTTGTCTATGTTATTATTTTTCTTTCTTTGTAAATAAAAACAATAATGTCACGTTATCTTTCCTTTTCTTGGGGAAATCCTAATTACAATTCTATAAAATCTTTTGATATTAGTAAATGGAGATCTAAAACTCCTAATACTTATGATGAAGATTTTAAGACCAGAAAGAGAACAACTTGTAAATATCATTCTTTTAGTTCATTTAAAACTAGAGATTTATATTGTTTCCTTTGGACATTATGATCATAAATGTCCAACTTTGAGGAAACTATATAGTGATCCAGTTGATGATAAGCACATAAGAAATACAAGAATTCCTTATTGAAATTCTCATGACCCTTTTTGTTCTAGATTTACAAATTTGGCACAAAAAGATGATGTACAAAATCTTGATTTGGAAAAGGCGTGGGTTGAATTGGTTGAGAAAAAGAAAATTAAAAAATAGGTCAAAAAAAATTAAAAAGAATAATGAGGAGGGAGAAAATAAAGATGAAAATCTGAGAGATTTTGAGGGAGAAAATTTAGTCGAAAAAGAAAATTCTTGTGAGGATGTGAAGATTTCTACTTTTAAAAATGCCTCCTCTTTGGTTTATTGTGAGAAGGTTGGTGAAAACAAGCAACACTTGAACCATGAACAAGTGGTTGCGAGTAAGGTTAAAGAAGTGGAGTCTTCTAATTCCTTGTAAACTGAGGAGTTATATACAGGATTCATGGTGATGGACCAAATTTATTTGATAAGGATTGATAATACTTTTGAATCTAATGTGGTAAGCCAAGAAACTGTAGAAAAACTTAGTTTGAAAACTTTTGATCATCCAAACCCATACAGTCTAAAAAGGCGTAATGAGTTTGAGGAAATTAAGGTTTCAAAGCAAGTTGTGATTTCATTTTCTCTTATAACTTACCATGATCAGATCTTGTTTGATGTCATCCCTATGCTTAATCGTCATATAATTTTGGGCAAACCTTGGTCAAAGGAAAAGAAAGCTAAGTATGATGGTAAACTTAACAAGTTTCGAATAAAGCAAAATAAGAAAACCATTATACTAACTTCTTTGAGTAATCAACAAGTTCTTGAAACTCAACTAAAAATGGTTAATTCAAGAAAAGAGTCATCTTTGAAATGTTTAAGCCAAAAAAATGAATTTGTTGAACCAATGGTGCAAGATAATGATATGGGATGCAATGTGCTTAAGTATGAATTTTATCCTAATTCTTTGAATGGAAATTGCGAGCATGATTTAGAAATGAATCCAAAAAATTCTATGGTTCAGAATGGATCTAGTGTGTGTTCGGAATTAAATGTTGAAAATCTTAAAATCAAGTGGTGTGACAATCCTTTGTATGACGAGGAAGAATCGAGTGTAGATGATTCCATTGGCCAAAATAATTTTCATATTTATAATAATTAACTTTTTCAAATGGAACATGAAGCACTTAATTCTGATTTCGTGAAAGGATTCAATTGGGAGATGTTGATGTGAGTAAAAGTGTTGATGTGATTGAAATGCAGTCTTTTATTGGTAAATCATGTCTTATGCAGGTTGAAGAATCTCCACCTTTTGCTGGTGTTTGTGGAGATAAAGATTGGAGTTTTATGGAAATAAAAGACTTAAGATATTTTCATAATTATTTAGACCCATTTCTATATGATAATCAAATTATCTTCAACATTTTGGTGATAGAGATTTACATGTATCTCAGTTGTCCAATCAAGTTTCTTGTTTTGAGAGAAATGAATGTGATGAAAATGAGGGTAAATTTGGCAGAAATGATTTAATTGATTTCATGAGAAAGAAAGTGCAAGTTGAAGCATATCATCTTTATTATAGTTGTTTACTATATGAAAATGTTGTTCTTAGTGAACTTGAAATTTTGTAGAAATCTGATGCTTTATACTTTTGTCAAGATAACTTACGGATGTGTGAAGTTTTTGATAAGAAAATGAGAGTAAGTTTGCTTAAAAGGGAAAGGTTTTTTAAAGTTTGTTTGGATGAAATTTTTGAGAGGAAAAAGATATGAAAATTACTTGATTTTCATGTAAATAATAGAGGAATTTATTTCAATGGAATAAATTTATTGGGGAGGAATTATAAACACAAAGTTAGAAGGACTAATCTACTAATATTTTGTTCTAGCTTTGTTGTTTTTGTTGGTTGTGGTTGGCAGGATCATGATGATGTAATCAGATTATCCATGATGTTTTGGATTCGAGGACGAATATTTTCAAAGAGGGAGGATATGATGGAGGACCATCATGCCATAATCATTTCCTACACATCTATTATGGTCCATAATTTCACATTGATGATCGTTACCCGTCTGAGGCGTATATCAAGAGATTTGCATGAGATTTGAATGCCCTTCAACATGAAAAACTTAAGGAACTCTAATTTATCATTTATATTGATATTTTCAAGTTTCCATATAATTATGAAGGGTTGGTTTATTGGAGAATACAACTTGTTCTTTATTTGGGCTGAATTCAGCAGGTTTGCATATTCTAACGGACTTGCACATTTGAATTGATCTAGTAGTAATCCCGTGGACTATTTTCATCTAAGAGAAGTCCAGTATGATGAAGTACATAAAGGATGCAGGTTCTTAGATCTAAACGAGTTAGATCTACGCGCAGCGGATGGATCACGACTTATACATCACAATACATAGTTAAAGGACTTAAACTACTACAAGGGGGTTAAGTTTATCTTACCAATAGTAGGAAGAAAAGCTTTAATCTTAGGATGAGAAGCCTTGATCTTCCAATGTGTTCTCCAAACGGTGGTTGGTGGACACCGATTCTTGGAATTGGAACCTCCTAGATATGTAACCGAGAAAAACCCTAAGTTTTTCTCCAACCGGGTGGAGCTAAGGAATCGAACTCCTTAGCCTTTTTTATCTATGAATTTCGTGACTTTCACCTCTCATAGGGCTCGGGGAGAACTCTCTTTTTATAGGCAAAATCCAAGAGAGAAAACCTATACCCAATCGGTTTAACAAAATAAAAGAGATAATTCTAATTATTATTATCCAATAAAAATAAGAGATAATTATAATCTTATAATAAGAAAATATAATTATCCTTATAGTTAAGAGATAGATAATAAATAAATTATTTTCTTTTATTTATCCAATTAATTATATAACAAATAAATAACTAATTACACAATATGTCATTTATCCAAGAAAACTAATTTCTTGGAAAATCCAAGACATATTGGCGCCACTAAGCCGGCGCCACTAAGCCCACCAGGCCCACAGAAAATGTCTTTTCTATGTATTATATTATTTAGCCCAACTAAATAATATCCATGCATATCAATTAATTAACCTAGCCAATTAATTATCACTGAGGCCCAAATAACAAGATTATTAGTCCGAATTACAGAAGCCACATCGAGGACCATGGACCTATAACCAGTAGCTCCAATAATTAATTATTCATCGAACAGAATAAGTACATTAATTATTAATTCTGGGATTACGCCACCATAAACCCGAAACTGAACTCTACCGATTATAGATGTATACTTATACTCAACCCATAAAGTGAATAAGCGTCCATTGATATAATCACTACATACGGATTAACCCTCCACAGACTGTCCATTCTGAGGGGGAAGTCTCCGTGAACCCGACTCAGAATATCTTATCCTTATTTACCATTAACCCCCTAGTGATCAATTATTTCACATATCTGACTAGTAGCTAATTAGTCTAACATGAACTGGGCTCATCGATCATTTTCTTAGGGCTAACAAATAAGGGAACTATCTCTCTACTTCCCGCAGGAAGGAATGGATTCCATGTCTATGAAAATCAGAACTACTCACTCATCTGGAGATAGTGCCAATGAGAAGTGGCTTGGAACACATATTTAAGTGAACAGTAACTAACACATCAAACACTACCCCGGGACAAGCAGCACCCTGTGATCACCTCAGGATTAAGGTTGATCCATATATGATCATCTAATGATTTAATAAGATTCCTCGATTACGGAATTATACCGAGAAATACAGATTAAATCGGTCTAGTCCTATATGAATGCCATCATATATAAATGCCCCACGTAGGTACCATTTACCGACAGTCCGGATAAGACTATCACACCCTAAGGTGTTCTGGGCGCATTATTGGTGTTTTAATCTAGAGACCCTAAACTCTGATTAAGTTCACCACGGACTAACAGTTTAAGCATATCTCCACTAACTCAATCCTCACGTGTAATCCATACACTGAGTTAAGTGGTTACATACAGATATACTTAGGGTTTGCAGCAGTGTATTACTTTACAAGCACAAAGCAAGTAACTAAGGTGAGATAAATTCTGTCATCCATTATTAAAAACAATTACACAAATTGTCTTCCGGGCACTACACCTAACAATCTCCCACTTGCACGAAATGACAAGCAACGATTGTTTTTTGAGCACACCCTTTTCTCATCTTATTCACAACACTCTCCCACTTGCTCTAAAAGCAGATGAGACATATCTATCAATGCCGTACCCTTCAAGCACTCGACTGATCAGTTAGGTTGTCGGCTCGAGACGATCATTAGGATCGAAACGTCGCTGGTCCATCTAATCAGGCGGGTACTCTCTCTCAATATGCTTTTGACTTCTTGTAACTGAGAAGATCATTCTAAGCTATCTCTTCACTGTTTTCACAATGAAGTGATATCGGCTTATCAGACCTGGAATTACTCCCAGAACAAAAAGGAAATTCTAAGCACTATGAATAAACACTGAGCCCGAGATCGACTTAATGATCATCCTTAATCTGACTACAAGTCAGAATCAGTGTAGTCAACCATATTCAAGTTTGCACCTGAATATACAAGCATATGATTCCTCGTTATCTAAAGATACTTGAGGACGTACTAAACCGCTACTTATTGCTCGAATCCAAGATTCGATTACTATTGACTTGTGATAACCTGACTTGCCATTATCCAAGAGAGACTCTATCCCATTTTCTCTTTATCCGAAGATTTAGAGAATCATTCCTGAGAGTTAGGGTAGGACTACTCTCGATGAATGTTGCATACGTATATGCATAATCATCTTATTCAATAAGATAGGTGGGATAGCCAATGACTCATTCTCGTGTTCTTTCGATAAACTAAATCGTGTTCCGAGTAGTTATCAGACAAAATGTCACCACTCAAAAGCTCCCATTAGCTTGTATCTTTCACTAGACCCCGAAGGTCATTGTGAACAAGCTACGTTACTTCTTTAGATCTATTACCCTTTCCTAATAGAAAGGAAGCTTAGTCATTGTTCCTTTGAGACAGTGTCCCGAGACTGGGAGATAGGAATCACCCTTAGCCGATCGTTAGGTCTTATCTCTAGGATATATGCACTAATTAATAGATTTTGAAGAATCGTTTATCTTAATACGGAAACCATTTTCCTATAATAGTTTAAGACGTGTTACATATACCTTTTCGATTTCTTAGTGGTTCGACTTTATCAAACAAAAGTCCGAGTCTCGGATTCGTACTACAAATGTCATATTCACTTTCTATGAGGCAACAATATATCGAGTTGAAAGTGAATCCATTTGTTTCAACGAATCTGTAAACAGAAAAATAAATTTTTCTGTGATATTCAAGGATAGAATCCGAAATTCATTTCCTTATATCACTCCCACTATTTTAGCTGAAATTACTGCCCATTGTTACTGTATTAATCATTAATGAAAAGCTCTCTTGTTCTTCCAAAGAACTTAGCTCCCGAGTCGAGTTACTCGGTTAAGAAAGTTGCTAAGGTTAGTGATCCGAAATCACTTTCCTTATCCTATACGTTCTTTACTTAATGTTTCGGTTTAGCCTCAAAACTTTAGTTAAGATGATTAACACTTATAGACATTCTTTCCCATTCTTAACTTTCCTTAAAAGGAAATAGTCTTGAACTAGCAGTTCGTTTGAGTAGACACTACTCGTGAACTGTGGGATGTCTAATGAAAGCGTTACCCAGTGGGACTAATTTTCTAATTAGAAAAACATAAGATAAAAGCTCCCACTAGTTTAACGGTTCCAAATACCGTCAAACTAGCGACACTTTAATTTATGATTCTCCAATTTTTCTATTTGAAAATTTCTCGTGTAGACACTACACAATTAAAATTCACTAGAAGAATTTAATCGTCCCAATCATCTTTCAAACTAACTACGGTTGTCTCTCGTACTGCACGAGTGACAGCAGTGACATACTTATTTACGTCACTTAAGTCTTGATGGCTCAAGAGAAATATCTCTTCCGAAAAATTAATCGCATGTAAGATCAATAAATACAACGTACTAGTTACTAACCACTTTTTAACGAAGTCATTACCAGTCAATTTTACACTAGCAATCTAGCACCCTAGAGAGATATGTATAACAGTTGTAAATAAAATTGACAAAAATAAATCCAAATCATACACTACTAATAAATTTTAGGAACATAAACTAAGTACTTATAGTCTATCCTACCGTTCCAAGGATTTAATCTAATGCCTAAGTGCCGCCTTAGGGTAGGTCAAAGAGGTTTCGATTAATATTGAAGATCAGATTGAGAATCGAACATCTCATTTGTGATCGTCAATCACCTTTCCTTTTTCAGCCAAGGTACTACCAAAAATACCCTTTATGAGTATGACCTACTTGTCTCGCATTTTTAGGTAGACCCCGAGTGTGCCGCCTTAGGGTCGGTCGGTGACCCGACGAGTACCCAAAATCCTATCCTTTCGGAGACCAAGCCTTGAATTTTGATAGCGGTGAAGGCCTTCCTTAGGGAGGCCGGTCCCGAGCCGGCACGAGGCGTCACCATTCTCTCACGTTGCTTGTGTCAACAGTAGAGGCCGTGGGGTCGGCTGTCGCCTCTCCCGCTCCCACTCAATATTTTGAAAAAGTAGTGGGTTTACTGATCACGTTTTTGGACTTGATGTCACATTAAAGAACAATAAATCATAGGCCCGAATGTTGTCGGTTACGTGGGCTAGCCCACCCGACCTATTCGTTGGAACATATGTGGCCGTCGGACGGGTCAAAACTAGGGGAGCTCCGTTGAGCCATAGTGGCTCTTCGGATGGCTTAGCCTTGCCAGACCCCCGTGCAAACGCCACACGTGGAGGGTGAAGTCAATCGAGCCGCAGCTACTGTTGACCACCCAACCGTGGTTAAACCACTTTCGAACCATGTATGCCCGTGATAATCCAGTCCTTAAACATCAAACTTTCACGTAGACACTACGGAACAAAAACGTAATCTCGTCTAGGTAAGGTGGAATTCACCGAGAATCCAACACCTTAACCACGAGGTTTCGGGATTTTACTCCTTATGCTTTCGCAGAGTGGGATTCACCGAGAATCCATCACCCAACCTCGACGATTGAAAAAACCCGTGTTCCTCGGTTTTTACCCTAATTAGTTTCTAATTAATATCAAACAATTAATTAAAACTAATTGCGTGTTTTATACATGCCTAACTAATTCCTCGAATTAAGTTCTACATGTATGCATATGGAGTGGAATTAATGATATGATGCATGTCATGGCAATTTTCCGGTTCTACACATACAATCTAAACATGTATACTAGTGCGGAAAATAAACACCGAGATGGACCGTTGGCACCCCCGTATCTAACCTATTAAAACATAAATTAATCAAAACCCTAACTAGGGTTTACTTCTTTCTAACATAATATGCAGCTGTTCAAAATCTTCGACGATCGGCAAACCAAACGAACTCGGATTGCGACGAAACTTTCCAGATCTGTTCCTCACTCCTTGGGCTTCAATATGGACAGTTGGATCGAAGGTTGGAGTTGTCAATTTTCTCCAGTGAGCCGCCCAACTTGCTGCTGGATCTGACTTTTACAGCAGCGCCTCAAAGACTTCCCGAGGCCGATCGGGAATCGAGATGAATCTCGATCGACCTGAAAATTTTATGCCAGGTCAAAAACTCCATATTTATCGATCTGACCGGTTGGATTTTCGTTTCAACGGTCCAAACTCTCCCAGAAATTCGAGAAAGTCACAGCTAGGGTTTCTGTGAATCCTGCGTTTTTCTGTTACAGCAGCCACTTCATTGCAACGAACGGATATTGAGACGGACTCCGATCGACCCCAAATTTGGATGGATTGTTATTCAAATTTTAATCTTGATTCTGACCGGAGGGATCGTCGTTTCAACGGTTCGATAAACGGGAAAAACGGAAAAACTAAACAGTTACTAAACAGATCTACTTTCAAGAAATTAAAATTGCAACAACAAATAAATTACATAATTTCCTATACTCATATTAACGAATTCTCATTGTTTATATGAGTTTACAATAGATCTAACGGGTAAACAGTGCCAACCCCCAATCCATCTCTTCAACCATAGCAATTAATCATTATCAATGCATAAAACAATAAATAAAATTTACCTACATGCAATTTCACTCCTTTAAATAGTTTAATTATGATTATGACTATATAAATCGTGGAACCTTGCTCTGATACCACATGAAGGATGCAGGTTCTTAGATCTAAACGAGTTAGATCTACGCGCAGCGGATGGATCACAACTTATACATCACAATACATAGTTAAAGGACTTAAACTACTACAAGGGGGTTAAGTTTATCTTACCAATAGTAGGAAGAAAAGCTTTAATCTTAGGATGAGAAGCCTTGATCTTCCAATGTGTTCTCCAAACGGTGGTTGGTGGACACCGATTCTTGGAATTGGAATCTCCTTGATATGTAACCGAGAAAAACCCTAAGTTTTTCTCCAACCGGGTGGAGCTAAGGATCGAACTCCTTAGCCTTTTTTATCCATGAATTTCGTGGCTTTCACCTCTCATTGGGCTCGGGGAGAACTCTCTTTTTATAGGCAAAATCTAAGAGAGAAAACCTATATCCAATCGGTTTAACAAAATAAAAGAGATAATTCTAATTATTATTATCCAATAAAAATAAGAGATAATTATAATCTTATAATAAGAAAATATAATTATCCTTATAGTTAAGAGATAGATAATAAATAAATTATTTTCTTTTATTTATCCAATTAATTATTTAACAAATAAATAACTAATTACACAATATGTCATTTATCCAAGAAAACTAATTTCTTGGAAAATCCAAGACATATTGGTGCCACTAAGCCCACTAGGCCCACATAAAATGTCTTTTCTATGTATTATATTATTTAGCCCAACTAAATAATATCCATGCATATCAATTAATTAACCCAGCCAATTAATTATCACTGAGGCCCAAATAAGAAGATTATTAGTCCGAATTACAGAAGCCACATCGGGGACCATAGACCTATAACCAGTAGCTCCAATAATTAATTATTCATCGAACATAATAAGTACATTAATTATTAATTTCGGGATTACGCCACCATAAACCCGAAACTGAACTCTACCGATTATAGATGTATACTTATACTCAACCCATAGAGTGAATAAGCGTCCATTGATATAATCACTACATACGGATTAACCCTCCATAGACTGTCCATTCTGAGTGGGAAGTCTCCGTGAACCCGACTCAGAATATCTTATCCTTATTTACCATTAACCCCCTAGTGATCAATTAGTTCACATATCGACTAGTAGCTAATTAGTCTAACATGAACCGGGCCCATCGATCATTTTCTTAGGGCTAACAAATAAGGGGACTATCTCTCTACTTCCCGCAGGAAGGAATGGATTCCATGTGTATGAAAATCAGAACTACTCACTCATCTGGAGATAGTGCCAATGAGAAGTGGCTTGGAACACATATTTAAGTGAACCGTAACTAACACATCAAACACTACCCCGGGACAAGCAGCACCATGTGATCACCTCAGGATTAAGGTTGATCCATATATGATCATCTAATGATTTAATAAGATTCCTCGATTACGGAATTATACCGAGAAATACGATTAAATCGGTCCAGTCCTATATGAATGCCATCATATATAAATGCCCCACGTAGGTACCATTTATCGACAGTCCGGATAAGACTATCACACCCTAAGGTGCTCTGGGCGCATTATTGGTGTTTTAATCAAGAGACCCTAAACTCTGATTAAGTTCACCACGGACTAACGCTTTAAGCATATCTCCACTAACTCAATCCTCACGTGTAATCCATACACTGAGTTAAGTGGTTACATACAGATATACTTAGGGTTTACAGCAGTGTATTACTTTACAAGCACAAAGCAAGTAACTTAGGTGAGATAAATTTTGTCATCCATTATTAAAAGCAATTACACAAATTGTCTTTCGGGCACTACACCTAACACTACATGTCCAAATAAAGAGAATGATTTCTTACTTTGATTATTTTAACATCTTTAGGCCAAAGAGCATGGATCAAGCACTAAAGAGAAGAGAAGATGGGCTTTTTGCTACTTTTTTATTTGGAGTCTTATTATTATTAGGAAAAATTAGTTTATAGTCCACTTTTTCGCCTTAATTAAGTGTTAATCCAGCTTCAATTTTTTAGTTGTATTAAGGACAAATAAATTCCACCGGACGAATATACCCCTATATGAGCTTAAGCGTTCATTTCTTTCATTCCATCGGATGAATCATAATCCATTTCCTGAATCTCACTGTTCTTCCTCAAATTCAAATTAGATGAATAAATCATTCTCGGAACAACACAAAACCCCGATATCCGAGTCTGAATCGCGTAAGAATCATCCTTCATATTTTCTTCCTGAATCTCATTGTTCTACTTCTACAAATCAAAGCAACCATGTTCTTCAGTTCCATTTATTTATATGATTAATTAATTAATTTCTTCCACCCAAAATTAATTCTACAGATTAAAAGATAACTGATATATACGCAGATTGCACGTATATGATCCTATGGATTTCTTCTTGAAACATGAACTTCTCAAAGGTGTACACTGCTTGAATTCTTTGACATCAAAAAAAATGTTTCATTCTGTACATGTATAGATTGCTTATTCTAGAGCCCGTCAATATACACCATGTGAAGAATGATACCATCATTTGTAGACCATTGACCAGGATGAGACTTGTTCATTGATATAAATCACTCATTGATCAGTGGTTTATAACGTAATCACACAATATTATGACAATATCATTCAGATGAGGAAGAGACTCGGGCTTGTCAGTACCATATTTAGCTGTTTCTTCGGGTTACTGCTGCCACGATACCACCAACGATAAGTCCCATAGCTGTGGAAGCAATGCCAATTCCAATGACACCATCTATATCCAATTGAATAGCAAACTCTCAAACAACAGTGAATAGCCTTTTTATGATTATGCTCAAAGAAAAAAGAAAAAAGAAAAAACCTTTGTGATATGGTCTTCAACAATTTTCTTGTGTACAAAGCATATCTCCTATCTGGGGCAAACTGTAAAAAGTTGTAAAAATAAAATCTGGTAGAAGTAAAGTGGTTGATAAAAGACAGACAGAGTCGTCATATGTATTAGGCGGCTAGGCAGCCGGGAACATACATTGACTTCTTCTTTTTTTTCAATTAGTTGTGTATATATGTTAGGTTTGATCAAATTAATTTTCATGTTTGCAAGCTTGTTGAAATGTTACTCAGAAGATGTTTCCAAGGTGTAGAGATAGCTAACAACTTTGTAGTTGACCTTTACCTTACCAAACATCATGATGATTCTTTGCACTTGCAAGGGATGCAAAGGAGCAATTGATTTTCAGAGAGAAAGTAGAGTAAAAAATACCAGTATCAGTATCAGTATCAGTAACAGTATCAGTATCGGTAATTTGCCTTCTGCTAATGTTTGAATGGCAATCGGCAATCAGAGGAGAAAAAGATAGGTAATTCTGATATGTTTTTTTATTTCCCTTTTATTTGATAGGAAAGGCTTAAATTTTCCAATAACACTCTGTAAACAAATAGACACAAAAGAAACAAACTGAAAATGGAGAAACATAGTCCAAGCAATGTGCTTGTCTGAATTCACCATTTCATTCTTGAACTTATCACCTACTAACATTACAGGTCCTCAAGCATGAACTTATAAGTATTTACCATTATGAAATTGATGGAAGCATTCAGTAAAGTTGGCAATGCCCTTGAGCCTAAATATGCATCTCTATCAATGGACAAATGCTCATACCGTACTTCAATTTTTGGATATCAATTCCAACCATGTTCGCAACTCAAAAATTTAATAACATTGGATTAAAGATATTCTATTCAAAAAAACAAGTTTTTTCTTTATCTTACCTATCAGTCTCTCATTTTCAGGTTATGGACTAGTCCAGGTTTCACTCTAGGTTTGGCAATTGTCATTGTGACATTTCTTTTGGTCTATACAATTAAATATAGCAAATGATACTGTTAGTGATATTGTATGCCTTATATGAGCCTTATATGCGCCAGATATGATATTGTGTCCCTTGAATTAAGCCTTAAAGGAGCCTTATATGAGCCATATATGTGTGCCTTGAAGTAGTCACTTGAATTAAGCCTTAAATGAGCCTGATACTGTTTACTGATACTGATACTAATACTGATACTGATACTGATACTAATATTGATATTGTTTACTGATATTGTGTTAGTGTAAATGCTCTGATTAAATTCGGCTTTCAAATACTACGTCAAAAAGGTATCAAATGAGGACTTAAAATGAAGATAAAAAATATGAACTTTGGTGAAACAATTTTGATGATCGGTGTTCTTAATCAAAAGTCACGGTCGTTTATAAGAAAAACGCTTCAGTTAATACAAATATTTTTTCGGCTTTTAAAATTTACGTCGGAAGGTTATCGTATTTGTGCTCAAATTAAAGAGCAAAAAAAATATGAATTTTTGTGAAAAAAATTCAATGATTGGAGTTGTAAATCAAAAGTTACGGATGTTTGAAAAAAAAAAAAACAATCCTAAAGGTCTTGAAGCAGTGGAAGTACTGAAGATATGCATATGCGCGCGTCCCTTCTATAAAGGGGTATTTTTGTCCGTCTGAAATTTTTTGTCCTTTTTGCAACTAAAAAAATGAGTGTGTCCTATTTATTCATTTTGTAATTTTTTTTGTCCTTTTCCCTCAATCTCTCTTATTATTATTAGTGTCCAGTAAGGTCTACCAAGACCATATAGCACGAAATTAAGGAGTATTATGGTGATTGATTTCATCAAATCTTCATCTTATTTACTGACTGGCGGATTATTTACTAATAAGTGATTTGAAGATCTTTTTTATTTTTGGAATCATCTTTTTCATTATTTCACCTAGACTTGGGAGTTGTTTAGGTTCATTTTATTTCCATTTTCTTATTTTATTTATATTTGCGAGAAAATAAAATGCCAACTTCCTTAGCCTATAAAAAGAGGGGCACACCATATGTATTTCACACCTTTGGAATGATTAATACTATTGTTGCTGTGAGTTGTTTTCTCATTAGAGTTTTACAACTTTTGTTAAGTGCATTTTAAGTTTGTGAGCAAAGCTTAAAGTGTTCATTGTAGTCTTTGGTTTAAGGTTCATTAGAAGGGTCTTGGCTTCTTCATAGACATTAGTTCTTCAAGTCTCATCATTGTGTTAAACTACTTTTGCTCAAGTATTTTCCTTCATTTTATTTTATTTTCCTTTTCATTTTTGGATATAAATGTGGTAATTCATTGTATTACTTAGGTTTCTTAACAACTCTATTGTTAATGGTCCGAGGTATACATCACATGTGCACATACATTAAGAATTAGTTGCCCAGACCTCTCATCCCCCTCCTTGCTCCCAACCCATGTCTTACTCAAGCCACATAACATAAAACAATATTTTTGTATTCAGCTTCCCTTGTATTTTACCTTTCATCCCCCTTCCCACCATATCTTAATCCAGCCCAAGTATATAAAACAAGTTTGAAGCTGAATGTCTATGAGTATAAATGTTCTTGTGGGTTTCAATTCAAGAATTTTTTTCGTACTAGAGAAAAAAGTAGCAGAATCATGACTCTAAAGGCTCCAATATCCATACATATGTGATTATTGAGAATCTATTTCTGTAGCATATTTTGCAATTCGGACGGTGACGATGGTAAGAGTAGATCTTGCCATGTGTCGTCGTGAAAACACCTTGGGATCAAAGGAAGAGTAAGGTGAGAACAACAGGGCCAGGAGCCCCTGATTAGTAAGACCCTACCCCAGGAGGGAGGTCTATCCATATCCTTCCCGACTAGGGCACTGCAGGGCAGTTCGGTCAAGTCTTGAGGTAGGACTCGCGGACCATGTCAGGACGACCTGGTGAGCCCATCGAAAGCCGACTGGCACTTTCCTTGTATGAAAACTCACACATGTGCCTATATAATAGGATAATGATGGTAGAATCCCTGAATTACCAGAAGTAAATCTCTTAATTCGAATATAATCATAATTATCTCTTATCAGAGATAAACACGTAATGATCCTTAGGGTTTAAGGATTCTACGACTTGTTTGACAAGAAAATGGGTGAGACGCCTCCCTATATAATCAACCTTAAGGAACTACGAATGACTTGATTCCAATTTCACTGTTGGATACGTTGGCAACTTGACAGAAACTAATTCTCAGGCTCAGTCTCAATCATACACAAATCATAATCTCCATTGCTTTAGTTCTTGTTTGAATCGTCCAAGAGGGTGATTGGATCTATAGGTGATATCCGACATCATCAATTGGCGCTAGAAGGAGGGCCTATTTTCAATGATTCGATCAAGAGACTGCGATGGCACCACCGAAAAATACTGGAAAAAGACTCAGACAGCAGCAGCTAGAGACGCCGGAGAGGTAGATCCAACTGCTACCACTAGCCAACCGCAAACCAACCAGGAGGAAGTACTGGCAGACCCAGCACAACAGGCCTTGCTGGAAGCACTACGCAATCTAGACATACCAGTGTTCAAAAGTGTGCTTGGCCTAGCCCTAAAAGGGCAAGAAGAGGAAGCCCCAGAAAATAACGACCCCAAGGGTAACTTGACGAATAAAGAGGATAGAGGAGAAACTCTATCCTCCACCTCCTATGAACGGCAAAAACAGGTTAACGGTCAGGCCCAGGAGGCTGCTCAGGCAGAGTTAGATGGAATCCTGGGTAGGCGAACGGATGATCTTTCGTTCGAGTCACCATTCTTGGAGCAGATTTTGAATTACCCACGCCCGGAGAGGTTTAAGATACCCAAGCTAGAAGCATACGACGGCATAAAGGATCCCCAAGACCATCTCTTTCAATACCATACGCACATGAATTTGGATTGTGTAGTGTCACGGATTTTATCTTACAAAGCAAACAAGTAATAAAATTTATAAATCCGGTATTCCCCAAGTGTAGGGATCGTAGTATAGCGATTAATACCGGAGTCGGTCACAGGGAATCGGGGTATCTAGTTCATTAATTTTCCTAAGATTGTTACTATTATTATTAAAACCTAAACTAAAACGGAAATTAAACTGGACAGAGGATTGTCAGTCCAAGGCCAGGAAAACATCGTTGCGAACAAAAGCAAATAAAATAAAACTACAACTAAGAAAACAATAAAGCTAACTATCATGATAATGACTGAAGCAAATCAACATAGAACAAACATGATCCACCATCCCGCAACCCTTAATTCTTCCCTAGATTATCTTATGATGATTCAATCAAAGTTGTGGTTCACCTAATCAAAGGTATGAATTCCTACTTCCGTAAGTAATCCGTCTATCAATCTTATCATCTTCCGATCTATAGAGATTAACGCTCTCAAAACAAGGTGCAAGATTTATTAGATCTAACAACCTAGAGATCTAATCTATCAACTTCCGTTATGTCAAGGTTAAAAGTCTAATCTTTCCTATGGTGATCTAAGGTTTACACCGATTTCCATCATACGGTAAACATCAAATAGCAATACATCTTCCGATATCGATTGCATAAACAAATAAACAAAGGAAAGAAACAAACTTCAATTAAAACACTCACAAAATCATCCAAAGAAAGAATAAAAACGCTGCTAGAAAATCTCCCATGGCTGCTCCAAGTTCACAGCTTCAAGCCATCATCAAGATCGAACAAGAAAAGAAAACGAAAATAAAAACCTAATTAATCCGCAACCCCAGCCTCCCCAGAGGGGGCTGGGGCCGCCTAGGGTTTTTCTCTAATGAGTATGTATCAATAAGAGTCAATAATGTATGTTCTAGGGTTGAAATCGCGCTGCTATTTATAGAAAAGTACGGCGGCTGCTGCTTAAGTCGGCCGTGGATGCCCGTCCAAGTTTATGGACGCCCGTCCAAGTGCCTTGGACTGCTCCAGACGCCAGTTCACTCAGCGTCCAAACTCTCTGTATCAAAATCGCACCTCCGGACGCCAGTCCAATATTCGGACGCCAGTCCAGGCTGGACGGGACTTGGACGCCAGTTCAGCTGCTCAGAAATCGATCTTCTCATCTTCATCTTCAATCAATTTCATCTTTATCTCTTCTCCTCTTCATTAATCCGATTGTTAGCCTCTTTTAATCCTCTTCTTGGTCGAAATTGTGTATCTACAATACATCAAACACATTGCAAAATGTAGTATCTTCCAAATCAATATAAAACCATCAATTTTACACATAAATCATACAATTTTGCAACTAACCCATTAAAAACATCACTTGCTCAATATTTCAATATAAAGCTCGATTTCTATGCAAATTATACAAATATGAGGGAAATCATTATAAAATATAACGTTACAAATCGTATAAAATCACCCTTAACATGTAGCGGAAGAGATGAAGTGCAAAGCCTTTCCGGACCTACTTACGGGCAAGGCTCACGAGTGGTTCCGAAAACTACCACCCCAATCCATTGGAAATTTTGAAACCTTGGCAAGAAGGTTTTTGCAAGCTTTTGTCACCGCCAAACCATTCCAGAGGAATGTTACTTACCTCCTCACTATTTGTCAGAAGAAAGAAGAGACCGTGCTGCAATACTTGAAATGATTCAACGAGGAGTCTAGGTAGGTCGGGAATGCAGAAGAGCACCTCTTGATCACCTCTTTCGTAGCAGGTCTACAAGAATGTCGATTGTACGCTAAGTTAAATGGCCGACTTCCAAAGTCAATAGACGAATGCATGGATCTGGCCTACAAACACTGTCAGGGTGAGGAAGCTAACCGCTTAAAGAGGGAGTCGGAAGGCCCCAAGAAAGACAGATCGGATGAAAGATCTGACAGAAAGCGTAAACCGGTATGGGACCGAGTAGCTGCACCTGTAACTGACCGACTCGGGAAGAAAGGGGCCCTTCAAGAAAGGGATTTTATCCCTCCGAATAGATCACGCGAGCAGGTCCTCGCTATAATGCAAAGAAAGGGCATTGCCCGAACTCCACCACCTATGAGGGGTCCCCGGGAAAAAAGGGATCAGACCAAGTCCTGCAAGTTTCATGAAGATGTTGGTCATGACTCAGTGCAATGCCGGGATTTACAAAGGGAAATCAATGCTGCTGTTATGGAAGGGAAGCTTGATGAAGTCATAGATAGATCCCGCAATCCAGAACCCCGAGGAAGACAGGAGTACAATAGGAGAGATTTCGGCCATGACCGAAAGGATGATTACAGACGAAGGAAGGAACCGTCTCCAGGGGTTGAGGGACAGCAAAATAATCATCCTGTCAATACAATTAATACCATCTCAGGCGGTCCGGGTGCATCATCCCGGCCTGAAGAAAAGAGTGGTAACCAGGTACCTACCAACCCAGACTCAGGAAAGAGACAGAGGTTGTCCAGAGAGGTAATTTATTGTCCTCGTGACACCCTTCCACTTGTCGTCAATAACGAAGGTTTGGTTATCGAGGCGGTAATCAACAAACATACTGTGAAGCGTATTTGTGTGGACACCGGGAGTGCAGTCAACGTGTTATACTACAATGTGTTCCAGTCAATGAAGTTAAAGGATGCGGAGTTAGCACCTGTCTTATCTCCATTATTTGGATTTGTAGGACCACCGGTCCATCCCATGGGTATGATCAGCTTACCTACCACCTTTGGGAAAGCACCTCGGGACAGGATCCTTATGGTGGATTATGTGGTAGTCAGGGCCCCATCCGCCTACAACGTTATTATGGGGCGACCTGCCCTGATATATCTACGAGCAGTGATCTCCCCGGCTCATATAAGTATGAAGTTCTCGACCTGGCAGGGGACGGTAGAAATTAAAGGTGACGTCGAAACAACAAGGAGTTGTTACACGGCCACCGTTAACGGAAAGATGATGGTGCAACAGATTTCTGTGGAAGAGTTGCTCCCAGAGGAGAAAGAAAAAAGGTCCTCAGACGACAAAATCGAGGTGGTAAATTTGGGAAAAGAGCAGGAAGGCCTGACAGTCAACATGGGGTCATGGATCCCAGATCAACATAAAGAAGAACTTGTTAAAGTCTTGAAGGAGTTTAAAGACGTATTCGCATGGAATACTGAGGACATACCGGGCCTGTCACCCGAGCTGGCCCTACACAAACTTCACGTTGACCCAGCCCGGAAACCGATTCGACAAAAGAAGAGACAGTTC
Organism: Gentiana straminea; assembly: GCA_036785695.1. NCBI lineage: Eukaryota > Viridiplantae > Streptophyta > Magnoliopsida > Gentianales > Gentianaceae > Gentiana > Gentiana straminea. The sequence goes on along the minus strand of JAVUPR010000326.1, from coordinate 8,247,311 downwards.
GCAAAAGATAGAATGGAGACCATTCAGAAGGAAGTGGAGAAGTTGATCCATGCCGGGATTATACGTGAGGTAGTTTACCCGAGCTGGATTGCCAACCCAGTTCTAGTAAAAAAGCCAGACGGTAGATGGCGAATGTACGTGGATTTTACCGACCTGAACAGGGCCTGTCCCAAGGATTGTTACCCACTGCCTAAAATTGACAGGTTAGTTGACTCGACGGTTGGTTTTGAAGTTTTTGCATTTCTAGACGCATATAAGGGGTACCAACAAATTGCGATGGACCCAGACGATGCAGAAAAAACTGCATTCATAACAAAAGATGGAACTTTCTGCTATGTTAACATGCCGTTCGGGTTGAAGAACGCTGGGGCCACCTATCAAAGGGCAGTGAATAAAATTTTTGAGAAGCAGATCGGGAGATGTATGGAGGTCTATGTGGACGATCTCTTGATCAAGAGCAGGTCTCTGGATCTGTACATGACTGACGCCCGAGAAGTATTTGAGGTACTCAGGTAGACCCAAATGAAACTCAACCCCAAGAAATGCACGTTTGGGGTCAGGTCGGGAAAATTCCTGGGGTATATGATTTCAAAGGAATGGATTAAGGCCAACCCAGACAAGGTTGAAGCCTTAAAAATGATGCCACCACCCAGAAGCATCAAGGAGTTTCAGAGGTTAACAGGTCGCTGCCTTGAGTAGGTTCCTATCCAAATCAGCGCAACGTGCTTTACCGTTCTTTAAAATCCTGAGGAAAACTAGTCCCTTCCAATGGAATGAGGACAATCAAAAGGCATTTGAAGATCTCAAGGCATATTTGGCCGAATTACCAACTCTGACGTCTCCTCGGGAAGGTGAAACTTTGCTTTATACTTGGCAGTGGTCGATAAGGCAATTAGTGCCGTCTTAATCAGAGAAGAGGATCAGATACAAACACCAGTGTTCTATGTAAGTAGGGCCCTGCATGGGCCGGAGGTCAGGTTTACCAACGCGGAAAAGCTAGCTTTGGCCTTGTTACACGCCTCCAGAAAGTTGAGGCCATACTTTCAAGCACATTCAATCACTGTGGTCATCGATCAACCATTACGTCAGATCTTGGCTCGACCAGACACCTCTGGCAGGTTAGCAAGATGGGTGATCGAATTGGCGGAGTACGACCTGGATTACCAACCCCGGACTGCTTTCAAAGCTCAGGCTTTAGCTGACTTTTTAGCCTAAGGGATTCAGGTTGAAGTGGGAAACGAACCACCAGCAGGGCAGGTCGATACATGGGCTCTTTTTGTTGACGGCGCGTCTGGAAAAGAAGGAGCAGGGGCAGGTCTTTTGCTCCTCAGTCCAAAAGGGGAAGAATTCCCATATGCCTTACGTTTTAAGTTCAAGTCAACGAACAACGAAGCAGAGTATGAAGCTTTGATCACCGGGCTCGGACTAGCTATTAAACTTGGTGCAGACAACCTCCATGTATTTAGTGACTCCTAGCTGGTGGTCAACCATGTTAAAGGTGAATATAAAGCGAAGGAGGAGTCAATGAAAAAATACCTGGCAGCAGCCCAGGCCTTGCTAAAAAGTTTCAAATCAATTTAGATTGAGCAGGTCTCCCGATCCAGGAATAAAAGGGCCGATGCACTCTCAAAATTGGCTTCCAATTTCTTCTTTGACAAAAAAGTTCTGGTCGAACAGCTGGACGAACGAAGTTATGTATCGGGTGAAGTCCAACCGGTCAGCCAGCAAGCCACCTGGATGGACCCTATAGTCTCCTATCTAAAGCATAGTATTTTACCAAGTGACAAATTCCAATCCAGAAAATTATGGCTACAAGCCACCAGGTATGCTCTCTTTGATGAAGTTTTGTACAGAAGATCGTTTGTATCACCTTGGTTGAGGTGTGGTACCCAGGAAGAAGGAGACTATCTGCTCAGGGAAATCCACCTCGGCATCTGTGGCAATCATGCGGGAGCATGAACTCTGGCCCGAAAATGCCGTTTGTTTGGATATTATTGGACAACCATGCAGGGTGATGCAAATGACCTAGTTATGAGATGCAAGTCATGACAGGTGCATGGTAACTTGTCTCACCAGCCGTCGCAAAACATGATTCCTTTGGTCTCTCCTTGGCCTTTTTATCAGTGGGGGGTAGATTTGGTTGGACCCCTTCCCCGAGCTCCAGGCAACTTACAGTTTCTTGTTGTGGCCGTTGATTACTTTACTAAGTGGGTGGAGGCCGCGGCCTTGACCACCATCACTGGCAAAGCCATACAGAAATTTGTATGGAAGAATATTGTATGCAGATTTGGAATACCCAAGATCCCGGTGTCAGACAACGGAACGCAATTTGAGGATATGATAGTCAAGTCATGGTGTGCCGAGCTGGGTATAGTCCAACACTTTACCTCTGTCGGTTACCCCTAGGCCAATGGCCAAGTAGAGCAGACAAACAGGCAGCTTAAGGTTGGGTTGAAAAAAAGGTTAGAAGAAGAAGGACAAGGATGGGTTGAGCATTTGCCCAACATCCTTTGGGCATACAGAACGACTCCAAACTCGGCTACCAGAGAAACTCCCTTTGCCTTAGCCTATGGTTGTGAAGCAGTTATTCCCGTTGAGATAGGGCTCCCCGCTCCGAGGACCGAGCTCCATGTAAGCACAGACTAAGACCTCGACCTCAGACACGCCAAGGATAACTTGGAAGAAGCCAGGGAAATGGCTTATATCCGAATGCCAAAATACAAGCAGAGAATATCCCAATATTACAACTCTAAAGTGAAGCATTCGTACTTCAAAGAAGGAGACTTGGTACTGCGAAAAAATGAGGTCAGCAAGCAGGGTCCCCAGGGAAAGCTTGACCTGAACTGGGAAGGCCCATACAGGGTGGTAAAGGTTCACGGCAAAGGTGCTTACCAACTAGCTAATGCGAGCGGCCAGACCATACCGCGAAGTTGGAATGCCAGCAACCTTCGAAAGTTTTATGCCTAAGACGATTCCAGGCTTGTTTCTGTCTTTTCATTTATGTTGTTATTTTCAATAAAGGTGTTATCAAACACCCTCGATTTCTAATAAAGTTATAATTTTTCTTGTTATACATTGTTAGACTCTGTAATGCAACATATTTCTGTAAACTGAGGCCTGCAGGTCAGACTCAGACAGCTTGAATACCACAAGCTCCCTGAGTCCTCAGGCCAGGGCGGGGTCTTAACTGAGTCAGGTTATACTCAGAAGGTTTGCAAAAGTCAAACCTCCTTAGTCTGCAGGTCAGGCTAGAATTTTAACTGAGGCCTGCAGGTCAGACTCAGACAGCTTGAATACCACAAGTTCCCCGAGTCCTCAGGCCAGGGCGGGGTCTTAACTGAGTCCGGTTATACTCAGAAGGTTTGCAAAAGTCAAACCTTCTTAGTCTGCAGGTCAGGCTAGAATTTTAACTGAGGCCTGCAGGTCAGACTTCGACAGCATGAATACCACAAGCTCCCCGAGTCCTCAGGCCAGGGCAGGGTCTTAACTGAGTCAGGTTATACTCAGAAGGTTTGCAAAAGTAAAACCTCCTTAATCTGCAGGTCAGGCTCGAATTTTAACTGAGGCCTGTAGGTCAGACTCAGACATCTTGAATACCACAAGCTCCCCGAGTCCTCAGGCCAGGGCGGGGTCTTAACTGAGTCAACTTATACTCAGAAGGTTTGCAAAAGTAAAACCTTCTTAGTCGCAGGTCAGGCTAGAATTTTAACTGAGGCCTGCAGGTCAGACTCAGAAAGCTTGAATACCACAAGCTCATGAGTCCTAAGGCCAGGACGGGGTCTTAACTGAGTCGGGTCACACTCAGAAGGTTTGTAAAGTCAAACCTCCTAAGTCTGAAGGACATGCTAGAATTTTATCAAAGCTTAAAGATGTTAAAAACTCAGTATGTCATCCAAACCATCAGTAATGCATGCTATACTGGGTGAGTACAAGGGGAGGGGACATCCATAAGTATGTGAAACATTCAAACCCAGAGTAAATCAAAAGTAATGCTTCCAAAAGAAGCTAAGGTACAAAATAAGCAAAACACATGAACATGCAAAAAAGTTTCAAAGTTTTAAGAAAAACTGAGGAGGAACAGTCAGGTCTGGGTCTCCGGAGTCTGCTCTGTCGAAGATGGGGTTGGCGCTGCACTCTGAGAAATGGAACGACGTCTGGCGTACTTGGCCCCAATGTCTTCACCTTCTTTAAACTCCCTCAACCTGCCATCATAAACCTGACCTGCTCCTTCCTTGTACATGGAACGAAAATGCATAAGGTTAGGAAGAACCAGCTCAGGGCACGGTTCTTTTGCCTCGTCCACACCCGTCGTGTACCCATGTTGCATGACGGGGTTCAGTAGGACCTTCAATGCTCCGGCTAGATGGTCGGAGGACATATACTCATGCATGACCTGGGCATCCCGAGCCGGGAGAGAGGCTTCCAAAGCAGCCAAGTCTGCTCGAACTTTGGCCAGTGCCTGCCCTAGCTCAGAATTCTCTCCTACATACTCATCATGCCTGGCCTGGAGCTCTGCAGTTCATTTGGCCTTAGTTTCGGCAAGCTCCTTCTTTGTGCTGCAACCTCTTGGTCCCTAGCCTTTAAGGCCTCCTTAGGCTTCTCACGACTCGCTCAGAGCTCCTCGATCGTCCCCTTTAAAGCCTCCTTACTCGCCGCGGATTCGGCAATACGGTCCAGGAACTCCTGACCAACCTGAGCTCCCTGGAAAAAGCAATGGAAGAGTTAAGAAGAAGGTAAGGCGAGTAGGAAGGACAGACGTATATATTTAAGAACCTACCACAGTGGCGAGGTCCTGGTCTGACAACTGATGTAACCGGTTGTGCCTCAGGGAGGACCGATCCTCAGGAGAATCTTCAACATCTTTTACTGTCGGGCGAGCCGCCTTCCTTTTCTTTGATCGGCCCTTCCGGGTCGAGGAAGAGACTATCTTCTTTTTCCTATTAAGCCGGACCGCTTCAGCTCTTTCTTCCTGATCGTTGTCCACGTCTATCCGTTCAACTTCACCGGAGGTCAACAGGTTGTCCAGACAAGAGTTGAGCCGAGGTGGGGGTCAAGATGGATCCAGCAGCCCGGAGACGTTCTGGTTCTACGTTTTCCTGCTGCTCAGTTTCCTGGGTGGACTCGCCAGGGTTGACTGGAGGAACCACTTCGTCATCAACATCCTCTAAGAGCTCGGCAAAGGAAGACACTGTCAGGATAAGTAACAGAAAACGTTAGAAAATATTTTCATAAACAGCAAAGTATGAAAAAGAGCAAGTATAAAAGCCCTACATATCTTATACTCCCCCTTATCTAATTCCTTGTATGGGTCGGGACCCTCCGTGGGCAGCTGGGCAGCCAAGATCAACTCGGAGGAATATTTCTTTGCCCTTATATACACGCCGCTTTTGCGAATATCATCTAGCAGCTTCTTGTCCACATCGGTCGGTCGGGGATCTCTATCCAGGTCATATGAGTTCCACATGCCTAGGTTCCGAGTCACCTCAGGGCAGATAAAGAAGAACCTGGTCTTCCAACCCTTGTAGGAGGTCTCTCTAGGCTCAGTAAATTGAACATCCGGCATGAAATCCCCCCGACGAGGGAAGCAGTAGTATCCGGCCTGCCCGGGAACCTGTTTGCGCTGGAAGAACAGTCGGAAGGTTTGGAACTTAAAGGGGATGCAAGCGCATCTGCACCAAATTGCGAAACCCACTATCGCCCTTATGCCATTCGGCACGATCTGAGCCAACCCTAGGTCGTAGTGCTCTAGGACAGCAAGAACGGCCGGACAGATCGGAAATCTCAAACCGCACAAAAGCTGCTCTCTGTAAACGGCGCAGCACCCAGCCGGAGATTGATAAGCATAAACGCCAGGGGCAGGAACAGTAGGCCTGAAAAGTGGGTTCACCAGATTATATTGTTTACAAATACGGGTTACATCCATAGCGGTCAACTTGGTGTCGATACCACGACAGGCCTCCTGAGATTTCAGAGCCATGAATGCCTTCAAGGTAAGGACGAATCTAGAAGATGAAGAAGAAGGGGGAGGATTGAAAAAGGAGAGAACAGGCCTCTCAAAATTGACTCCGGTAGGGGTAGTTTCTTTTCCTGATTCTGGCTCTGACTCAAATAAGGACTCTATGGAACTATCAGTAAGAATTATAGGTTCGCTCATTAACAATACGAAAAGAATTAAGGAAATGAGTCAAGAACGCTTACTTGTATGAAGAAGCTGGAGAAATGGATGAGTGGATTGGCAACCGTCCCGACTTCAAGCTGGATTTAAATGGTAACGTCTAAAGGGACGTGATAAGACTAGGAGTTATAAGACCCAAAAATAATCTGGGGAGAATCGCCCCATTATTAGAGCGGCGGTTTAAAACGCTTCGTCTTTCGTGCCCGTCGTGACAGAGAGATAACGGTAACGGTGCCACGTGCCAAGGCAACCACACCGCTCCGGTTGAGCGAGCTACACTCCGCGTCAGGTCTGCCCAGCTTTCGTGCCAACCGGACAGACCTGGAGGGCTTATGATGATGGTAAGAGTATATCTTGCCACGTGTCGTCGTGAAAACACCTTGGGATCAAAGGAAGAGTAAGGTGAGAACCACATTTAGGGCCAGGAGCCCCTCAGTAGTAAGACCCTACCCCAGGAGGGAGGTCTGTCCATATCCTTCCCGACTAGGGCACTACAGGGCAGTTCGGTTAAGTCTGGAGGTAGGACTCGCGGACCAGGTCGGGACGACCTGGTGAGCCCATCGAAAGCCGACTGGCTCTTTCCTTGTATGAAAACTCACACATGTGCCTGTATAATAGGATAATGATGGGAGAATCCCTGAATTACCGGAAGTAAATCGCTTAATTCGAATATAATCTTAAAAATCTCTTATCAGAGATAAACACGTAATGATCCTTAGGGTTTGAGGATTCTACGACTTGTTTGACAAGAAAAGGGGTGAGACGCCTCCCTATATAATCAACCCTAAGGAACTACGAATGACTTGATTCCAATTTCACTGTTGGATACATAGGCAACTTGAGAGAAACTAATTCTCAGGCTCAGTCTCAAGCATACACAAATCATAATCTCCATTGCTTTAGTTCTTGTTTGAATCATCCTAGAGGTTGATTGGATCTATAGGTGATATCCGACATCATCAAACGGAATGTTCGAGTTTTTGCAATTTACAAGAATACTTGTTTTAGCTTCTTTTGGAGACAAGATTATAATCTTTTCATGTAGTTGTAAAAAATTACATTTATTTTATCACAAAGTTGGTAAATAAAACTGATATATGCTAACTTTTATGACTTGACAACATTTATTGGATGAAAAAATAGACGGTGCACACATATTTTCCCAAACAATAGATTTAAGCATACACCTAAATGTCTAAAGCAACTTTTTCCACCGAATAGCTAAACCCAAACTAACTGAATCTAGTGGAATACATTTTTGTGAAGCCTAAGGCAAACACATATATCTGTACCATCATAGGCACCATATCTCAGTTAGTTTGCCCAGATGAAATATACCACACTTGTTAAACGGTCACTAATCCCTTGCCTCCCACATATTTCTCACGGTATTCATATATGACATATATATATATATATATATATATATATATATATATATATATATATATATATATATATATATATATATATATATATATAACACATAGAGGTTCGGAAATTGGCCAAAATATTACTTTCAAACAATATTAGACAAGGCCTGCTCTGCATCTTTAAATCGACGTATGGATAGTTTGTAAGAATTATCATTTAGTAAAAGATAATTATATGTGGCCCTTAAGTTATTTAAATATTATGTTGGTAAATAAATTATTGGTTTATTATTTAACTAAGGGTATTATGGGAAATCCTATGATGGTTAGGGTTTTCATTCCGGAATATTCCATAATGCTTTAGGTCCCTAGTCTTGCCTATATATAGACTGCCTGTGTACCATCGGTGAGTGATCATACAGAAAATAGGCATAGACAAGAAGACGTAATAGCACCATGTGCCACCTGTGCATATGGAGTTCTTTTTTTCTATTCTAGGGTTTTGGATCCTGACGGCAAACCGAGACGGAGTCGAATAACAATGGATGTAGGAACGGTCCTGTTGATTTCTTCCGCTTCCTCTTATTCAGGTAATCTGAATCTATCGTTTTTCTTTCATGTGGTATCGGAGTCAGCCTATAATTCATGTTGTTCGATTGTTGATGTGTTGGACTATTATTTTGTTTGAATAATTCAGTTTCTTCTTATCGTTACCTTGTTTGACTGCTCTTTGTATTTCGAGTAAACAAAGAAACGCGTGTGTGGTAAAAATAAGATTTTCAGCCGACGATTGACTTACGGATTTTGTCCCCGGTTGCCTTACCTACTGTATTATTCTCCATGATTTACATACATATATATATATATATTTGAGAAAACCTTCCCTCGACCCGCCTCCACCACCGCGACCACTTACGATTATTTCCGGCTACATTGGTAGCCATTTTTGCAGGCTTATAAATAAAATAAAATAAAATAAAAGTAGAAGAATATGACAGCTTGATTGATTCTTTTCGTCATAGGATGATGATAAGAAGGGATACTTGTTTAAGCGGCATGGTGGCTGAGGAATTAGCGGCGGCGGGGTTTTAGTTCGCAGGGAGGGAATAGCGTTTTTAGGGTAAATTTGGCACATTGGTGATTCTATTGGTTAATTAAAAATAAATAAATAAATAATTTATGGCAGATATCCGAATCAATGAACAGTCCACATATATAAATGGTTATTGATCAAATTCATGCGTATTGCATGTATGTATTTTGAATGGTCAAGTTTACTTGAGATATTTTACATTGAATGGAATTCGTTCGGTGATATCTTATTTTTGTGTGTATTGGATTTATTAAGATTATGTTAGTGATTGGGTTAGACATGAGAATAATGTTTATCATATTAAGTTAGAGATAAAATGATACTCAGAATCAATTGCATAAAGATTAATCAGTGACTTGGGATAGTAGTCATTTTTGTATTAGCAATTCTATTTTGAGTCTCATTTAATTTGTGCACTTTTATTTGTACATATTTTTGTGGGGAAAAAAAAATGGAAGAACTATCCTTTTGATTATTTTCATTGTCACGTATATACAGTATAATCATTTTGTAACCGGTTACGTTGTGACATGAAAAGAGTAGTTAGTCACATGTAGATAAAGTGACATGATATCATCAAATTGATAATTATTGGTTCATGTAAAGGTTTTAAACACATTATTAAGTAAATGCCCGAAATCAAATTAATGATCATTTGCAACATTGAGAAATATGTCTTATAGTTGTGTCAAGTTTGAGAGCTTACCCACTGCGGCTCAAATTCTGGACACATAAAGATTAGTCACATTATGTTTAGTGATTAAATCATGACATATTAATGTTGTAATAATTTTAGTGTGGAAATAAATATGCATATTTGAACCATATTTAAGTATTAAATTGCACATATTTTTGTCAACATAAGATCTAGTTGACTTATGTAAAGTTGTTCATATTTTGAATGTCAATGGTGTCAAATGTTGGGTGTAGCCACAGCAGCCTGACATGATGATGCGTAAATGTTTTGATCACTATATGTGAAGTGATTGAAAATTCATCGATATTCTGTTGAATTGACAAACGGTTCAATTAAATGGTGTGTCGGTATAAGAAATACATTTGTATTTACCCTTATTTAGTAACTTCTAAAATATGACATGTCGTACGGTCGATTTTGAGTGTAGCCACAGCAGCTCAATGATTGACAAAATACTTAATCTCATATTGTTGGTGATTAAGAAGACGAAATTGATCGCATCATGTTTAGGGATCAATTTAATGCATATTTTAGCTGCAATTAAAGGGTGATTGACATATATGAGTGAACCATATCATGTTTATGCATTTGGTGGAACTTAATAATGAACTGGTTTGATCTAAGGTTGTAGTGTTTCCCTATCGCTATTTGATTGTTTCTATTAAATGGAGAGACTATATAACCAAACCGTATGTGTCACATTAAGATATTATTTCTCTTGCATCTCTTGGAGTAGCCACAGCATCCGAAATGCATGAGAAGTAATGCAACCATTAATCACATAATGTTCAGTGATTACATGAGTGACTCATACATTTCAGACCAATTAGTTCATTTAGATAATGCTCGGCCCCACAGGGAAGCAATTATCTTTATGAGACTGATTGAAATAAGATGGAAATTAGCATAAAGACGAGGGGATTTATCTTATGCCCACAGGTACAGATGGTCTCACTCTATTCAGTTAATTCTCCAGTCTTATTATTTCTGATAGTAAATTCTATGTAGTGTTTACAGCCTCTACCCACAGGAAGGCCGTGAATTTAATTTTAAAAGAATTAACATTGGTTGATTCTGTCTAAGGCAACTCATATGATTAATTTTGGAATGCATTGGTTAGTATCTTGTAATTCGTATGGGTGCTCCACCACTCACTACGGAATTACATTTATCAAGTGATGGGTTGATTTATGAGCATTTTAGCGAATCAATCGCTTATGTTGGTGTTCTTAAAATAAAATTAAACCATTTTTAGATATGCATTTCCATTAAGGATAAAGTTTATTTTGACCACCCTAATGTTAGAGTTGTCTTCAATGACATATAATAAAATTGTTCAGTACGTACTTCTCATAATAGAAATTGGGTTATTAGTGTCGGTTTGTAGATCATTTTGGATTACTAATATTATGATTTTCCTATGGTCTTGGGTGATTTCTGTTTGTGATAGTGTAATTAAATACACTTTTCATGTTCAGAGTGTTCATAATTTTATGAACATAGAGAAACACGTGGTCTATAGTGTATTTGATCAATTGTATTCTGGCATGATGAGTTAATTTTGTGAGACATATAAGGAATATCGTATTGTCTCATTTTAAGAAATTACACATGGAGGTAATCTTAGTTAAATGTCTTCTTAATTTGGTTAGGGACATTAAAGTATGTTACCTCATTGGTACGGAAATTGCTATGTGTTAGATCTCATATTTAGTTGTGATATAAGGTGAAGTGTTTCAGATTTTTACTTCACATTGTCAATTGTATGTAGGTCAAATTTTCATCATTAGATGAAAATATGAGGCTATCATCTTTTGGATGGTGAATCTCTCGAGCTCAACTTAAGATTTCAAATCTTTATACTGTAGAGCACGATAGCCTATTAAATTATATCTGACCTACATTAGATAGTTGACGTCAATGAATATATCATTGTTTCGATATATGAAGTTGCAATATACTTCTCTGGAGTAGACTAAAAGCATGGTGGGTTGTAGGGCTTAATAGCTCTATTTATCACCATGACTTGAGTTTGTGGGGTTTGTATAATGTTCATGACAAACCATTAAGTTCACTCTTTATGTCGAATTTTAGATGAGATCATGATATAGTGAGTGTCTTTTGTTCAATATTTGGGATGGTTTGAGAATTAGTCTCATATTTTGATATCATCCATTATTGTGGCTTATTACCCTTATTAGAACTTATATTGTTCACAAAGTTTTTATACTTGAGGATAGAGTATGCTATTTATGATAGTATAGAACGAAAGATATTCAGGGCAGGGAAATATGTGTCATTTTCTCCTTGAATTGTCCAATCACACTTGTTTGTACTATCGTGTGATTGAGTGGGAGAATCTCATCGAAAATGACATTTATTAGTATCCTAAGGAGTTAGAATCTATTTGAACAATGTGTAATATTGTTAGATTCTCTTCAAGGTTGTCATCTTGACAACATTGTGTTGTGGAAAGAATCATGCTGAAATATTATACATATGGTATCTACTCATTTCTAAACCACTAATTACGTAAAATAGTGGGAGTAAATTTCTCGATTATTAAAACCTGATTTTATTTTGAGTTGTGTGCATTAATCTATATGACAATTGGTTGGATGAATTAGTTCTTTTGAACATTATTATATTATGAGCATTAGCTGCATTATTACATCCAGAGAAAATTCATGTTTGTACTAGTCTTTGTTATTCATTATAGAGTTCCATATTGATGATTTGATAAATCACTTGGGAACTCATTCTTGTTATGATGAGCAAAATAATGCTAGATTTGTTGATGAGAATTTTCTCTAAGAGGCACTTAAGATTATCAATTCTTTTATATAGTTAATGAAGAATTGTGTGCCCTATTTTGTTGATTGCAGCTCATGATAGAATTATGGTTTATTTAACCACTATAGTGGTTGTCATTTGTGTGATTAACCACTGAAATGTACACAACATGTGTTGGAGAACAAAAACACTGAATAATTGTTTTCGGTTAGCAAGTATTTATATGGATTTTGTAAGCTTATGATTTGTTATACTCGTTTACATTGTAATGATGTTTACGACCAGTGGGAGTATTAACCATATTTTGTTAGAGATATACTTATGATAAATAGTTTCCTTTAAAGTATATGTTGTATGATTTTGGTGAATCTCATATCGATATAAGAGGTTCAATGAGATCATCTATGTCAGGATCTCATTAAGCTTGTATGAACTACCTTTAAAGGTGAACTTGTGTATTGATTAGAGTAGCTCATTTTTAATAACCGAAAATTTTGTGTAGTTAAGTCACAGGCTTTATAAGTTTTGGCCTATGGTTGTTGGTCGATGTTGCTTCTGGCCAAATTTTTTGACACATCGCATCCTCACTCATATGAGGAATGATTTTGATGATGAAATTAGCAAATCGACATTTACGGGACACATTATCAGAGGTAAGCTAGCTATAAGACGAGTGTCAAGTAAGTGGAATAATATGAGAATATAGATTGTGTATTTTGCCGGCTTATGTTATCTCACAATCATATTGTACTCATATTTGACTTATTGACACATAAAGATGATTCGTCTGAATTCTCTGAAATTTGTCAAAATAGACATCATAGTGATGTAGCAATTACATGAAAGTGCACCGAGTTCATGTATGAGTGAATCCATTTGGATTTTGGGACCTTGAATGACATTTTGATTAGTTCATTCTTAAAATGTTTACTTGGCTGGTTGATATTGCACATTGTAATTTTGGAAGGGAGTGTTTGCTTTTATCAAGCATAACCGCCATAGTTCTTGTGTTAGTATTGATCGGTTGAAGTTGTGTTAATAAACCAAAGAGTGACATTTTGAGCATGCAAATTCGTTGTCACTCATTAATGATGTGCCGACATAACTTTTCGGGCCAAGTGGGAGAATGTAAGAATTATCATTTGGTAAAAGATAATTATATGTGGCCCTTAAGTTATTTAAATATTATGTTGGTAAATAAATTATTGGTTTATTATTTAACTAAGGGTATTATGGGAAATCCTATGATGGTTAGGGTTTTCATTCCGGAATATTCCATAATGCTTTAGGTCCCTAGTCTTGCCTATATATAGACTGCCTGTGTACCATCGGTGAGTGATCATACAGAAAATAGGCATAGACCAGAAGACCTAATAGCACCATGTGCCACATGTGCATATCAAGTTCTTCTTTTCTGTTCTAGGGTTTGGATCCTGACGGCAAACCGAGACGGAGTCGAATAACAATGGATGTAGGAACGGTCCTGTTGATTTCTTCCGCTTCCGCTTATTCAGGTAATCTGAATCTATCGTTTTTCTTTCATAGTTTTCATGTCGGCAGCTTCGAACAAGTTCCCCTTCTCCACATGATCCCACCACTTGAACAAGAAGTTGTCAACCAGTAGTATGAACCAAGGGGATAGTTTTAAGCCTTCTTCCCTTGCGTCTGCTTTTTCTCAACAGCTCTTTGAATTCCTTACGATTCACGTACTTAGCATCCTCTACTTCATCCGTATTCGTGAAGTTGGCATTAGATTTTTACTGTTTGTGAACAATGATGCCAATATTAACATATCCTAACTCTCAAACGAATGCAAGTTGAATACAACTAGTAGCAAAAAGCTATCAACTATAAACCTACATCTACGTTACAAATTCCTATTATTCCTATTATACAGTGCAATCTTATACATGAAACCATCTCACTTATGCCAAGTTAAGGGAATGATCTGCCCATTTAGACTATTCATCACAAAAAGTAAAGTTAAATTTCGTAATTATTTGGATTTAATCCAAGGCAAACCATCCTGATGACGTTAAACTACTAATGCATAACTTGCCACTCATTCCATTCCATATGCAAACCAGCTGACACAAACAAGCTAAAGAAAACTCATTATATAAATTCCTGCACAACCAACAATCACAATCCGATTTAAATCTATCACCACAAATGTATGTAAAAAGCCAAACCCAACACCAAATCTCAACCCAATTCTAGTGAGATTCTCACATGAAGAATGGTTACAACCACAATAACCAATATATTCATAATCATATATGCACCGTAAGTATTTAATATGATCATATTCAAAGAGATCAAGTGTAAATTAAATTGTTAAAAATAACTTGTCACTTATATGTTCTAAAAATAACTTCTAGTAAAAGAATAACATATTACAATTTCAGTCAAGCAAATCTTTACACACAGTATTATTCAAGATTCAGTTAGATTGTAAAACCAAGTATAACCAAGTTGATTGGTAATCTCATAATAATATAGTAATTCAAATGGCTATACTTAAGTTCATTAATTCAAGTCACTACATTCACTTCAGGAGATTCATTATTGCAACAGATTTTAACACTTTAAATTTGCAATCAATGTGTCAAACTAAATAACTACTACAAAATCAATGGAGTAAACGAGTGGCCAGATTCACGAGTTCAAGTATAATATGTAGACATAAAAACTCAAATTGCCAGATTATGCAATTACTATATATATAAAAACGGTAATACCAATGAACCTTATCTTATTCAAGGGTACATATGTACAAATAGATCGTTAAACTGATTTAAAACAAAAGATCATAAAATCATATTTTATGTCTTAATTTAAACAATTATCAATCGACCGATCAATTATATATATATATATATATATATATATATATATATATATATATATATATATATATATATATATATATATATACACATATGTGTATGTATATAATTACTAGCATCTATAAAATCATAAAATTGTTGTAAGTTTATTTTATGCAATGGTGTTTATTTTATAACAGATGCCTACACATTTTGTATAATGTAGTTGACATCGAATAACACGTTTTAATTTAAACACATACAATTGTTTTATTTAGACATAAAATACATACAATTGTTTTATTTGGACAAGCGGATACTAAAATGATCCTAAAAAAATGGCTTAAATTAAAATATTTAGTTCTTATTTGAAGTATCAAAATGATGAGTACTATATACAATAATTAGTAGCATACTTAAGATTGAAATAACATGAAGAATAACCCTTATCAGTATTTCACGTAAAACAATTTAATAAAAGAAATTTCTTTTATGTCAATTAGATCTATAATCTATTATTATCAAACCTTTAGAGATTAACCCCTTTCAATGTAATTAACATGTTCACTACATTCAATATTGCTATATGCCATGGAAATATTCATACTCATACCCATGAGTATAAATAACCATCCATCATAAAAATCACCAAAAATTTCTTTACTAGAAATTCAAAATTGTATCATGCATATAAAAAATTAACCTAACAATTTACCCAACAATTTTAATCAAGGGAAAATTATTGAAAAGGACGCATATTGGAATTAATTAGGCAAAAAGGACATCCAAAATAAACACTTAGTTATAAGGACAAAAATTAGGTAGATAAACCCAAATACCCTTAATGAAAAAAAAATAATAATAATAAAAAAAATAACATGCGCATGCTTATTTTCACATATATTCGCTGAACATAGTTTGCGTGGTTTTCTTTTTCTTTTTTTTTCCTTTCAAAAGCAGGTGCTGAATTTTTTTTCTAATTATAATTTTTTTTTACCGATGCATTGACCACCGTGATTGTGTGACCACTCCGATGACTACCGCGATGCATTGACCACCGCGATGCGTGACCACCCCGGATGTAGTGACCACCCGCGATGCATTGACCACCCCGATACATTGACAGCCGCGATGCAGCATCTTTCACCTTAATTAATATTTTTATGCAGTGACATCGGCATTCATATATGCAGTGATATCAACATTTTATGCAGTGACATCGGTAATCATATATGCGCGACATCAACAATTTATGCAGTGACATCGGCAATTAGATATGCAATGACATCAACATTTTATGCAGTGACATCAGCAATCATATATGAATGACATCAACAATTTATGTAGTGACATCGGCAATCATATATGCAGAGACATCGCGATGAAGTGACACCGCGATGCGGTGGCCACCCTTGATGCGAGACACCGCGATGAAGTGGCCACTCACGATGCAGAGACACCGTGATGCAGAGACCATCGGGATGCATTGATCACTGGGATGCAGTGACATTTGATGAAGCAACACCGTGATGACATTTGATATTTTTCTGACTTAATTTCATAAAATCGATTTCTTTTTTTCATAAAACTGACTTCAAATGGCTATATCTTTTGATATAAATCTACGATCAACATAAATCTTTCACCTTAATTCATATTTTTATGCAGTGACATCGGCAATCATATATGCAGTGACATCAACATTTTATGCAGTGACATCGGCAATTTATGCAGTGACATCAACAATTTGTGCAGTGACATCGGCACTTTATGCAGTGACATCGGCATTTTATGCAGTGACATCGATAATCATATATGCGTGACATCAACAATTTATGCAGTGACATCGGCCAAGAGTTCGGTCACTATGAATGTGGTTTTTAAGCCATTATGCATCATATGTCAAGAAATTCTACAGATTGCATGATGCCGTTGAATTTCAAGAATGTATACTTTATAAAGTGATTATACCTAAAGAAATGACAACTAAAGACAAAGGCTTCAATGTAATAAGCAACAACGCTAAGAGAAAAAAAAAAGAAAATGCAGTGACATTAATGTCACTCCATCAATTTTATTACAAATCATACACAAACCTACCATTAAATTCATGTCACTACAACAATCATACATACATAAATTGACTTAGCACCAGTCATTGTAGCCTGTACAAGTCATGAACATGGTTCAAGTATACAACTTTGATAGCTAGTTAACTAACAAAAGATCCACCGTATTTGAGACAAGAAACGTTTTGAGTACCAATTCAATAACTTTCTTGGATGCCCCAAAATCTGCAAGCTTAATACATCCTTTATTATCAACAAGAATATTTGCTCCCTAAACAGAAAATGAGCATCGTCAATTCACGAACCTAAAATTAAATTATCTTATCAAATTAAATCATTTCCAAGACAGAACATATGAAATCAGTCAAACAAATAAATCTTCAGACTGTTCATCTGGCATGTTACTAATCAGAGCAAAACGAGGGGATTGAAAAAAGAATGAAAGGAAAAAAGAAAATTTGATTAATCACCGGAGAGCGACGCCCGGGCGGAAGCGTTGAGGTTTCCTAACTCTGCCTTTTATAGTAGGCTCCGAACTCCTTGAAGCCTGCATACGATAATGATCCCGACCACAAAATCTCGTTCAGGAAAAAGTAACAAACATCATATCTACGCATGCTATGTTACGGCGCCGGTGAAGAACACTAATTACGGCAGGCTGCATGGAGTGGATGTTTTTTTATTCAAAAAAAAAAAAAGCGTAATGGGGTGGAGGAATGGATTTGAGCTGCTTATATTTTACAGTAAATGTCAAAATTGGGAACACAAATGAATTCTGTCCTTATAACTAATGATCTTTTAAATGTGTCCTAAGTGTCTAATTAAGTTCCAAAACACGTCCTTATAAACAAATAACACTTTAATCAATCAATGCCATCAAGCGGTGTCATTAGCGTGTCATTAAAATAATCTACAGCTTATGGCTATGATATCACCGGCACATCAAAACTTAAATCATCATTGTAATTCTTATGATCAATAAAATTTATTGATCAATAAAATTTATCTCAATTACGCGGCCTTTTCTATGAACAATATGTTTTGCCAAACAGCAATGTATTAGACCAACGTCATTCAATTTCATATTTATGTCTTACCATTTATTATCATCCAACTTTCGTGGTCATTTGGTGATTTATGTCTCACCATCTATTATCATCCAACTTTAGTGGTCATTTCGTTTCTTGCCACGATTTTTACTATCCAACTTTGGTGGTCATTTCGTTTCTTGCCACGATTGTCATTGTGGCATGTCATATACATAGTTTCTACCACCATGGCCTCTATTATTGAGTCCACCGTGACCACTAACCAAAATTTGAATATTATTCTGTGCTGAAAATTTGAATATTTTGTCGCATTCACTCTAGGAAATGGACTAACACCAATATTAATTTTTATTAACAAATCATTATTTTTTTTCAGCCAACGATGGACATGCACTGAGATCAACTCATTATTCAACTCATCATCCAGCAATAGACATGCACTGAGATCAACTCATTATTCAACTCATCAGCCAACAATAGACATGCACTGAGATAAAAATTTCTCTTGAAACCTTTCTCTCAATATTGTTGTCGGAAAATCACATTAGAGATATGGAAGGTGGACAAGGTTTTTCCCAGTATGTCTGCATCTGTCACCTCTTCAACACATAATTTCAATTGTGATGTAATCTTAAAGATGGCTGAATAATATTCAGTGACAAATTTAAAATCTTGCAACCGCAGATGGAGCCAATTATGTCTGGCTTTCGGTAAAACGGCCCACCTCACGTGGTTGAACCTTTTTCCATAATTCATACGGATCTCATACGGAACTTTTTCCTATATTTCATACAGATCTAATACGGATCTCGAACCTTTTTGTTAAAATGACCAACCTCGAGTGGTCGAGTCGTTTTTTTCAAATTGTTCCATAATTCATATGCATCTCGACCTTATCATTCAAATGGTTTTATAATTCAGACGGATCTTTCACCGTTAATACTCAGGTTCAATCCCTCGTACAATTCATACGGTTCATTCACCGTTAATACTCATGTTCAATCCCTCGTCAAGATGATGACGGAGAAATATCATGGCTTTTGCATGGTCTTGGTTTATCTCAATATTATTAATAATAATTGTTTTACCAAGACCAATAGTAACTAAGTGCAATTCAATATCCATTGCCCATGATAAATTATTTTTTTTCTCGATAGGAATAAATTCTTGTTAGCCATTGAAAAACAAAACAAGAAGAATACACAATAATAAAATTTTAGCTTTGGTTTGGTTCCTCAAGTTATTTTACCTTTGGTTGGTTCCTGTGGTTTGGTTACTCAAGTTATTTTACCTTTGGTTAGTTCCTGTGGTGAATACTCTGCTGGTAGAGTCTCGTGCTGATAGCATGCTATAGAACTATTAAAAGAAAGAACAGGAACAAAGTATTGAAGAGAAAGGAGAAATACTTGTGTTTATTTCATTGGTATCATGGGGTTTTTATAGTAGAGACTACAATGTGAACACAATACAATAAATAAACCAGAAAATCTTGTAAATCAATTTGAATAATAGATAAACATATTTTCATTATTCATAACATACTCTTTATTATAAGGAATTGTTTCATTTTATCCGATGTAGAACAGTTTCACCAAAACATGTAAATTGTGGAGCCCTAATCTCAGATATACTATTTCGCTTCCTATTATGTTTTTTTCGTATTGTCGTTGAAGGCTATAGCTTGGATTTGATCTTTAATAAACTTGTACCAGAGTCTGGTTTCCGGGGTTTTGTAAAATACTCTCTATGTCTCAAAATATAAGTCTATTTAGCATTTTTGTTATCCCATAATATAAGTCTATTTACAATACCAATGAAGCATTTATTATATTTTTCTTCATCATACCACTCATTTATTATATATTCACCAAATTTTTACTACTTTACAATTATTTTATTAATGACAATCAAAGGGTATTTTTAATCATTATGTCATTTTTGGATGCGAGAAAATTTTCATTCCATGTGAATGAACGTGGACCATTTTCATTCCATTAGAAAATGGATGGAATGGACAGAATGGTTGGATAGAATAAAACGTAAAGCATATCCGGATGATAAAAAATCAACCACCATCGCCACATCTCACGCCACCCGTCTACCCTCGGCAACCCACCACCGCCACCCTCCACCTCATCACCATCTGTCAACATTGCATATCCTCTCACCACCCTCATCATGGCTCGCCGCCACCCTCCACCACATCACCATCACAACGCAACCCACCATCATCCGCCATACCAGCATATCCCCTTACCACCCACCTCACTACTATCCCCCACTACCACCCACATCACCATCACATTCCCCATTAGCAGTCATAAGCAACCCCACTACCACCCATTTTCACCATCTTGCACCACAACCAATTCCATCACCATCAATCTTTGATCGACCGCCACCACCCACCTCACCACCACCCATCACTATACACCACACCATCATCGTCATTACAACGACCGCCATCACACATCGCACATCATCTGGTGCCATCCATCACTGCACACCCCACCACCATCACCACCACCACCATTTGTCATGTTGATCATCATGCGCCACCATCACCTACCTTGCAATTTGCCATATTATGTATAATCTCATACACTGCATTCTATCGCGTGCCAAACATAGGATTGGGATAATGACAATTCCATTGCATTGCATTCCATTCCAGAAATTTCATTCCATTACATTTAATTCTAGCAATCCTAGTGCACCAGGGTTTAAAAAGAAAGGAAACATATGGTATGTGCTTAAAAGAAAATATATTGTCGAAGTCTCTATTTTAAGCAAATTTGTGATTGAAGTTAAATAAATTCGACTTTTTTAAGTACACTCTTATAGATACTATCTTTGTCTTACAAAAAGTGTCAACATTCTACTATTCACGCAGATTAAGAAAAACAATTAATGTGTTGTGTTTTAGTAGTAATAGATATATATACCCCTATCTTATAATTAATACTTGTTTTGGAATATGAAATGAACATACAACAATAAATGCTAGACTAGGGGTATGTTAAAAAGCATTAAATGATGTATTGGTTTTTTAATTGGACTCTTTTTATGGGACAATTTTTTTTTCAAATGTGGACACTTTTTATGGGACGGATGTAGTATAAGATACATTTGCGTAAAGAGTTGAAATAAAACAGGTTTGAAATGCATCTTTAAATCACTGAATTGCATCTCAAGATCTTCATCTTTCATAATTGATTTGCTCATTGTTATGGTTCTGTTTGAACCTCAAATTTTCTACTTCAAGTACTCAGATTTTCAGCTTAAATTCACAATGTTTTCCATTATGTTATTCACTTCTGAATCGTCTTGGTTGAAGCTCAGATTCAGCTTTCACAAGGCTGCTCAAATAAGCTCGACAAATCGATAATTTTTGGATAAAGACAAGCAGAAAAATGCGATCGAAATATAGCAAAAAGCATATCAAAATAAAGAGCAAGTACAACAGAAAAATTCTTGTGCAAAAAGCATGATTTTTGAATGCCCGGATAAAATGATATTGATGATAGAGAATTTAATGGTATAAAAGAGAACACATTGGAGGAGATTCAACGAAGAAGAAGAAGCAACGAAGGAAAATTCGACGAAAGTGTAAAAAATACCATGACTATTAGTTTTATCCTTATTGCAACTAAATAAGCAAGAGTGGATTAAAGCCTAATAATTCATTGAACATGGATAAAAAATTTATTTCATGTATACATATATAAGGTAAAAAAACACCGGGGGCGGCCACCACCAATGTTGTGGGTGTGTTTCTACCCGTGTGTATGTGTACATGTATTTTTTGTTGTTGTAGGTTGATAAAATATTATGAATAATCATGTGGAAAAAGGGCAACACCTTAACAAGCAGATATGGCATTATGATCGGAGGGGCATCCACACGGTCAAGTTAGGGAATTCCTTGGTAGTCTCCTAGTATCGTTCGGTGCCCTTTCATTTGGGAGCATCAAGGTCAAGTGGATAGCACAATGTGTGGTGGAAGTGTTGGGCCCTTACTATTCGACCACTTATCTCGCACTTCTTATGCCGATCTTTACATGATTTTCTTCCTATTGCACTAAATTCGGAGAAGCGATGTCTGAGAGTGAATAGATGCCTAGCTTGTGGGCTGGAAGATGAGACTGTGTGGCATGTTCTTTCTGAATATGATCTAGCTGCGCGGGCAGTCATCTGGTGCGCGCAATTATAGCCATGGAATTCCAAGATTTCATTATGCAGTTAGTGCATGGGCTATCCAATGAGGAGGTTGTGGAGTTTGTTTGGGTAATGTGGTGCATCTAGAATGGGTGCTGAGATACCGGATTTCACTGCTCCACATACCAAGCATGTGACACCCAAATAATAACAAGGATGGACCTAATACCCTAACTTTAAGGGCCAGGATCCCCATCGTGGGCCTAAGGGCCGAACTGAGTCCTCAAGAAGGATGGCTGTTCAGGTCGTCCCCCGATCCACTGCAGGCCGGTCCGGACGGGGAAGGGGTAGACCTACACAACTCGATCGAATCGACCTTAGTACCTCGCCGGAGGTCGGCTAGAGAGTATAATAATAATAACAATTGTATGATAATTATGGAAAGAATGATAAGCCTTTAAGGCTATGATTCTCATAATTTAAATACGGATAAAAATATCTCAATTATCTCCAAAAATCAAAGGATAGTTCCAGGATTATCTCTAACTTGAATGACACGGTGAAAGAGTCCACCATGGACACGGGCCATGCAGGCTTTTGGCATAATCGCCCCCTATATAAACGTTCACAGAGAAATGCGGTAGGCTTGATTTCAACATACGCTTTGGAAACGTAGGTACCCTGGAGAAAATCCCAAGCTCAGCCTCTCAAAAACTCCTTCCCTCATTCATTTTTTTTGTTTATTTGTCCTCAACCAATTACCACTAGATTAAACGACCCATATTTTGTAACCGATGAATTTCGTATCGTCAATTGGTGCTAGAAGGAGGGTCTTTCTAGTGGTAATTGATGAAAATATAGGGATCAGTCATCACGCCACCAAAACCAAACAAATGAGCCCAGACGGCTGGTGTGGTAAATGAAGAAAACGCCCAAAATAATCAAAACGGCGACCACGAAGAAGATGTCGATACATAAAGCCAGACAGAGCAATCCAAAGAAGTTTCTCTAAACCTAGAGTAGCAAGCTATCCTTGACCAGCAAGAGGCCATAGAACCCGCCACCAGGAAGGCTATTCTCCAGGAATTACACCCAGGAGACAGTGAGGCAGGAGAGATCATAGGAGGGGAAGCGTCCTCTAGAAGCAAACAATCTGTAGAGGCTTTTGCCTCAAGTAAAGGGAAAAAGCTGTTGAATTCTCAAGCTAGGGAAGCGGCCCGTGCTGAGATTAATGCCATGATGCGCAAGAGCGATGACGAGTTCTCCTTCGCTTCGCCTTTCACAAGGAAAATAGACGAAGTTGAAAGACCGGTTGGCTTCAAGGTACCCAAGCTAGATCCATATGATGGGTCCAGGGACCCCTCAGACTGAAAGGAAATCTACGCGGGAACGCAGCGGAATTCAAAAATTTATTTCCTTTCGACCCAAGATCGACTTCGTTTAAGCAATAAACAAATAAGTAGTAGACGGTAGTTACCTTGGTTGATCTAAAAGATCGACGCTTTGACCGTCTAAGGAGAGTAGTTCTGCATAGAGCCGCCCAAGTGTTCGGCCTCTACCGCTAGTCCACACGAACAGCCCGCCGGAATCCCATCATGGATTTATATTGGAAAACTCCGGTTGCTAGACCGGCCTTTTTCCCCTCTCTCAAACTCTCTATAGGATGCTCTCTATCTTACACAAGAACTATGAGCTCTTGCAATTGTGATGTACAAAAGAGCTTGACACCCACCTCTTATTTATAGTAGAAGTGGCGCCCCAAACAGTTGTGGAGGAGAAGAAAACATTTTTCCAATAAAATAAGGAAAATATAATTGATTGATTTATCTCATTTATTATAATATATTATATCAAATAAATCTAGGATATTGTCAATATCTTATATTGAATATTTCCATGATATTGTCAAAATCTAATATTGACAATATTTATCTTTTATTATATTACCATAAATCAATTTACACATGTATATATATCACATATATATAACACATATAAATATATATATATATATATATATATATATATATATATATATATATATATATATATATATATATATATATATATATATATATATATAATATATATATATATATAAATATATGTGCGCATGAATCACCAATTTGAATTGGTGCAAACACACGCTGTATGTACATATTTATAAATATTAATATCTAATATTAATATATGGTAATACCATTAATTAAATTGCACAATCCAAGTGTATCTTATACACACACAAATTGCGCCCCATATGCCAATAAATTGGCATCCGGAATATTCTTTAATTAATATAATATTATTAATATCTTGTATTTAATTTATTCATAATAAATAAATACCATCATATTAATTTACCACTATAACCTTTATAGTCTCGAGATAAACTTTCCTTATTTGGTTATCAACTATAACCACATTTTAATCCGACTAGATGTTCATATGTGTGTGACCCGATAGGCTTCCGAATATGTTGGCCGTAGACACAAAGTGCAAATTACAAAAATGCCCTTCATACCTAACGATCACGGGATAGCGTCTAGCAACACACCGTGACCCCCAATCATCGGAAGAGTCAAATGCAATGACTACTACCTTTCATGTGAAACAGTTACCGTGTAACTTACAATCCTATCGCTGTAATAATATCCATACGGTCCTACGTCGAGTGTCAAACATTAACGACCGTATCTTATAATCTGGATATCATGCTCTCTCGAAGTAACTCGTTTACTCCCACTTTGCAAAGATTCACGAGAGTAAGACATTCCTTATAAGAAGGCCATTTCGGATATTCGATCCCAATCATAGGATACGCGATTCCCGGACGACCAATCATGTATACTCCGCATGCTTCGATATCATACCCAATCACTACCGCATGATCGCCCCGTGGCTGGGGAAACCTCAATAGTGTCAAAGCATGACAATCCACACCGTGATGCCATGAAGACTCCGGTCAAAAGGATAATTACACAACCGTAACATAGTGTGACACTTATCCGTGTAAGTGGGTCAGTCTAACGTACGCATTCTCTAATACACGTCCACGTACAGTCCAAGTGTCTCTACACTTTGATAGACGAGATCTATCCCTGCCCTTAAGACAGAAGACATCTAATACGTGCTAGTCTGTTTATACTATCAATGCCCTGTTTGATAGTACATCAGCCTAGAGACATTTAAGCATCAAACTTATTAAAGTGATTAGAGATCTCATCAACCATAATCGCCTATCATGGTTTCTCTATCACAGTTTAATACTAAGGATGTTATCATATAACAATTCATAATTGGTTCATTAAAAGAGCAGATATATGACAACATAAAAGCCATTTAATATATGTATAAACATAAAGAAATAGTAGAAATGATCTGACCCGGTCGGATCCGGTCCAACCCGATTGGGTTTAGGACACTATTTCAACAATCTCCCACTTGGCCTAAAACCAATCACTCGCACACACAAGACCAAGTTGAAACACTAGAATCTCATGCAATACTCGCAACTAGCCCTAGCCTTAAACGGATCTCTATCCATGGGGACTCAGACTATCTTCATATCATGTTCCAAATTGACCAAGTCAAAGGAACTGCCTCAACACACACACGAATCTCTGACGAGACCCTGGTCCTTGCTTCAAGCAATGAATCCACTTACTATATCAGCTATATAGAAAAGGTGGAAAAACCGTACAAGGTTCAAGAATGAACCTTCTAGATCCATGTACTGCTCCCGCTGCGCCTCTAAGGCACTACTGTGTTTTGGCCTAGTTGTAGAATTTACAGTGACCCATAGGCTAGAACATTTCCAGCTCACTGTATCACTTAATCAAAGTGACTGCAAACCCAGACTGTAACTCCCACTCGCCTTCATAAGACTCAAGGTACACGTCTGTATAACTACGTTTATTTAATTCCAAGTTTCAATAAACTGGGAAACTTTCCTTAACTTGTTTAAGGATATTCTCGATATCCACCAGATTTACTTTCATACCTTCTCATGACTCCTCATGGACTATGAACATCCGGCATCACCTATAAGATGGTTCCTATCGCAGTAGCGAAGGAAACCTTCCATAAGCATCATCATTCACCTTATCATTAGGACGAACGTCCTAACATAGATAGATCTTGAGAACACCGACTAGCAGTATCCCCTGTCGCGATCTATGCTAAACTTCCTTTTAACATCACATCTATATAGGTAAACTATAATCTAACAGCAGTTAAATCTATCGCTATAGATTCTTATTTCCAAAATAAGAACTACTAATCCATGTGCTTTTGTAAAGACCTTGAACTACCAAACATTAATTGACTGTGACATGGGGTGATAATTCTCGAGAGAGATATCCAATACCTTACTCAAAAATCGTAACACACTCCCACTATCCATATTGCACATGGGGCATATCCTTCTTTTGACCAAATCAAACTCCTTTGATTATCTAACAAAGAAATCGTCTAGAAAAACTTGTTTGAGTCCATAAATGGATCTCGTGGGCTTACATATCATGTTATCGTCTATGAACATCGAGCTTTCTACCCAACGTCTTCAACACTATCATATAGCCATGATACGAAGTTATAACAAGCATCATCTGATTAGAACTAGGCTCAGCTGGCGGCATAAAGGTAATTACAAGGTTTACACCCCGTACCCCTCAGCCGTCACTATAGCCTGATGGTAATCATATTACAATCCATGTCAGCCTTTCAGGGACATTCCCTTTAGGTAAGACAGACTAGGTTCACAACCTGGTTGTCACTGATGGAATCTAATTCAGATATTATGGCTCCTAGCCATATCTCTCAATCTTGCCTTTCAAACATTTTTTCATAAGTCGTGAGATATTCATTCTTCAAGATGAACATACCAACAACCCTTTCAGGCTTGAGGTTATCCACAGACTTACAGAACTTTTGTGTGCACTGAGCAGTGTCCTACACCTCATCACTATGCGGCGTCTGCTCATGTTCCATTGGTTGAATGTGTCTTTGTGGTTCTCAAACTCTTTTGAGATACGATTCACTCCCACTGTTTCTTTTGGAAGAAACACTTCCTTTAGAAGAAAGCATGTTTGGAGACAAACACCTTTTGCTCCGCGGACGTGTAAATAATATCTAGCGTACTTGCTAAGATATTCCACAAAGTTGCATATGCCGTACTAGGCTCCAAGCCTTTCTGACTTTGCTTATGAAAACTTCAAATCATCAGTTAAGATAGATTCGACATTATCTTCTTCCATATCTAATATGGAATTTATTCAACCTTTATTCTTTGGAACTCGGTTAAGTATAAGGGCACTATCCCGAAACGGGTAAGGGATACATCGCATGGCTTGCATCACACCTTTATCATATAAAGTGTTGTTTCCATTTTGTGAACACAATCTAATTGCGTATCCCAAAGATGGTATCCTTGAAGGGAGAATCTTATTCCCTTTCAGACGACTTCTGAAACACCCTTCAGGTATTAATTACTTCAATCCAATTAAAGATTAACTCCTAAGTCATCAATCTCATATTCGTACTAGCTCGAACTTTTTGGGCTTTTCGAATTGTCGTACTTCAATAAGTACATTCAACTATTTCTAAAATAGTCATAGAGATTAACAAACAATTATTTGTGGCATTAATTGTCTTAAGGCAACAAACATCGGTATGTTTAGGCTTTAGACAATTTTTCTAGATCTTACAACCTTTTTCATAAAAGGGTATTTTAGTCATCTTTAGGTAAGATACGTATTACCCACATGATTCATAATCATATGGTTCAACATCATCAGAATGACGTTTAATTACACGCTTCCCTCCCAGAGAGACTATGTCTTGAACGACCACAAATATTAAGGATAACAGCCATACAAATATTTAGTTGAGATTTCATCACATATATCAACTATATAGTGACATCAATCTAGTATGTTAGATTCAGTGACCTTCCAAATTTATCGGAATAACATTTATTCTTTACAATTGAATATGTCTACTAAATCCTAACAAATAACTGAAAGCATGTTTTTCATAAGAACCGGAGCATAATAACATTTATTTAGTTCCCTTATCAGTTTACTAGATCCAGAATATGGTAAGTGTTACAACATTTGTTTAACCTTCCATATCTGTATTTAATCTTTCTAATTTAATCACACTCGTAAGATATCATATATCTAAGAGTTGACTTGAACTTAGATAGATTTATCTCAACTCACTTGCCTAGAATAGAAACTTCAATAAGTTCTCTATTTAAGCACATGCCCTAACTTTCCTTTCAATCCTTTAAGCACTTGTACAATATTTCTTAGTGTAGTCATCATAAGACTTAAGAAGGATCACAAGAGCTACGTCTTTAATTTCCTTTCATAAAGAAAATCTAAAGTATATTAAATAGTTTATTTAACCTTTTGAATCGTATTCAAAACATTGACTATTTAATTAACCTTTAAGCAATGATAGAATTAAGTCGATACTTAAATCTTACAATTTTGAAAAACAACCTTTCCAAAATTAGATGTGGTCATTCTTATTCAACGTTTGAATTAATTGTCATCATATGACTGAATGATCATCTTGGATCGTATCCAATATATGACTAATTCATTGAAACTTATTTCAAATGATTTAATCATATCATGAGATTCCGCTTTCATTAATAATTAAAGCTTTGGAGTACTCCATCAAATATGTAGCCTCCTTGTCTCTAACTACTACAACGGGATCTCTCGTGTCATTGCTCATTTTAAAAGGATTAAAATTACTTAACCATATTTGAGAACGTTTCTCAAAATTAACAGTCATAATTTGGTTTTACTAATCGAGAATTAAACATAAATATAAAGTTTGCTAAAACTACAACATAAAAATGAAAATAAATGAGTGTTGTTGTTTATACACGCAAAATCAAAAATGGTCTTTTGGTTTATGATTTTGCTCCCACTAGTCAACTACTTCCAATTGACTTTCAAGAATTATTAATTTCTTTAGTGGACAAGATCCCACTAAACTACCCGGACCCCGCTTTGGGTGGTGGGCCGAAAATAGCATAATAGGTAGACAACTATTTGTCAATCGTATCTTATACGATTCTTGTTGTTTGACTAGTCAACTCTTTGACAATTTTCATCTTATGAAGTAGTCAAACCCTTGCCTCTAAAATCCAAACGACCCCGCTTTGGTGGTGGCCGAGAGAATTCTTAGTCAAGTCATAACCCCAATATTCGTGAGATCTCATACGATCATATCTCGATAATAACGATATACCCGAGGTAGGTCAACCCCCTGCTTTGGCTGATGAGTTGGATCCGAACAAGGGCTCTTCACCGTCATTATAATATGGGGAGGCAATTTCAACTTGATTCTTTTGAGGTGGAAGTATTTGTGTAAATTAATTCACTTAATTAATTTTAATTATGGTCTCATCATAAATATGTCTATCTCTATAAACATACATCCTACGCATTTATCTAGATCGTGCCTAGTCATGCATCTATCGTATCATATAAAATAAATACAAGCACAAAATAAATAAATGCGTAAAGTAACCGGTATGATCATGGATTTTTCCTAGGTGCGGTTTCGAATACAAACTGACTAAACCGCGGGTCACAATCTAAGGGTAGCTGCAACCGCCAATAGGATCTTTAATTCTCCATTCTCCAATGGGATCTTTATTTTCGTCTTTCTTTGGTCTCCATTTCTGCTCCATTCTTGTTACATTTAATTCTATCGAATAAAATAAATACACCCGCCGCACACGGGAGGGAGCTAACGGGAATGGGATAAATGCAGAAAATAAACTAGGTCACGTTCTTCATAACGGCCTAAGACAACTTTTAAACCAACAGAAAAATTAAATCATTCACATCTATCCTATCAGTCGAGTCCATGATCAATCGGGGTCCATATAATCATATTATATCTACTATATCTAATCCATACAATAAAATCTTATGAAAAATATAAAATTAAAATTTAACTACTTGCGTCTTAATTAATCAATTAACATTTAATCTAATAAATAATTTTATCCAATCAATTAACTAATTAACATTTAATTAATTAAATGATTTTAATCGAAATAAAATTAACGATTAATTTTAAACCGATTTTAATTTTAATTTTAATAAATTAGAACTATTCCAAAATAAATCAAAATTAAAATTATTTCTCTTTTGTTTCTTTCCTTTTGATTCGTAATCAAAAGGGATGCGCTTTGGTTTCCTAAACCAAATTTGGCTTATGCACAGCCTCTTTCCAAAATCAAAATTTTGGAAGTGGCCTAGCCTAGCCTTTTTACAAATCAAATATTTGGAAAGGGCCTAGGCCTATTCCAAATCAAATATTTGGAAAGGCCAAATAATTTTGGTTTAGGCTTCGCCACTTTCCAAAATCAAAATTTTGGAAGTGGCAAAGCCTAGGCCTTTTCCCAAATCAAATATTTGGAAATGGCCTAGGCCTATTCCAAACAAAGTTTGGAAAGACCATTATTATTTTAATGCCATGTGGCATCCCAATGGCCAAACTATTTGAACCATTGGTTAGCCACATGACACAACTAAACAAAGGGAAATTAACAATCACAACTATGAACCATATTGAATCACAAAATACACAAAACAAAAATTTGGAGATCCGCCAGCATTGACCGGTCAACCGACTGCCGGCAGCAGGTTGCCTGCTGCCGCCGCCGCCGCCCAGCCGCCGCCGGTGGTAGTGCCGCCGCCAGTCGGCCGAGCACCTCCCGATCTCGTTTTTTTTTTCTTTTCATGTATCACTTTTGCGAATCAAAAATCTTTCATCTTTTAATTACGTGATTTAAACGATATAATTAACTACGCAAATTAACATGCTTATTGCTTAAGCTCGAAGCTCGCTCTGATACCACTGTTAGGAAATCTACGCGGGAACGCAGCGGAATTCAAAAATTTATTTCCTATCGACCCAAGATCGACTTCGTTTAAGCAATAAACAAATAAGTAGTAGACGGTAGTTACCTTGGTTGATCTAAAAGATCGACGCTTTGACCATCTAAGGAGAGTAGTTCTGCATAGAGCCGCCCAAGTGTTCGGCCTCTACCGCTAGTCCACACGAACAGCCCGCCGGAATCCCATCATGGATTTCTATTGGAAAACTCCGGTTGCTAGACCGGCCTTTTTCCCCTCTCTCCAACTCTCTATAGGATGCTCTCTATTTTACACAAGAACTATGAGCTCTTGCAATTGTGATGTACAAAAGAGCTTGACACCCACCTCTTATTTATAGTAGAAGTGGCGCCCCAAACAGTTGTGGAGGAGAAGAAAACCTTTTTCCAATAAAATAAGGAAAATATAATTGATTGATTTATCTCATTTATTATAATATCTTATATCAAATAAATCTAGGATATTGTCAATATCTTATATTGAATATTTCCATGATATTGTCAAAATCTAATATTGACAATATTTATCTTTTATTATATTACCATAAATCAATTTACACATGTGTATATATCACATATATATAACACATATAAATCTATATATATATATAAATATATGGTGCGCATGAATCACCAATTTGAATTGGTGCAAACACACGCTGTATGTACATATTTATAAATATTAATATCTAATATTAATATATGGTAATACCATTAATTAAATTGCACAATCCAAGTGTATCTTATACACACACAAATTGCGCCCCATATGCCAATAAATTGGCATCCGGAATATTCTTTAATTAATATAATACTATTAATATCTTGTATTTAATTTATTTATAATAAATAAATACCACCATATTAATTTACCACTATAACCTTTATAGTCTCGAGATAAACTTTCCTTATTTGGTTATCAACTATAACCACATTTTAATCCGACTAGATGTTCATATGTGTGTGACCCGATAGGCTTCCGAATATGTTGGCCGTAGACACAAAGTGCAAATTACAAAAATGCCCTTCATACCTAACGATCACGGGATAGCGTCTAGCAACACACCGTGACCCCCAATCATCGGAAGAGTCAAATGCAATGACTACTACCTTTCATGTGAAACAGTTACCGTGTAACTTACAATCCTATCGCTGTAATAATGTCCATACGGTCGTACGTCGAGTGTCAAACATTAACGACCGTATCTTATAATCTGGATATCATGCTCTCTCGAAGTAACTCGTTTACTCCCACTTTGCAAAGATTCACGAGAGTAAGACATTCCTTATAAGAAGGCCATTTCGGATATTCGATCCCAATCATAGGATACGCGATTCCCGGACGACCAATCATGTATACTCCGCATGCTTCAATGCATCATACCCAATCACTACCGCATGATCGCCCCGTGGCTAGGGGAAACCTCAATAGTGTCAAAGCATGACAATCAACACCGTGATGCCATGAAGACTCCGGTCAAAAGGATAATTACACAACCGTCACATAGTGTGACACTTATCCGTGTAAGTGGGTCAGTCTAACGTACGCATTCTCTAATACACGTCCACGTACAGTCCAAGTGTCTCTACACTTCGATAGACGAGATCTATCCCTGCCCTTAAGACAGAAGACATCTAATACGTGCTAGTCTGTTTATACTATCAATGCCCTGTTTGATAGTACATCAGCCTAGAGACATTTAAGCATCAAACTTATTAAAGTGATTAGAGATATCATCAACCATAATCGCCTATCATGGTTTCTCTATCACAGTTTAATACTAAGGACGTTATCATATAACAATTCATAATTGGTTCTTTAAAAGAGCAGATATATGACAACATAAAAGCCATTTAATATATGTATAAACATAAAGAAATAGTAGAAATGATCCGACCTGGTCGGATCCGGTCCAACCCGATTGGGTTTAGGACACTATTTCAACACAGACCACCTTTTTCAGTATATCACTTAGATGAGTTTGTTTAACACTTCAGATGAGATGAAGTGTAAAGCTTTTCCACACTTCTGATGGGCAGCGCCCACGAATGGTTTCAGAGACTCCCACCAAGGTCAGTTTCTAAGTTTGAAGACCTAGGGAGAATGTTTCTCAAGGCTTTTGTCATGGCTAGGCCTTTCCAGAGAAACGCGACGCACCTTCATACAATCAAGTAGAAGAAGGAGAAATATGTCCTCCAGTACTTGAAGAGATTTAACAAGGATTCCATGCAAGTTAAGGGTGTGGACGACTCATTCTTGGTTACGTCGTTTGTGGTTGGGCTCCGAGAAGGATAGCTATACGTGATGCTGAGTAGTAGACTCCCCCGGTCTATGGAAGAGTGCATGGACGCTGCGTACAAGTATTTCCGGGGGGAAGAAGAGAATAGGCTCAAACGAGAGTCGGAGAAGGGAAAATCTAAAAGATAAAGGGCATAAGTGAGATCCCAAGAAGAAGAGGAAAGAAGCCTCGGACCGTATAACTACCCCAACCGCAGATCGGTCGGAGAAGAAAGGTGCTCTACAAGAAAGGGGTTTTATCCCTTTGAACAGACCTCATTTACGAATCTTGGCCATCATGGAGAGAAAAGGATTGTCAAGAACCCCCCCCCCCTCCGATGAAAGGACTCCCAAAAGGAAGAGACCAGAGCAACTTCTATGTCTACCACATGCATGTGGGCCACGATTCAGAGAAATGCAAATATCTGATAAGTGATATGATGCTGCAATAATTAAAGGAAACCTGGATGAGGTCGTGGACCAAACCCGAGATCCCGAGCCCTGAGGTCGAAGATATTTCAAGAGGAGAATATACCGGCAAGTCTGGGACCGACAGGATGAGCCGCGAAGTAGAAAGGACAGGACTCCGGACGCAGATCGACAGGTAGACAATCGTCCGATCAACACCATTGTTGGTGGACCTAGCATCATATTGAAAAGTGTAGACGGACAAGTCAGGAAATTTGTGATCTACGGTAAAAGCCCCTTCGCCATACAACATCATTATGGGAAGACCGGTGTTGATAGAGATCCGAGCAGTCATCTCGCCTGCCCATATCAGTCTGAATTTCCCTACCGCAGAAGGATCGGTGGAAATAAAGGGAGACATTGAAGCAGCTAGGAGCTGCTACACGGCAATGATCAGCAGGAAAAAGGGTTGAGTTGGCACAGCCCGAGCCGAGTTACAGGCATTATTGATCTATTGTCCCTTAAACTTTTTTAGTACCTTTATTATCGGTTTCTTATACTTTTATTTTGGATGATCTGATTTTGCACTTGGCGGGTGATTTATTTAATGCAATTTACAATTTTACTTTATTTTTGGTTCATGATATGAATGATTATACGTGAAGTTTGCACAGGATAAACTTTATAGTCCGTAAGTCGGACCCATTAAGTTCCGCAGGTCGGATAGTGTGATTGTATCTAAGTCCGCAGGACGGGCCCGCTGAGTTTCGTAAGTCGGACCAGTGTAATTTTTTCAAGTCCGTAGGACGGACCCGCTGAGCTCCGCAAGTCGGACCCATTGTAATTTTTATCTAAGTCCGCAGGACAGACGCGCTGAGTTTCGTAGGTCGGACCTGTGTAATTTTAGCCAAGTCTGCAAGACGGACCCACTGAGTTCCGCAGGTCGGACTAGTGTAATTGTATCTAAGTCTACAGGATGGACCCGCTGAGTTCCTCATGTTGGACCAGTGTAATTGTATATAAGTCCGTGGGACGGACCCGCTGAGTTCCGCAGTTTGGACAAGTGTAATTGTATCTAAGCCCGCAGGACGGACCCGCTGAATTCCACAGGTCACACCAGTGTAATTTTTATCTAAGTCTGCATGGCGGACCCACTGAGTTTCACAGGACAGACTCGGTGTAATTTTCATTCCAAGACCGCAAGACGGACACGATAAGTTCTGCAGGTTGGGCCCAGCCCGCAGGATGGACGTGCTGAATCCCGCAGGTCGGACTCAGCGTAACTTTATTGAATCCACAACACTCACTCGAAAAAGGTTGAAATAGACACAAAAAAGAATAAATTCATTCATAAAACCAGAAGGTACTACAAAGTGCAAACAAAAGAAATTGTTAAAGTAAAGGCTAATCCGCACTAAGATACGCATCTGCAGGGCTAACCGGCATCCCACAACTACTGGTACAAAGATTTGAGATCAACCAAACAAAAGGTATACCACGGGAAGGATCCATTATCCTCGCAAAATTGATGGGCCTACGATGGATTATGACCCCAATCGACACCCAACTACGGGGTAAAGATAGCATGAATCAAGATGGCCTCTTCATCAGTAAGCACCTCAAAATCTGCCGTCGGGATAGCGCAAAAAATTGATGAACCGCTTCCATTCCTAATGTGACCGGTGCATCCCGAAGGCAACACCCTGTAAAACAGGATCTCATTCACCTGGAAATAAGCGTTGGTATGAGTCAGCCCTATGGGCAAAATATGTTACAGTATATAGGCTGGAAGGAATGCTGAGTGCACAAGCTGCTGAAGATATAAAGACACCAGCAGCCTGCTGACAGTATGGAAGCCTTAGCAGCCTGCTGATAGTCAGCAACCTGCTGATCACTTGCAATACGATGTAAACTAGAAAGCGGTTATATTGTTATAGTTTGTTATAACCGTTTGTAACTTACTTCTGACTGATTCATGAGGTGTATGAAGCTATAAATACCCTTTGATCAGCTGCATTGTAACCTTTACTTGATCAATAATAATTCCGCATTTTATTTTGTTTATTTGTAATTCTACAAACTTCATCATGGTAGCAGAGCAGAAATTTGAGAATTTATAAAAGCTTTCCTGCGTTTTTTGAAGAAACTTGAGAGTGTTCTTCATTTTTTTTCTCTGAGTTTTACTTTCTTAAGAGTAAACTGTCATCTTTTTATTTGTTTTTTGATCGGTTCTTGATCAGTTTTTTACTATCCTTGTTGATTTGAGAATCAATTCTAATGTTCTTGATAGCCATGGCAGCTAAGAAACAAGAAATAAGTCCCTCCAGACCATTCTATGTTCATCCTAATGAGAATCCTTCTCTGGTTCTTGTTCAGCCATTGATGAATGGCAATAACTAAAATCCCTAGAAAATGTCCATGGAGATGGTGTTGATCACCAAGAACCAAATTGGCTTCGTAGACGGTACCATCAAAAGGCCAGAAGCAGATTTAACAGACTTTCATGCATGAAGGCAATGTGATACAATGGTGAGATAATGGATCTTGAATTATGTTGAGAACACCGTTGCACAACGTTTGATGTACTTCAAGAATGCACATGCAGTATGGAAGAATCTTGCAGCAAGGTTTTCAAAGGTTGATGCATGAAGGCTTTCAGATCTTCTTGAAGAAATGCATCTACTGTAACCGGGCACAGACTCTGTCAATCAATATTTCACAAAATTGACGATTATCTGGGAAGAAATCAAGACCATCAGGCTTGTAACGGTATGTTCCAATATCACTGCAATGCAATCAGCAATCTGATGGATCATATAGAGGTTGAACATGTCATGAAATTTCTTAAAGGTTTAAGGGATGAATTTGAACCGATGGTCTCACAGGCAATGCTGATGGTGCCCTTTCCAGAAATTCATGATGCCTTTGCAATGGAAATCAAGTTTGAGAGACAGAAGTCATATGTGGCTAACAAAGCCAAGAATCAAGATTCCATGGTGCTATTTCCTTATAAAAATGGACATGGACAAAATCAGATTGTCAGCAGACCTAACTCTACTGCAAATCCAAGGCCTAAAAATCCAAAGAAGATGCAATGTAGTTTTTCTGGGTTTAATGGTCATACTGAGGAAACTTGTTACAAGAAGCATGGTTTTCATCCCGGTTTCAAATCAAAAAGATCCAATATGATAAAAGAGGAGCAATCAGCAGAAGAAGATCAAGCAACAAACAGGTCTGCTGCACCAAGGTCTGCTGGACTAGGGTTTCCCAATTTCTACACAACAACTTGATAAGTTGATGGCTCTGCTGAATGATCCTCCTAGACATGAAGGATTTGATGTTGGCCATCCTGATGACATTGTCACACATTACTCACCAGCCACAGGCACAGGTGACCTAAATTTAGTAAGATCAATACAATGGATCTTGGACTCTGGTGCCACAGATCACATTGTATGATCATTATATCTATTGTATTCATAAACCTTCATCTGGTATAAAAATAGGATTACATAATGGAAATAATGTCTCTGTCACACATATAGGCCAAGTGAGGATCAACACTCAGCTGGTCCTACATGACATGTTTTGTATTCCTGGTTTTAAGTATAACCTTTTCTCTTTACCTTCTTTTATTAATCATACAAAAGGTGCAGCTGTTTTTTCTGCTAACAAGTGTGTTTTGCAGGACAAGAACAAGAACATGATTGGTTCAGCTTAGTTACAGAGAGGACTTTATGTCATGGATCAGCCAATAAGACTTTTTGTTACCAATGCCGTAGAGAATCACACTTTATCTGATAGATTAGATGATGTACTTTTATGGCACTGCAGACTTGGACACTTGTCTGATAAGAGATTGCAAGTCATCAGTTCACAGTCTGCTGATGTCAAATTTTATAATCATGATCTTTGTTATGTCTGTCCTATGGCTAAATTGAAGAAAAATCCTTTTCCTTCAAGTACCACTACTGTAAATACTATTTTTGTTCTAGTTCACATGGATATTTAGGGTCCTTTGAGACATGATACTGTGAATGGACAACAATATTTTCTTACTGTTGTAGATAATCTTATATTATATTTCAGAGTAAAAAATTGTCAAATTGACCCAAATTATCCAATTGACCCGCTCCGTACCTGGATTTTCCATACATCTCATCATAAAAAAGAAAATGAAAAAAAACCCTCCACTCTTCCACGTCCCAGCAAACCGCTGTCCCTCAAATTCCTCCCATGATCGAAGCCGGCATCATGCTCATACCCATCACTCATATTCTGCTATTCCTTTTCATCGAATGCGTTCCAATAAAAAAGGATTAGTCTTCTTTTGATCAATTCTTCATTATTTTTATTTTCTTACCTCTATTCTAATATCGATTTTTGTTAATGGCAGGCAAAGCTTGGGCATGGGTTTTTCATCGGCCCAAATCGATCCAACACGGGTCACACAAATTTCTTGGAAGCCAAGGTAAAAAATTGTTTCTTCCCTATACATTTTTTTTGTATGGGGTTTGAATTTCGATAATTGAGTTGATGGTGTGATAGCTGTGGTGGTTGGAATTGTGTAGGGCTTTTTTATATAGGAATTTTTTGACAATTGATGAATGTGATCATTTAATTGAGTTGGTAGGTTATTAATTATGCCTTAATATATGAATTGGCTCATAATTTACCTTGATTGGGTAGGCAAAGTATAAATTAGAGAAGTCAATGGTGGCTGACAACGAATCTCGCTAAAGCGTCTAGAGCGAAGTGCGGACGAGTTCAGGAATGTTCTTTAGAAAACGCCAGGATGGTCATTTCTTGATTTTATGATGTTGTGAGATGTCTTAACTGAAGAAAGATTCGATCTTTTTTTTGAAGTGAAGACAAATAGTGTCCTTTCTTATGTCCTGCCGGTATAATGAATTCGAAATCCATCTTCAAATAGGACCCGGGTTTTTCATTGATTGGTGGCCAGGTCATTGACCAATTACAGAGAATGGGTCACCGATGCATTATACTCAAGGTCGTCAGCATGTGGATTATGGTCCATCAGCGTTATGATTGACCATCAGCTTAACGAAATATATGTGAGTTTTTTTGTTTTCTTTTCTTTTCCTTTCTGGCTAAAGTTTTACACAGGGAATATATTAATGGACTTTTTTGTGTATGCCCTCAAGACTGATTGGTTTTACGTGTTCTTCAATCTTGAAGCATATGAATATGTGTTTTCTAGGGATTGACAAAATAAAGGAAGGATCTTTTTGCGTATTCCAAATAACAATGCCTTTTCACCGTTTTTTTTTTGTCTAGCATAAATATAGAAATCATGGGATTTGCTCTAAGTAGGAAGGGATGACTAGCTAAATTTTGTATTGCATTACATATGCTGATCAAATTCCATAATTATTCTTCTTTTCCATATATTGTGGTTTTTTCATTAGTGTGTGTGCTCGCTATGAGTGGTACTTGATGGCGCTGGCATAGCTAATTGGATTTTTTTATAGAAAATATCATACCTGAATAGAAACAGAGTTCATTATGTAATCATTTTCTTAAATATACTCCAGAGGGATCTATTGCAACTAAGCATAAACAGTGCCTTTTAGTTTCTTGAAAGTGATATTTAGTAGGCATAAATGTGACTGCACATTGCTGATGTATATTGGTTAAGCACTATACACAAACCTTCTTGGAGTTGGAACTTAAACTTCAAGGAGGAAAAAGAGTACCATGAATATACGGGAAGGAATCATTCAGGAAATTGACACTTTCTAGCACAATATATGTCATGATTCTAATATCTATGATCTTATAGTGTCCATGAGTTCCTTTTTTTGCCCAACTTGAACATGTTGGCGTGAAAAGTTGTTTCAATTGTTAGTTTTCCCATATTTCATGCACTGCCATATTGAGGGCAATTTTTGTTAGCTATTATTCACACAAGATTGAGCATACACTTGACTGTGATATTTTTTGTTTTTTCATCAAGGATTGAACCATAACAGGTTTATGATACCTATTGCCGTAAATTATTCAGCTTTTTAGCAAATAGAAGGATGTTTTTTGAAAAGAAAAAAAGAAAAGAGTTGACAAAGGTAAGAAAGTACCATTGGTGAGTGCAGTTGGTTATTTTTGTTACGAGTTAGACTTAGTGGTGGAAGAAATTAGGTGAAAACATGCTTAAAGTTCAAAGTGAAGACAAATAGTGTCCTTTTTTATGTCCTGCCGGTTTAATGAATTCGAAATCCATCTTCAAATAGGACCCAGGTTTTTCATTGATTGGTGGCCAGGTCATTGACTAATTACAGGGAATGGGTCACCGATGTCTTTATACTCAAGGTTGTCCGGATGTGGATTATGGTCAATCAGCGTTATAATTCACCATCAGCATAACGAAATATATGTGACTTTTTTTGTTTTGTTTTCTTTTCCTTTTTGGCTGAAGTTTTACACAAGGAATATGTTAATTGCAATTAATCCATTCCAAAAGATGCCTCATATGTATGATTCACAAATGATGGAACAATATAAGATAGCGCCATTTTGAGATCTAAGTCCACATGTTTTTGCTGTTGCTGATGTTCCTTACAGGTTGTAGTCTTGCAGTTCAGCTAATTAGCATTGTGTTATGCATAGCAGTGTTGATGATCATAGGGGTGACGTGACAGACAATGGTAGCAAATATCATTCATCGTGTTGCAGTTCACCTAGGATGACTGAAGAATTGGTTGTTGTCCAGTCCTAAATTTGTTTCACCCTCGTACGCTTCTATATTCTTATTGTTATTATGGCTATATCAATGGTTTTTTAAATTTCTCTCATGCTTCCTTTCAACTTTTCAAGTTGGTTGCATTTAGGTTATTTATCTTGCTAAGGTACTTTCCTGTTGAATCAAAAGGGAGACAAAAAGTTTGGAGCAAAACAACTTAATTTGCATTCTTTTAACATATATACTCATATTTCTTTAGTCTTCATTTTCAATTTTTATGTTTTTCCGTGCATCGCACGGGTTTTCCCACTAGTTTTTCTATATTTACTTGGATTTTTCTTACGAGGCATAAATCTGAAGCCTCTGACCTTGTTAAATCTTTTGTTAAATATGTTTCTACTCAGTTTCATAAAATTATTACAGTAATTAGATCTGACAATGGTGCAGAGTTTCAACTTACTGACTTTTATTCTCAGCAGGGTATCATACATCAAACATCATGTGTAAGTACACCTGAGAAAAATGTTATTGTTGAAAGAAAACATCAGCATCTGCTGAATGTTGCAAGAGGTTTGAGGTTCCAAAGTAATCTGGCCATTGAATATTGGGGTTTTTGTCTTTTACATGTTGTAAAGTTGATTAATGCCACACCTACACCTCTGTTGAAGGAAAACACTCCACGTGAAGTTCTTTATGGCACCAAACCTACTATTCTGTGTTTAAAGTTTTTGGTTGCTTAGTTTTTTTCATGCACACTTCAGCGGTATAGGACCAAATTTGACTCAAGATGTAGGACTTGTATCTATCTTAGGAATTCAACCACCTCCAAGGGTGCTATTCTCTTAGATATTACCAAAAAAGACTTATTTGTTGCTAGAAATACTCAATTCCATGAAACTTATTTTCCTCTTTTTCAACAGATCTTGAGAAAGCCTAGATATCTTGCCGACATGCCTGTTTCTTTGCCTGTGATGGACGATTTTGATGACCTACTAAATGAGTCAGCAGACCAACCAGCAATGGGATCAGCAGCTGCTGATCAATCCAATGAAAGGCATGCACCAGTAAATCAGGCTCATGAACCCACACAACTAAGAAGGTCCACAAGAACAAGGAAATCACCAACCTTTTATCAAGGGGGTGCTCATAATGTTCAGCGGACTCCACATCCGCTGAGTGAAGTAATTGTTGGAATGGTGTCCTAAACCCAATCGGGTTGGACCGGATCCGACCGGGTCGGGTCATTTATAGTCTATTCAGTTCATGTAACAACTTTATTATGATTAATAAAAGCACTTATGTTATTATATATTGTTTATCTTCATGTTATTTTTTGTACATATATAGTAACGTCCCTAGTATCAATCTGTGATAGAGAAACAATGATAGTGATTATGGTTGATGAGATTTCTAATCACTATAACAAGGTTGGTACTTAAATGTCTCTAGTCTTACATATTATCAAATGGGACATTGATAGTATAATCAGACTAGCACGTATTGGATGTCCTCTATCTTTTAGAAGATAGGGATAGATCTCGTCTATCGAAGTGTAGGGACATTTGGACTGTACGTGGACGTGTATTAAAGAATGCGTACGTTAGACTGACCCACTTACATTAAGTGTCACACTATGTGGCGGTTGTGTAATTATCCTTTTGACCGGAGTCTTCATGGCATCACGGTGTGGATTGTCATGCTTTGATACTATTGAGATTTCTCCTAGCCACGGGCCGATCATGCGGTAGTGATTGGGTATGATATTGAAGCATGCGGAGTATACATGATTGGTCGTCCGGGAATCGCGTATCCTATGATTGGGATCGAATATCCGAAATGGCCTTCTTATAAGGAATGTCTAGCCCTCGAGAATCATTGCAAAGTGGGAGTAAATGTGTTATCCCGA
The DNA here is from genome assembly GCA_036785695.1 of Gentiana straminea. Taxonomy (NCBI): domain Eukaryota; kingdom Viridiplantae; phylum Streptophyta; class Magnoliopsida; order Gentianales; family Gentianaceae; genus Gentiana; species Gentiana straminea. The sequence continues at coordinate 8,204,859 of JAVUPR010000326.1, read as the reverse complement.
GAGAGCATGATATCCAGATTATAAGATACGATCGTTAATGTATTGAGACTCGAGATACGATCGTATGGATATTATTACAGCGATATTATTGTAAGTTACACGGTAACTGTTTCACATTAAAGGTAGTAGTCATTGCTTTTGACTCTTCAAATGATTGGGGGTCACGGTGTGTTGCTAGACGCTATCCCGTGGTCGTTAGGTATGAAGACCATTTTAGTAAATTGCACTTTGTGTCTACGGCCAACATATTCGGAAGCCTATCGGGTCACACACATATGAACATCGAGTCGGATTAAAATGCGGTTATAGTTGATAACCAAATAAGGAAAGTTTATCTCTAGACTATAAAAGTTATAGTGGTAAATTAATATGGTGGTATTTATTTATTATGAATAAATAAAATACAAGATATTAATTATATACAAATTATATTAATTAAAGAATATTCCGGAAGTCAATCTTTTGACTATTGGGGCGCCACATTCAAGTGTGTAAGATACACTTGGATTGTGCACTTTAATTAATAAGATTACCATAATATTAATATAAGATATTAATTGATTTTGGAAAATAGATTTATGGTAATAAGATAATTATATTCAATATAAGATATTGGCAAAATTAATAATAATTAAAGAGAAAAATCAATCTAGAAGATTTTCCTTATTTTATTGGGAAAAGGTTTTCTTCTCCTTCACACCATATGGGGCACCACTTTTGACTATAAATAAGAGGTGGGTGTCAAGCTCTTTTTTACATCATAATTGCAAGAGCTCATAGTTCTTGTGTAAAATAGAGAGCAACCTATCGTGAGTTTGTGAGGGAAGAAAATGGCCGGTCTAGCAACCGGAATTTTTCCGATAGCAATCCAAGGAGGATTCCGGCAAGGGGTTCGTGTGGATTAACAATAGAGGCCGGACGCGTGGATGGCTTGCGCACTGAACTACTCTCCGTTGACGGTCAAAGAGACGATCTTATAGATCATCAAGGTATAACAGTCAAACTACTTAACGTGTTTCTCGCATTAAACGAAGAACGATCTAGAAAAAGGAAATCAAATTTTAAATTCCCCTGCGTTAAACTAGTGATTTCCTAACAGTGGTATCAGAGACAGACTTCGAGCTTAAGCAATAAACAAAATTTAAATGCGTAGTATTTAATTAATAGATGCAAGATTTAAATCACGAGATGTTGAAACAAAAAAAAATTAGGGTTTATGGGGGGGCTCGGCCGACTAGCGGCGGCCCCTCTCCTCTGAGACGGCGGCGGCGGCGGCGGTGGCCTTAGGGCTGCCGTCCGTCGGCTGTCCTCTTCCAATGGGGAGATCGACCCTTTTTCGTTTTGTGATATTTATTGTGCATAGATATCTCGTTTGTTTAGTTGTGTCATATTGCCAACCAATGGTTCAAATAGTTTGGGCCATTGGGAAACCATATGTCATGTTGGCCTTTCCAAATATTTGATTTGGAATAGGCCTAGGCCCTTTTCAAATATTTGATTTGTAAAAGGCCTAGGCCTAGGCCACTTCCAAAATTTTGATTTTGGAAAGTGGCCAGGCCTAAACCAAAATTATTTGACCTTTTCAAATATTTGATTTGGAATAGACCTAGGCCCTTTTCAAATATTTGATTTGTAAAAGGCATAGGCCTAGGCCACTTCCAAAATTTTGATTTTGGAAAGTGGCCAGGCCTAAGCCAAATTTAGTTTTGGAAAGGAAACAAATAGGAGACTAAATAATTTTAATTTTATTTTGAATAGTTCAAATTTAATTGAAATTAAAATCGATTTAAAATTAAATGTTAATTATAATTTTCGATTAAGTCATATAATTAATTAAAAGCTATTTAATTATTTGATGTGATAAAATAAAGATGCATAAGTAGTTAAAAAAATTATAATTTAATCTTTTTAATAAGAATGGATTAGATGTGTAGATATAATGTGATTATATGGACCCCGATTGATCATGGACTCGAACAATAGGATAGATGTGAATGTTTTCTTTATGTTGGTTTTTGAAAAATTGTCCTAAGCCGTTATGAAGAACGTGACCTAGTTTACTTTTTGCATTTATCCCATTCCCGTTAGCTCACCCCCCCCCCCCCCCCCGTGTGTGGCGGGTGTAATTATTAGATAAATTATAATGTAACAAGAATGGAGCAAGAAGTTGAAGACCAAGGAGAGATAAAGAACCCATTGGCGTACAACAATAAAGATCCTATTGGCGGTTGCAGATACCCTTAGTTTGTGACCCGCGGTTTCGTCAGTTTGTATTCGAAACCGCACCTAGAAAAGTCCATGATCATACCGGTTATTTTGTGCGCGGAATGTTGTGTATGTTTTACTTTATATGGTATAGTAGTAATATGCACATAGTAGATGAGACCATAATTAAACCAAATTACTTAAGTGAATTAATTTTAAAATTATTCCCACGCCAAAAATCGAGCCAAAATTGTCTCCCAATATTATAATGACGGTGAAGAGCCTTTGTTCGGATCCAACTGATCGGCCCTCATCGGGAGTTGACCTACCACTGGAATATCGTTATTATTGAGATATGATCGTAACGAGATCTCATGAATATTGGGTTACGACTCGACTAGAATCTTGCGGTGATTCGCCCTCGTCAGGACCGTCTAATTTTAGAGACAAGGGGTAGACTATCACATAGAGATGTGAAACGTCAAAGAGTTGACTAGTCAGCCACTGGTTGTCGCATGCGATGCGACTGGTAGGAGTACCTACCCATCGAAATTATCTCGGTTGATCGGCCCTCGTCGGGAATCGAGGTAACTAGATGGGATCCAGCCACTAAAGAATTAATTAAATTCTTGAAAGCCAATTGGGAATAGTTGGCTAATGGGAGTAAAACCTTATAAAAATTTTAAGTGCAAATTTAGGGTTTTCATACATGAGCTTTTACTTATTCTATTTTTATTTATTGTTGTAGAAAATGTCAAACAAATTGAACCTTCGTTTTATCATCGAAAACAAGCTCGACGAAACTAATTTTCTCGATTGGGAAAGGAACCTCAAAATCGTTTTGAGCCACGAGAAGATTGGCTATGTCTTGGACGAGGCCCTACCGGAAAAGCCCGCTGAGGGTTTGGCTGCGGATGCTGTCGAGAAGTATAACAAGCACTGTTCTGACAGTACTGATGCTACATTTATCATGCTTGCTTCTATGACACCTGAACTGCAGAAACGGCATGAGTCTATGGACGCCTACACTATCATGGTCCACCTAAAGGAACTCTATGCTTCTCAGTCTTGTACTGAGAGGTACGAGGTCTCAAGGCCCTGTTTAGTTGTAAGATGGCATCTGGGACTTCTGTGGGGTCACACGTGCTTAAGATGATCGGGTACATAGAGAGGCTTGGAAAGCTGGGCCACAAGTTGGAACGAGAATTGAGTATTGACTTGATTCTGCAATCTCTACCTGATTCATTCTCGCATTTCGTGATGAATTATCATATGAACAAGATAGATTGCTCCCTTGCGGAGTATTTGAACATGTTGAAGACTGCTGAGGGCACTGTGGGGAAGGGAAAGCAAGTGTTGTTGTTCACTTCGAGCAAGGGCAAGGCAAAAACCCAGAAAAAGTCCAAGAAGGCGAAGGCTGCACCTAAGCCAACGCCTAAGATAGCTAAAGACAAATCCAAGGATGCTTGCTTCCATTGCGGTGAAACCGGACATTGGAGGAGAAACTGCAAAGGCTTCTTGAGTACCAAGAAGAAGCATTCTGATGCTTCGACTTCAGGTATATTTATGATTGAGATCAACATTACTTCTTCTAAGTCTAACCACTGGGTATTAGATGCTGGTTGTGGTTCTCATATTTGTACGAATATGCAGGGACTAAGAAGAACTAGAGATCTGAAGAAAGGAGAGGTCGACCTACGCGCCAGAAATGGAGCAAGTGTTGCTGCGCTGGCTGTAGGAGTTTATTTTCTTTCATTGCCCAGTGGTCTAGTATTTGAACTTAGTAACTGTTATTTTGTTCCTGCTCTTACGAAGAGCATTATTTCCATTTCCACATTATATTGATGGTTTTTCATGTACGTTTGAGAATAAATGTTGTTCTTTTTCACGTGATGGAATCTTTTATGGTACTGGCATACTTAGCAATGGTCTCTACATATTAGATATGAATGTTGACGTACTTAATATAAATAACAAGAAATCCAAGACAAATGACTTGAATGAATCCTACTTATGGCATTGTAGACTTGGCCATATAAATAAGAATCGCATTTCCAAACTCCATAAAGATGGAATGTTGGATCAATTCGATTACGAATCGTGTGATACATGTGAAGCTTGTTTACTTGGCAAGATGACAAAGTCACCTTTTAGTGGCAAAGGGATAAGATCCAATGAATTGCTTGAGCTCATACATACTGATGTGTGTGGCCTAATGTCAATTCAAGCCAAAGGAGGATACTCTTATTTTATCACTTTCACTGATGACCATTCTCGCTATGGTTATATATACTTAATGAAGTATAAGTCTGAAGCCTTCGAAAAGTTCAAGGAATTCAGAAGTGAAGTGGAAAAACAACTAGGTAAAGAAATCAAGACGCTTCGTTCCGATCGAGGCAGAGAATACTTAGATAGAGAGTTTCAAGACTATTCGAAGGAGAATGGGATTCTACCTGAATGGACCCCTCCAGGCACGCCTCAGATGAATGGCGTATCTGAGAGGAGGAACCGTACCTTGTTAGACATGGTACGATCCATGATGAGCTACGCAGTTCTCCCAAAATCATTTTGGGGGTATGCTCTAGAAACCGCATCCTATACACTGAACCGAGTTCCATCAAAGACGGTTGAATCCACACCACACGAGGTATGGCATAATAGGAAACCGAGTCTAGCATATCTTAAACCTTGGGGTTGTCCGAGTTACGTGAAGCGGATGATGCCTGACAAATTAGAAGCTAGATCTGACAAATGTCTGTTTGTGGGATATCCTAGAGAAACTAGAGGATACCAATTTTACCATCCTGAGGAACAAAAGGTGTTTGTTGCCAGGACTGGCCACTTTCAAGAGAAAGAGTTTATTCTGGATAGGGTCAGTGGGAGTAAGATTGATCTTGAAGAAATTCAAAAACCACTCACGGATGACAGTCAGTTGATGGAAGTAGAGGAGACACCACATACAGATGTGATGCCAGCCTCTACCGTGGACACACTAGCACCTCAAAGATCCACCAGGGAACGCCGTGAACCCGAAAGGTACACGGGTGTGTATCTCATGGAAGATGAGGACCCTAGAACTTATGAGGAAGTGCTATTAAGGCATGACAAAGAGAAATGGCTGGAAGCCATGAATTCTGAAATGGAATCCATAAAAGACAACCAAGTTTGGAACTTGGTTGATCCACCTGAAGGAATAGTTCCTATAGGGTGTAAATGGGTCTTTAAGAGAAAGACCGACATGGACGGTAACGTGACTACCTACAAGGATAGGTTAGTGGCAAAAGGTTATAAGCAAAGACAAGGAGTTGACTATGACGAAACCTTTTCCCCTATTGCCATGTTAAAATCCATTAGAATTTTGCTCGCTATTGCAGCCGTTAGGAAATTTACACGGGAATGCAGCGGAATTCAAAATTTGATTTCCTTTTACCCAAGATCGACTTCGTTTAAGCAATAAACGAATAAGTAGTAGACGGTGGATACCTTGGTTGATCTATAAGATCGACGCTTTGACTGTCTAAGGAGAGTAGTTCTGCATAGAGCCGACCAAGTGTTCGGCCTCTACCGCTAGTCCACACGAACAGCCCACCGGAATCCCATCATAGATTGCTATTGGAAAACTCCGGTTGCTAGACCGGCCCTTTTCCCCTCTCTCCAACTCTCTATAGGATGCTCTCTATTTTACACAAGAACTATTAGTTCTTGGAATTGTGTTGTACAAAAGAGCTTGACACCCACCTCTTATTTATAGTAGAAGTGGCGCCCCTGACTAGAGTGGAAGAGAAGAAGACCTTTTCCCAATAAAATAAGGAAAATATAATTGATTGATTTATCTCATTTAATTTAATATCTCATATTAAATAAAATCTAAATATTGCCAATATCTTATATGATTATATTTATCTTATTACCATAAATCATTTTACACATATGTGCAAATCTATAGTCATTAATATCTAATATTAATATTTGGTAATCTTATTAATTAAATTGCACAATTCAAGTGTATCTTTATATACCAAAAGTGGCGCCCCATATGCCAAAGATTTGGGGTGATAATTCTCGAGAGAGATATCCAATACCTTACTCAAAAATCATAACACACTCCCACTATCCATCTTGCACATTGGGCATATCCTTCTTTTGACTAAATCAAACTCCTTTGATTATCAAACAAAGAAATCGTCTAGAGAACCTTGTTTGAGTCCATAAATGGATCTCGTGGGCTTACATATCATGTTATCGTCTATCAACATTGAGCTTTCTGCCCAACGTCATCAACACTATCATATAGCCATGATACGAAGTTATAACAAGTATAGTCTGAATAGAACCGGGCTCAGCCTTACAGGGACATTCCCTCTAGGTAAGACAGACTAGGTTCATAACCTGGTTGTCACTGATGGAACCTAATTCATATATTATGGCTCCGGGCCATATCTCTCAATCTTGCCTTTCAAACATTCCTTCATAAGTCGTGAGATATTCATTCTTCAAGATGAACATACCAAAAGCCTTTTCAGGCTTGAGTTTATCCACAGACTTACTGAACTTTTGTGTGCGCTGAGCAGTGTTCTACACCTCATCGCTATACGGCATATGCTCATGTTCCAATGGTTGAATATATCTTTGTGGTTCTCAAACTCTTTTGAGATCTAATTTACTCCCACTGTTTCTTTTGGAAGAAACACTTTCTTTAGAAGACAGCATGTTTGGAGACAAACATTTTGCTCCGCGGACAAGTAAATAATATCCAGCGTACTTGCTAAGACATTCCACAAAGTTGCATATTTCGTACTAGGCTCCAAGCCTTTCTGACATTGCCTATGACAACTTCAAATCATCGATTAAGATAGATTCGACATTATCCTCTTCCATATCTAATATGGAATTTATTCAACTTTTATTCTTTGGAACTTGGTTAAGTATAAGGGTACTATCCCGAAACGGGTAAGGGATACTTCGCATGGCTTGCGTCACAACTTTATCATATAAAGTGTTGTTTCCATTTTGGGAACACAATCTAATTGTGTATCCCAAAGATGGTATCCTTCAAGGGAGAATCTTATTCCTTTCAGACGACTTCTGAAACACCCTTCGGGTATTAATTACTTCAATCCAATTGAAGATTAATTCCTAAGTAGCTCATCAATCTCATATTCGTACTAGCTCGAACTTTTCGGGCTTTCCGAATTGTCGTACTTCAATAAGTACATTCAACTATTTCTAAAATAGTCATAGAGATTAATAAACAATTATTTGTGGCATTAATTGTCATAAGCCAACAAACATCGGTATGTTTAGGATTTAGACAATTTTTCTAGATTTTATAACCTTTTCATAAAAAGGTAATTTAGTCAAATTTAGATAAGATACGTATCACCCACATGATTCATAATCACATGGTTCAAACATCATCTAAATGACATTTGATTATATGTTTCTCTTCCAGAGAGTCGACATCTAGAACAACTACAAATATCAAAGATAACAGCCATACAAATATTTAGTTGAGATCTCATCACATATATCAACTATATAGTGACATCAATCTAGTTTGTTAGACTCAGTGACCTTCCAACTTTATCGGAATAACATTTATTCTTTACAATTGAATATGTCTACTAAATCCTGACAAATAACTGAAAGTATGTTCTTTATAAGAACCAGAACATAATAACATTTCTTTAGTTCCCTTATCAGTTTACTAGATCCAGAATATGGTAAGTGTCACAACGTTTGCTTCACCTTCCATATCGAGATTTAACCTTTCTAATTTAATCACACTCGTAAGATATCATATATCTAAGAGTTGACTTGAACTTAGATAGATTTATCTCAACAGACTTGCTTAGAATAGAGACTTCGATAAGCTCTCTATTTAAGCACATGCCCTAACTTTTCTTTCAATCCTTTAAGCACTTGAAAAATGTTTCTTATTGTAGTCTCCATAAGACTTAAGAAAGATCACAAGAGCCATGTCCTTAATTTCCTTTCATAAAGAAAATCTAAAGTTTATTAAATAGTTTATTTAACCTTTTGAATCGTATTCAAAACATTGACTATTTAATTAACCTTTAAGCAATGATAGAATTAAGTCGATACTTAAATCTTACAATTTTGAAAACAACATTTCCAAAATTCGATGTGGTCATTCTTATCCAACGTTTGAATTAATTGTCATCGTATGACAGAATGGTCATCTTGGATCGTATCCAACATATGACTAATTCGTTGAAACTTATTTCAAATGATTTAATCATATCATGAGCTTCCGCTTTCATTAATAATTAAAGCCTTGGAGTACTCCATCAAATATGTAGCCTCCTTGTCTCTAACTACTATAACGGGATCTCTCGTGTCATTGCTCATTTTAAAAGGATTAAAATTACTTAACCATACTTGAGAACGTTTCTCAAAAGGTAACAGTCATAATTTGGTTTTACTAGTCGAGAATAAAACATAAATATAAAGTTTTTTAAAACTACAACATATAAATAAAGATAAAAGAGTGTTGTTGTTTATACATGCAAAATCAAAAAATGGTCTTTTGGTTTATGATTTTGCTCCCACTAGTCAACTACTCCCAATTGACTTTCAAGAATTATTAATTTCTTTAGTGGACAAGATCCCACTAAACTACCGCGACCCCCGCTTTGGCTGGTGGGCCGAAAATAGTCTAATAGGTAGACAACATCCCTTTGTCAATCGTATCCTATACGACTCTTGTTGTTTGACTAGTCAACTCTTTGACAAATTTTCATCTTATGAAATAGTCAAACCCTTGCCTCTAAAATCCAAACGACCCCTCTTTGGCTGGTGGCCTAGAGAATTTTTAGTCAAGTCATAACCCCAATATTCGTGAGATCTCATACGATCATATCTTGATAATGACGATATACCCGAGGTAGGTCAACCCCCTGCTTTGGCTGATGAGTTGGATCCGAACAAGGGCTCTTCACCGTCATTATAATATGGGGAGGCAATTTCAACTTGATTCTTTTGAGGTGGATGTATTTATGTAAATTAATTCACTTAATTAATTTTAATTATGGTCTCATCATAAATATGTCTATCTCTATAAACATACATCCTACACATTTATCTAGATCGTGCCTAGTCATGCATCTATCGTATCATATAAAATAAATACAAGCACAAAATAAATAAATACGTAAAGTAACCGGTATGATCATGGACTTTTCCTAGGTGCGGTTTCGAATACAAACTGACGAAACCGCGGGTCACGGTCTAAAGGTAGCTGCAACCGCCAATAGGATCGTTAATGCTCCATTCTCCAATGGGATCTTTATTTTCGTCTTTCTTTGGTCTTCATCTTCTGCTCCATTCTTGTTACATTTAATTCTATCTAATAAAATAAATACACCCTCCGTACACGGGGGGAGCTAACGGGAATAGGATAAATGCAAAAAATAAACTAGGTCACGTTCTTCATAAAGGCCTTGGACAATTTTTAAACCAACAGAAAAATTAAATCATTCACATCTATCCTATTGGTCGAGTCCATGATCAATCGGGGTCCATATAGTAATATTATATCTACTATATCTAATCCATACAATAACATCTTATGAAAAAGATAAAATTAAAATTTAACTACTTACGTCTTAATTAATCAATTAACATTTAATCTATTAAATAATTTTATCCAATCAATTAACTAATTAACATTTAATTAATTAAATGATTTTAATCGAAATACAATTAACGATTAATTTTAAACAATTTTAATTTTAATTTTAATAAATTAGAACTATTCCAATAATAAATCAAAATTAAAATTATGTCTCTTTTGTTTCTTTCCTTTTGATTCCTAATCAAAATGGATGCCTTTGGTTTCCTAAACCAAAATGCATCTTTCTAAACCAAATTTGGTTTTGGCATGGCCACTTTCCAAAATCAAAATTTTGGAAGTGGCCTAGGCCTAGGCCTTTTACAAATCAAATATTTGAAAAGGGCCTAGGCCTATTCCAAATCAAATATTTGGAAAGGCCAAATAATTTTGGTTTAGGCCTGGCAACTTTCCAAAATCAAAATTTTAGAAGTGGCCTAGGCCTAGGCCTTTTACAAATCAAATATTTGAAAAGGGCATAGGCCTATTCCAAATCAAATATTTGGAAAGGCCAATATGATTTTAATGCCATGTGGCATCCCAATGGCCCAAACTATTTGAACCATTGGTTAGCCAATGACACAACTAAACAAAGGAGGAATTACCAATCACAACTATGAACCATAATGAATCACAAAATACACAAAACAAAAATTTGGAGATCCACCAGCATTGACCGGTCAACTGACTGCCGGCAGCAGGTTGCCCTGTTGCCGCCACCGCCGCCAATCGGCCGAGCACCACCCGATCTCCTTTTTTTTTCTTTTCATGTATCACTTTTGCGAATCAAAAATCTTTCATCTTTTAATTACGTGATTTAATTGATAAAATTAACTACGCAAAATAACATGCATATTGCTTAAGCTCGAACCTTTCTCTGATACCACTGTTAGGAAATCTACGCGGGAACGCAGCGGAATTCAAAATTTTGATTTCCTTTTACCCAAGATCGACTTCGTTTAAGCAATAAACGAATAAGTAGTAGACAATGGTTACCTTGGTTGATCTATAAGATCGACGCTTTGACAGTCTAAGGAGAGTAGTTCTGTATAGAGCCGCCCAAGTGTTCGGCCTCTACCGCTAGTCCACACGAATAGCCCGCCGGAATCCATCATGGATTGCTATTGAAAAACTCCGGTTGCTAGACCGGCCCTTTTCCCCTCTCTCCAACTCTCTATAGGATGCTCTCTATTTTACACAAGAACTATTAGTTCTTGGAATTGTGTTGTACAAAAGAGCTTGACACCCACCTCTTATTTATAGTAGAAGTGGCGCCCCTGACTAGAGTGGAAGAGAAGAAAACATTTTCCCAATAAAATAAGGAAAATATAATTGATTGATTTATCTCATTTAATTTAATATCTCATATTAAATAAAATCTAAATATTGCCAATATCTTATATTGATTATATTTATCTTATTACCATAAATCAATTTACACATGTGTGCAAATATATAGTCATTAATATCTAATATTAATATTTGGTAATCTTATTAAATTAAATTGCACAATTCAAGGGTATCTTTATACACCAAAAGTGGCGCCCCATATGCCAAAGATTTGGCATCCGGAATATTCTTTAATTAATACAATGCTATGATTAATTAATTCACAAAATACATGTATTTCATATATATATATATATATATATATATATATATATATATATATATATATATATATATATATATATATATATATATATCGAATTTTATGTATCAATATACATATTTAATTAATCAACATAATTAATATCTTGTATTTAATTTATTCATAATAAATAAATAAGACCATATTAATTTACCACTATAACCTTTATAGTCGTGAGATAAAACTTTCCTCATTTGGTTATCATCTATAACCACATTTTAATCTGGCTAGATGTTCTTATGTGTGTGACCCGATAGGCTTCCGAATATGTTGGCCGTAGACACAAAGTGCAAATTACGAAAATGCCCTTTATACCTAACGATCACGGGATAGCGTCTAGCAACACACCGTGACCCCCAATCATCGGAAGAGTCAAATGCAATGACTACTACCTTTCATGTGAAACAGTTACCATGTAACTTACAATCCTATCGCTGTAATAATATACATACGGTCGTACGTCGAGTGTCAAACATTAACGACCGTATCTTATAATCTGGATATCATGCTCTCTCAAAGTAACTTATTTACTCCCACTTTGCAAAGATTCACGAGAGCTAGACATTCCTTATAAGAAGGCCATTTCGGATATTCGATCCCAATCATAGGATACGCGATTCCCGGACGACCAAACATGTATACTCCGCATGCTTCAGTATCACACCCAATCACTACCGCATGATCGCCCCATGGCTAGAGGAAACCTCAATAGTGTCAAAGTATGACAATCCACACCGTGATGCCATGAAGACTCCGGTCAAAAGGATAATTACACAACTGTCACATGGTGTGACACTTATCCGTGTAAGTGGGTCAGTCTAACGTACGCATTCTCTAATACACGTCCACGTACAGTCCAAGTGTCTCTACACTTCGATAGACGAGATCTATCCCTGCCCTTAAAGATAGAAGACATCTAATACGTGCTAGCCTGTTCATACTATCAATGCCATGTTTAATAGTACATCAGCCTAGAGACATTTAAGTATCAAACTTATTAAAGTGATTAGAGATCTCATCAACCATAATCGCCTATCATGGTTTCTCTATCACAGTTTAACACTAAGGACGTTATCATATAACAATTCATAATTGGTTCTTTAAAAGAACATATATATGACAACATAAAAGCCATTTAATATATGTACAAACATAAAGAAATAGTAGAAATGATCCGAACCGGTCGGATCCGGTCCAACCCGATTGGGTTTAGGACACTATTTCAACAGAAGCATACCATGATTACGAAATCTGGCAAATGGATGTGAAAATAGCTTTCCTTAATGGGAACCTGTCTGAGGAAGTGTATATGACACAGCCTCAGGGTTTCACAACCAATGACGCCAGGATGGTGTGTAAACTGCAAAGATCCATTTATGGATTAAAGCAAGCTTCTCGGAGTTGGAATCTTCCCTTTGATGAGATAATCAAACAGTTTGATTTCATCAAGAACAAAGATGAGCCCTGTGTTTACAAGAAGATTAGTGGGAGTGCCATTGTGTTCTTAGTGCTTTATGTGGATGACATATTGCTCAAAGGGAATGATGTGCCTATGTTACAATCGGTCAAAGCTTGGTTATCCAAGAACTTCTCAATGAAGGACTTGGGTGAGGCAGCCTATATTCTAGGAATAAAGATCTATAGAGATAGATCTAAAAGGTTGCTTGGTCTGTCGCAATCCACCTATATAGACAAGATGTCGAAGAGATTCGGCATGGAGCGATCCAAGAAAGGATTGCGCCCATGTCACATGGGGTCTACTCCGTCGAAGGGAATGAGTCCTAAGACAGAGGAGGAAAGGGCAAAAATGAGTAAAGTCCCTTATGCTTCGGCAATCGGGTCTATCATGTATGCCATGTTATGCACAAGACCAGATGTCTCGTACCCTCTTAGTATGACTAGTAGGTACCAGTCCAATCCAGGTGATGGTCACTGGATTGCTGTTAATAATATCCTCAAGTACATGAGACGTACTAGGGATATGTTCTTGGTTTTCGAGAACGATGATTTAGTATTATGAGGTTACACAGATGCCAGTTTCCAAACTGACAATGATGACTTTAAGTCACAGTCTGGATTTGTTTTTACACTTAATGGCGGAGCAGTGAGCTGGAAGAGTTTCAAACAGGAGACTACTGCAGACTCTACAACGGAAGCCGAATACATAGAAGCCTCGGAGGCGGCGAAGGAAGCAGTTTGGATGAAGAAGTTCATTACTGAACTTGGTGTGGTTCCCTCCATTGAAGGTCCAGTGCCTCTGTACTGTGATAATAATGGAGCGATATCTAAATCAAAGGAACCAAGGTCTCATCAGAAGTCCAAACATGTGTTACGGCGCTATCACTTGATTAGAGAGATAGTAGATTGATGAGATGTAAAGATAGAGAAAGTGCACACGGATGATAACATAGCTGATCCGTTAACCAAGGCATTGTCTCAAGCAAAGCATGAGAAACATGTTCACTTGCACGGGCTTAGGCATATGGGTGATTGGCTTTAGGCCAAGTGGAAGATTGTTGGAAAGGTGTCCTAAACCCAATCGGGTTGGACCGGATCCGACCGGGTCGGGTCATTTACAGTCTATTTAGTTCATGTAACACCTTTATTATGATTAATAAAAGCACTTATGTTATTATATATTGTTTATCTTCATGTTCTTTGTTGTACATATATAGTAACGTCCCTAGTATCAATCAGTGATAGAGAAACCATGATAGTGATTATGGTTGATGAGATCTCTAATCACTATAACAAGGTTGGTACTTAAATGTCTCTAGTCTTACATATTATCAAATGGGACATTGATAGTATAATCAGACTAGCACGTATTGGATGTCCTCCTATCTTTTAGAAGATAGGGATAGATCTCGTCTATCGAAGTGTAGGGACACTTGGACTGTACCTGGACGTGTATTATAGAATGCGTACGTTAGACTGACCCACTTACATTAAGTGTCACACTATGTGGCAGGTGTGTAATTATCCTTTTGACCGGAGTCTTCATGGCATCACGGTGTGGATTGTCATGCTTTGACACTATTGAGATTTCTCCTAGCCATGGGGTGATCATGCGGTAGTGATTGGGTATGATATTGAAGCATGCGGAGTATACATGGTTGGTCGTCCGGGAATCGCGTATCCTATGATTAGGATCGAATATCCGAAATGGCCTTCTTATAAGGAATGTCTAGCTCTCGAGAATCTTTTCAAAGTGGGAGTAAATGTGTTATCCCGAGAGAGCATGATATCTAGATTATAAGATACGATCGTTAATGTATTGACACTCGAGATACGATCGTATGGATATTATTACAGCGATAGGATTGTAAGTTGTACGGTAACTGCTTCACATGAAAGGTAGTAGTCATTGCTTTTGACTCTTCCGATGATTGGGGGTCACGGTGTGTTGCTAGACGCTATCCCGTGATCGTTAGGTATGAAGGGCAGTTTAGTAAATTGCACTTTGTGTCTACGGCCAACTTATTCGGAAGCCTATCGGGTCACACACATATGAACATCGAGTCGGATTAAAATGCGGTTATAGTTGATAACCAAATAAGGAAAGTTTATCTCTAGACTATAAAGGTTATAGTGGTAAATTAATATGGTGGTATTTATTTATTATGAATAAATAAAATACAAGATATTAATTATATACAAATTATATTAATTAAAGAATATTCCGGAAGTCAATCTTTTGACTATTGGGGCGCCACATTCAAGTGTGTAAGATACACTTGGATTGTGCACTTTAATTAATAAGATTACCATAATATTAATATAAGATATTAATTGATTTTGGAAAATAGATTTATGGTAATAAGATAATTATATTCAATATAAGATATTGACAAAATTAATAATAATTAAAGAGAAAAATCAATCTAGAAGATTTTCCTTATTTTATTGGGAAAATGTTTTCTTCTCCTTCACACCATATGGGGCGCCACTTTTGACTATAAATAAGAGGTGGGTGTCAAGCTCTTTTGTACATCACAATTGCAAGAGCTCATAGTTCTTGTGTAAAATAGAGAGCAACCTATAGTGAGTTTGTGAGGGAAGAAAAGGGCCGGTCTAGCAACCGGAATTTTTCCGATAGCAATCCAAGGAGGATTCCGGCAAGGGGTTCGTGTGGATTAGCGATAGAGGCCGGACGTGTGGACGGCTTGCGCACTGAACTACTCTCCGTTGACGGTCAAAGCGACGATCTTATATATCATCAAGGTATAACCGTCAAACTACTTAACGTGTTTATTGCATTAAACGAAGAACGATCTAGAAAAAGGAAATCAAATTTTAAATTCCGCTGCGTTAAACTAGTGATTTCCTACGGTAATGAGTCTGGACAATCTCTCAGCAGACTATGCCAGATTCATTAATGTTATTGATGCAGTTAAATAGCCTAAGACCTACAGTAAAGCTATCAAGCATGATGAATGGAAGGAGGCCATGAACAAAGAACTTGAAGCTTTACAGAAGACTCACACTTGGGAGATAATTGATTTTCCCCCAGGCAAGAAACCAATAGGGTGCATATGGGTATACATAATCAAACATAATCCTGATAGATCAGTAGATAGATACAAAGCAAGATTAGTAGCAAAAGGCTATAATCAGACATATGGGATTGCTTATCAAAAAAACCTTTTCCCCTGTTGTCAAGATTACTACAGTCAGAACCTTACTTGCAGCAGTACCAACTAACAACTGGAATTTACATCAAATGGATGTCAACATTGCCTTTCTACATGGAGATCTAAATGAAGAAGTATACATGCAATTACCACCAGACTGTGCAGCAACTCAGCCAAACCAAGTTTGCAAACATACCAAATCACTATATGGTCTTAAACAAGCCAGCAGACAGTGGAATTGCAAGTTAACTGAATCATTGGAGGCTCAAGGATTCATTCAATCCAAACATGACCATAGTTTATTCACAAAAAGGTCAGGACAGACATTTATTGCCTTACTGGTATATGTGGATGACATTATAGCTGCTAGCCCTAGTAAAGAGTTGATTCAGAAAGTTAAGGATACTTTACATTAGCAGTTCACAATCAAAGATCCTGGAAAATTGAGATATTTCCTAAGCATTGAAGCTGCTAGATGTCCAAAAGGCATATCCATCTCACAAAGAAAATATACACTTAACCTCCTAGAAGAATATGATTTTTTGGAGCCAAACCTGCTAAGACACCTATGGAGTCCAAGCAAACTTTAGAACATGGTGATTCACCATTTTTAGAAGATAACACTGCATACAAATCTCTAGTAGCTAAACTAATTTACCTCACCTTTACCAGACCAGATATTGCCTTTGCAGTACAACAACTAAGTCAATTTCTGGACACTCCTACTGAAAATCACATGAAGGCAGCTTATAGATTACTGAGGTACTTGAAACCAACCCTGGCCAAGGAATCTTCTTCCCAGCAGACAATAATATTGTACTTAAGGGTTTTACAGATAGTGATTTGGTTGGTTGTCCTGAAACAACAAGATCAGTATCAGGTTATATGATGTTCCTAGGAGATGCTCCAATCTCCTGGAAGGCAAATAAACAAACAAAAATTGCTAGAAGCTCATCAGAGGCTGAGTACAGGGCCATGGAAAATGCAGTTTGTGAAATCCAGTGGCTTATTTATATACTGCAGGATTTACAAATTCCAGTCTAGTTGCATGTTGTCTTATTTTGTGACAATGCTAGTGCAATGCACATAGCTCACAATCTGTCTTCCATGAAAGAACCAAACATATTGAAATTGACTGCCATGTTGTGAGAGACAAAGTCAAATCAAGACTTATCAAACTTCTTCCACTCAATACAAACAAATAGTTGACATTCTCACCAAAGATCTTTCGGACTTCAAGTGGCTGAAAGGGATGCTGAGAGCAAGCTGTTCATGTACCACTCTCGTCTTGAGGGGGTGTTACATTATATAGGCTGAAAGGAATGTTGAGTGCACAAGCTGCGGATGATAAGAAGACACCAGCAGCCTGCTGACAGTATGGAAGCCTCAGCCGCCTGCTGATCACTTGCAATACGATGTAAACTAAAAAGCGGTTATTTTGTTATAGTTTGTTATAACCGTTTGTAACTTACTTTTGACTGATTCATGAGGTGTATGAAGCTATAAATACCCCATGATCAGGTGCATTGTAATCAACATTGTAACATTGATCGGCCTTTTCTAAGTGTCCAATCTCACCAGCAGTGTACCGGGTCAACTGTAGCCTAGAATTGGTGAGTCAAGGTCGTATCCCACAGGGAATCTGGTCGAGTACCAAAGTCGGTCTCGTCCCTAGTTTAGGTCAACACATCTTTGAACGTGGTGATTTGTCAGATCACCGGTTCTACACACTAAAATATACACAAAACAAAGATTTTAAACTATATAAAAGAGATAGCCGAGCTATGATCCAATCAACTACTCTCTAACCCTAACTCGTTTCCGGAAGTGTTTCAACAAACTATAATGTTCTCGGCATCGTTGAAGGGTGTCGTCTCCTATTTCCGAAACTAAGCGCCAATTTCAACAACCTAGTTTCCTATGTCGAATTCAACGAGTCCGCCGACCGGATTTAACCGACCCGACACGGTCTACGCTCTATGAGACGCTCGTTAACAACGATATAAACCTCACACACGAAACCGAATCGAACAACTCGCCGGTTTTACACGGTGATCCTAGAACCCTTTTCCCGCACCCTCTCACAAAATACATGTGTAAAGACGATACGTGTGACACAATTATCGAGTGATCGGTTCAACAAAAGTCATTAAGAATAAGTTCTAGAACGATAACAACACCGAGAATCTAACAATCATAACATCAAAACACTTCAATCAACGAGCTAATGATTCGATTTCGAAGGCTATCACATATCTCGACTATCGGTAAATTAACTACTCATTAATCTAAGAACACAACAAGAAATCAACCTTTAAGCTAAAAAGCATCAAGATCTAAAGCCGGAAATCAAAAGAAAGAAATCGAAATTACCGGAAATCGGGACGAAGAACACCGTAAGCGAAAATGAAATCCAAACTCGAAATTGCAATAGCTAGCAAGACGATCTTCGAGTTACAACTAATTAAAGCTAATCTAAACTAACTATATACAAATCTAAGTTTTATCTAAGAAAAAAGAAGAAAAGTCTTAAAAAACGATCTAAGAAGAAAGGGGATCTTGATATAGATCAAATGAGGGGGTATTTAAAGTGTTTTTTTTCGATCGGGCTGCTAGGCGGGCGCTGCTAGGACGGGCGCCCGTCAAAAAATTCCATGAAGAAAATGGTTCAGCAAGTTTCTAAGCCAAAAACCGCATCTTAGGCGCGCGCCTATGGTGACAGACGGCCGCCTATGGTGACACACCTTCAGAAAAACGGTCATAACTTTGTGTGTAGACCTCCAAATCGAGTGATTCAAAATCCGTTGGAAAGCTAATGAAATTGTCTACAACCTTCATGAGGATGTCCTGCCCAGAAAATGCCTCTAAGGTGGATCAAAATGCAGATCAGTGGAAGGTGTGGTTGTAGTACCAACACGTTTTGATCCGTTTGAATGTTTAAGCTTCGGGCACACATTCCAATCCTCGTAACTCGCATTCCAGCCTTCTCGAACACCTAATACATGTACTTAATCACAAAAAATACCACACGTAATCCCTACAGGACACTAGGGTGACCGAGAGTATAGTAAATTACACCGAAAAAGACCGAGAATCCCGGATTTTACGTCCTAGGTCCCGAAATGATAACCAAGGTGTAAATACATCAAAATACAACCAAATGTCTCCGGAAACATATAAAACGAGGTATAAACGGGGTATAATCACATAGTAAATGATAGCCAATTTGACTCTCATCAACTACCCCCTACTTAGCGTTTGCTCGCCCTCGAGCAAAAATGAGCGATCCAAAAATAAAGATGGAGTCAACATTGCTATCATACATTAAGTCTATAGTATTGAAATGATAAAACACAAGTAATTGATATAAATGTATAAAACTCGAGCTCTACCTTGTATCGAGAAAAGAATGTGTGTGTGTGTGTGTGTATAGCTTCTTCACCATTAATCAACTAAGACCTGTTTAGATTATAGATGTGTACATACCAGGATTACACCATAGGCTTATACGTCATAAACATCTCCACTAATCGAGGTCTATCGTCGTCTAGTACGGTCAGGCAGGACTTGCACGGTTATATCGTTTAGGCTCAAGTTAGGGCTACGAAAGGATATTTACGATAAAAATAGAAAGAGAATGTGCAAACGAGCATTAACCGAGAAAAAATATATATGAAACTCGGTTTCGAACGCCTCCAACTCTCCAACTATAAAAACAATCTCGATATCCGAAATAAACCCCAATTCCAACTCTAAACAACAATAACTTGATCCATTATTTTCTGGACACTTTCTAAAAATAAAAACACATATGATAAATATAAATACTCTCTTTTTCATTTTTTTTTCTCTTTTTTCTTTTTTTTTTTACTTTTTTTTTCTCTTTTTTTTTTTTATATTTTTTCCAAACTATATACATGTATGTATAAAACTATACACATCAAAATTCCGAACAAAGTCGAACCAACACACTGTCACACTCTCATACCGGATAACTCGAATAATACAATGTCACAACAGCACCCCCATACCACAACACCTCGCAACATCGTATAAATGTGCGGAAATAAAAGCTCAATGCAAGGTAGTCAAGGATATGTAGACCGAAATAAGGCTAGGGACATCGATTATACGGGTTAGTAACAAAATGGTCAGTTTGGGCGGCGGTCTAACCACCCTACAAAAGGCTTAGAGGGGTAACAGTGGATATATGTATAATGATGGCCTTTGGCTCTGATCGGGTCAAAATAAATGCCAAAACCGTCATCCCGTACCTAACAACGAAGACCTTTCTATTTCGCCTCGAAGTTACTAATATAAGTTCTAGGTAACCGGGTCATACGACAACTATAATCGTCCACTAATCATGGTGATAAATGACGTTGAAGCTAACGTGATAGAACTATTCGATTCTCAATACAAGATCTCAACTCAAATGAAATGCATTTATACAATCACTATATGTTTATCAATACAATAC
This sequence comes from Gentiana straminea, assembly GCA_036785695.1. Taxonomy (NCBI): domain Eukaryota; kingdom Viridiplantae; phylum Streptophyta; class Magnoliopsida; order Gentianales; family Gentianaceae; genus Gentiana; species Gentiana straminea. The sequence continues at coordinate 8,184,256 of JAVUPR010000326.1, read as the reverse complement.
CGAAGGCTCGATGTATCAAAACCAATGTCAAAGCCATCAAAATTCTCAGAATCTGACTCATTTAAACTAAAGGGATAACAATCGCTAAGTATAACTCATTCGACATGAAAACGGGACATTGAAGCTAAACCAACCACCCCCTACTTTAAAACCAAACACGAATGATAAGGGCAGAAAACTTAGCTTACAACCGGAAAATGGTGCGAGTACGATCATGTGGCATCCGTAGAAAATCCTCCCAGGGTACCTGTGCTAATATCAACAGGCACCACAACATCCAAGAATACACAGGTATGGAGATATCAAAATGAAACTAGACGGATCACCACAGCTCATCAAAAACCAAAAACACCAAAACTAGCCCCCCCCCCCCCCCCCAAACACACTTCTTCGGGTTATATTACATCAAAACTTACCCGAAGTATCAAAATACAAACTAAAGAAACACGGTGAAACACGAGGAGAGAGAAAAGCAATAAAAGCACATTCTGAGTTTGAAGTCCTCAGCTCGACTTTCTACCCCGAACTATGTCAAGGATAGCTATACCAAAGGAGAGCAAACCGTTGCTTCTCCCTAGCAAAATCGTAGGAATTGAGCACCCCCGGAAAACAAAATACTAAAAACATGGGTCTCAATCCCCACCACCACGACTGGTTCGATGAATTCGTTGCACAGAACAATGAACTCACTTTCCCCGAACTAAAACATATACCAACCAACAACGACTCTAGTTCCAAGTAACAACAAATAGGCTCAACATCAACAACAAACTCAATAGGGTGCACCCCCGAAGATATAACAATAGGGCTAAATGAAGACGGAACAGGTGACTCAATAGATAAAAGAGTCATACCATCCTCGTAGTGTTCTTCCGGGGCGACTTCAATCATACTTTCTTGCTCTCTCCTCTCAGCCTCCTTCCTCTCGATCAGTTGATCTAGTAGGATTTCTATTCTCCGTAAAGAAGCTAGAATTTCCGTAGTGCTATTACGGATCTCTCTAGTATCATCTTGGATCATTTCCTCTGTGTGAGTCTCTGATACTTGAGGCGGAGGTGGAAGAGTATCGAGTTGTTGATCATAGTAACATGGGGCATTATCCCACGCATTCCCGTATGATGTGGCGTATGGGTTGAACTGATAAAATGGTTGTGTTTGATAACCCATAGCACCGTAATTGTAATATCCGAATGGATAAGGATAGAAGCCGTAATTGTAGTATGGATTCATTATCTGCAAACAGGGAAACAACACGAACACAATCACGGTATCTAATCACTACCACTACCGGAGTACGTGGTGTGATCACAACAACAACATCCAATAAAACAAACTATACATAAGAAAACAAATAAGAAAAACGACCTAATCCTAAAAACTCAACTAACATACAAGATATCAACCCGATTCCCCGGCAACGGCGCCAGAAAACTTGATCGGCCTTTTCTAAGTGTCCAATCTCACCGGCGGTGTACCGGGTCAATCGTAGCCTAGAATTGGTGAGTCAAGGTCGTATCCCACAGGGGAATCCGGTCGAGTACCAAAGTCGGTCTCGTCCCTAGTTTAGGTCAACAACACAAATTTGAACGTGGTGATTTGTCAGATCACCGGTTCTACACACTAAAATATACACAAAACAAAGATTTTAAACTATATAAAAGAGATAGCCGAGCTATGATCCAATCAACTACTCTCTAACCCTAACTCGTTTCCGGAAGTGTTTCAACAAACTATAATGTTCTCGGCATCGTTGAAGGGTGTCGTCTCCTATTTCCGAAACTAAGCGCCAATTTCAACAACCTAGTTTCCTATGTCGAATTCAACAAATCCGCCGACCGGATTTAACCGACCCGACACGGTCTACGCTCTATGAGACGCTCGTTAACAACGATATAAACCTCACACACGAAACCGAATCGAACAACTCGGTCGGTTTTACACGGTGATCCTAGAACCCCTTTTCCCGCACCCTCTCGCAAAATACATGTGTAAAGACGATACGTGTGACACAATTATCGAGTGATCGGTTCAACAAAAGTCATTAAGAATAAGTTCTAGAACGATAACAACACCGAGAATCTAACAATCATAACATCAAAACACTTCAATCAACGAGCTAATGATTCGATTTCGAAGGCTATCACATATCTCGACTATCGGTAAATTAACTACTCATTAATCTAAGAACACAACAAGAAATCAACCTTTAAGCTAAAAAGCATCAAGATCTAAAGCTGGAAATCAAAAGAAAGAAATCGAAATTACCGGAAATCGGGACGAAGAACACCGTAAGCGAAAATGAAATCCAAACTGAAATTGCAATAGCTAGCAGTACGATCTTCGAGTTACAACTAATTAAAGCTAATCTAAACTAACTATATACAAATCTAAGTTTTATCTAAGAAAAAAGAAGAAAAGCTGCAGAAAAACGATCTAAGAAGAAAGGGGATCTTGATATAGATCAAATGAGGGGGTATTTAAAGTGTTTTTTTCAGATCTGGGCTGCTAGGCGGGCGCCTGTAGTGACAGGCGCCCGCCTGTCAAAAAATTCCATGAAGAAAATGGTTCAGCAAGTTTCTAAGCCAAAAACCGCATCTTAGGCGCGCGCCTATGGTGACAGGCGGCCGCCTATGGTGACACACCTTCAGAAAAACGGTCATAACTTTATGTGTAGACCTCCAAATCGAGTGATTCAAAATCCGTTGGAAAGCTAATGAAATTGTCTACAACCTTCATGAGGATGTCCTGCCCAGAAAATGCCTCTAAGGTGGATCAAAATGCAGATCAGTGGAAGGTGTGGTTGTAGTACCAACACGTTTTGATCCGTTTGAATGTTTAAGCTTCGGGCACACATTCCAATCCTCGTAACTCGCATTCCAGCCTTCTCGAACACCTAATACATGTACTTAATCACAAAAAATACCACACGTAATCCCTACAGGACACTAGGGTGACCGAGAGTATAGTAAATTACACCGAAAAAGACCGAGAATCCCGGATTTTACGTCCTAGGTCCCGAAATGATAACCAAGGTGTAAATACATCAAAATACAACCAAATGTCTCCGGAAACATATAAAACGAGGTATAAACGGGGTATAATCACATAGTAAATGATAGTCAATTTGACTCTCATCAAACATTTACTTGATCAATAATAATTCCGCATTTTATTTTGTGTGTTTGTAATTCTACAAACTTCATCAAAATAGGGCACCTCATTATCAAGATCCCAAGACGCCTCATAATGCATGGCCGGATCAACTTCCGGGAGGCAAATACACGTGTTTATGACCGCCAGAGTGAAGCCAATGGGAACTACTCTAAGAGAAACCGGGGTGACGCCCACGACGGAGTTAGTCTCCAATAAAACAGAATAGAATTCCCGCACAAGGGTGAGGTTATACCTCCATCTATGTGCCGCAGTAGAGTCACGCCATCCTGAGCAACCAATGCGAAATATGGATCCACTTCCTTCAACCTTATGCATGTTCAAACCCCTCTCCGCCAAGGACCGCTGCCTGTTAAAATACCCCCAAAAATTCCCACGGGCAGCAGCAGACGCTGTAGAAAAGACAGGGGACATACCGGGGGAAGGGTTGGAGAGGAACCAGTAGAAGTCCTCGACATAATGAAACAGAAAGCAGCCAAGATTTTGAGTTTATGGGTGTGATGAAGGAAAGGGAAAACCGCCCTTTTATAGGAGAAGGAAAAGAATCGGACGACCGAGATTGAACAAATCGAACGGATAAGGCCCATAGGGACTTTCCATATTCGAATTCCAAGGACCGCATTTATTCCACTGTTACCAAAGCCATGGTCAATGTAAATAAATGCACGGTCATCAAAGTAGCGGCAGAATTGATTGACCTGCAGGTCGGACTCAAGGTAAATTTGCATCGATATCCACGGGATGGACGTGCTGAGATCTGCAGGTCGGACTCAATGTAAAATTTTATCACTGTCCAAAATACGGACATGATGAGTTCCGCATGTCGGACTCAGTGTGAATCTTTGATTCTATTAAAAGATCGACCCTAAGAGGGAAACCGACAACCAGCGTAAGTCAAGTATGCCATTCAAAGAAATACAAGTTATTGAAAGGCATACTGGGGGGGCTACCCAAGACATACATATCAGAATCAAAAGATTAAAGATGTGCATCGAAATAAGTCCATAAAAACTTGCAGAATAAAAAATATAGATAAAGAAAAACTTATATTATTCATGAATGTTGTTCCTCTTACAATTTTTTATATTCCAAAAATAAAAAAGTATGCAAATTAAGGCCCAGGACCCAAAATTTGTCCTGGCCACATAGCCGTGCCTGACCTATGCTGGTCGGTGGACCTTCGAAGGGAAATTTGCTGAGCCTCGTGCCGAGCTATAATGTCCACCCACTTTTGAAAGTCTGCCACATGATTGTTTTAAACTTTGTCCATATCCGACCTATACAGGTTGGTATGATGGAGGCTGTTAGGTTTTATGCCCGAAAGACAATTTGTAATTGTTTTATTTATATAAATGACAGAATTTATTTCATCTATTTATTCGCATTTATTGCCAATATTAATACACTACAGAAAACCTTAAGTATATTGATTATGTAATCACGTAACTCAGTGTATGGCTATACACACGAGGATTGAGTTTGTGAAATATAATTAAAATTAACTTAGTCCGTAGCGTTTATTAATCTGAGTACGGGTCTCAAGATTAATTGCTAATGATGCGCCCAGAACACTTTAGGTGTGACAGTCTTATCCGGACTGTCGGTAATAGGGTACCTAATGGGGCATTTATATATGATGATAATCATATAGGGCTGGACAGATTTGATTTGAGTTCTCGATATAATTCCGTAATCGAGAAGTCTTATTGAAACACAAGATGATCATATATAGATTAATCTCAATCCTGAGGTGATCACAGTCGACTACTTAGACTAGGGTAGAGTTTGATGTGTTAGTAAGGATCACTTCGCAGTATGTGGTCCAACACTTCTCGTTGGCTCTATTCTGGGATGAGTGAGTAGTCTGTGCTATCACAGATATGGTGTTGTATTTTTTAAGGGTGTGAAGATGATCAACAATACTTGAATTCCTACAAAATAAAAGACTTGAAACCTCTCCGTTTCACGAAAGAATCGTTGTCCTTCTTAAATTATTCGACCCCTATACTTTGTCCTAGGTATCACGAATATTTAAGTGAGATAAAACTGAGAGAACAACCTTTAAACTTTGGACAAAAGATTAAAGAGCACTTTGAAGTTTTGAATTATATAGAATAATTAACAAGGATGCTTACATATGTTATTCTTTTTGTTTAACAATGTAAACTTGGTAATATATAGCACTTGGGTCTGAAAAAGAGCAAAGGAATACGTGCTTTCAGTGATTGACACCAAAGGAAAAGGTACCATTTGGTTGTACCCACTTAAAACGGCCAAAAGACACCAAAAATCAGTTTTCCGACCACAGGTACCCATCCGTACGGATGCAGTTATCATCCGGACGGATAAATCACAGTATCAAAATTTTACATTTTCAGCCTTTCATCCGTACGGATAGATTCTTATCCGTACGGATAACTCTTATCCGTACGGTAGCTCTTATCCGTACGGATAGCTCTTAATCAGAAAATTTTGGATTTTCATTTCACATCCGTACACTCGTAAACACTTATATAAGCGCGCACTCCGCACCTCCATACTTATATTTTAGCTTTACGAGCATAACCACCCTTGTACTAAACCCCGATAACCTCAATGACTTGTGAATATACTTAAATCACCAACATTCCTCCCTCATTTAAGTGTAATCCTTGGTTTAGTATAAACAACAATCATAATATAAACCAACTCATTCTTCAATGAAAATATCACAAAAATTGAATTTCCACCTAGTATTATTACACGCAAATATTCGAGTATTGGGGTGTGACTAAGCATTGAACCCCTTTACACATTTTGAATACATGTACATAACAATACACATGAATTGAGACTACTCCAAAGTATTATTCTTGACACCATTTATTGAAATACGGCCTTGTGTCCATATCCTTTCTTGAGCATATAGAAAGTCAACCCAACTTTCCTTGAAGCGGCCATACCTCATACTCATATAGGTGAATCTTTAATTTACCATGCACCTGCATTAGCACTTTCAAAAGACTCATTAAGAAGAAAACTTCAACCTAACCTCACAGGTTTATAGCACATACTTTCGGGATTAATACATGTGCTCAAGTTCTCAATAACAGGCTTACCACATTGAATTTAGCCTAAGGCATTGTACCAAAGGGAAATTGGGCGTCCAATTATCAGAAACTTATACAGGTTGTAGACCCATCCCGACAACCGACTTTTGTAATAAGTCCTTAGCTAATCCTTTCGTCAAATGATCAGCTAAATTCCTTTGAGATCTCACATAAACAACTGATATCACCCCGTGAGAGATCAACTCACGTACCGCGCTATGTCTAACACCTAAGTGTCGCGACTTTCCATTATACACTTGACTATATGATTTAGACAAAGGTAGATGAGCTATCACAATGGATAGATATTGGTGATATTGGTTTAGGCCATAAAGGAATTTCATGAATCAAATTCCTAAGCCATTCTGCCTCTTTACCGGCCGCTGCCAGGGCAATGAACTCCGACTCCACAGTCGAGCTAGATATACATGTCTGTTTCTTAGAAGCCCAAGAAATGGCACCTCCACCTAAAACAAACACCCATCCACTAGTAGAAGAATGATCTTCTACATCAAAGTCTTTGGTAGACTTAAGATATCTCAATACACGAACAACCGCTCTCCAATGACAGTTACCTGGGTTACTAGTATATCTACTTAGTTTCCCAACTGCATAGGCAATATCCGGTCGTGTACTAGTCATTGCATACATCAAACAACCAATGACTCGTGAATATTCCAGTTGATTCATTGTTTCACCTTTATTAGGTCCAAGTTTCTCATGAGGCTCCATGGGAGAATTTTCCGGAGTACAATTTTCACAATTAAATTTCTTCAACACTTTCTCAATATAATGAGACTGTGTTAGTGAAAATCCTCCTTGATTTCTTTTAATTTTAATACCCATAATAACATCTACCTCCCCCATGTCTTTCATAGAGAATCTAGAAGATAAGAGTTCTTTACACTTATCATCCTGACTTTGGTTCGTACCAAAAATCAACATGTCATCGACATATAGACAGATTATCACACCGTTGCCGGTATCATCAAATCTACTATAAATACACTTGTCCGACTGATTGAGTTTAAACCCACTAGCCAAGACAACCTCATCAAAATTTTTATGCCATTGTTTAGGAGCTTGTTTAAGTCCATACAACGATTTTACAAGTTTACATACCTTATGCTCGTTACCGGGCATAATAAATCCTTCCGGTTGCTTCATGTATATTTCCTCATCCAAATCTCCATTTAGAAATGTTTTTTTAACATCCATTTGATGGATCACCAAGTTATGAATTGCGGCTAAGGCAATCAATAACCTGATTGAGGAGATTCTAGCAACGGGAGCATAAGTATCGAAATAATCGATACCTTCCTTTTGCCTAAAGCCTTGTATAACTAACCGGGCTTTATATCGATCAACAGTACCGTCGACTCTCATTTTCCTTTTGAAAATCCATTTGCAACCTAACGGTTTGCAACCACGTGGTAAATCTGTAAGAATCCACGTATTGTTACCCATTATGGAAACCATCTCGTCGTTGATGGCTTCTTTCCAAAATGATACAACTTGAGATCCCATCGCCTCAGAAAATGTTCTTGGATCATCCTCAATATTGTAACAATATGAGTATTGATATCCAACTTCATCTCTCGAACCTTCCACTAAATAAGTGACAAAATCCGGTGGAAATGATTTTGCTATTCTAGCCCTCTTACTTCTTCGAAGTTCAGAAGGCTCAACTTGAGAATCATTATTCTCCACATTCTCCACTCCAACTATCGTAGGAGTAATATCCTTTGGTCTAGGAATAGATGTAAATCTATTCTCATCAAATATGGCATCACGTGATTCTATAACCGAATGTACAGCCACAGAATCACTAGGTTCTAGAACATAAAACCTATAAGCCTTGTAATGACTAGCATATCCAATGAAAATGCAATCGATGCCTCTTTCTCCTAAAGTTTTAATTTTAGGATCGGGAAGTCTAACAACCGCCCTACAGCCCCAAAATTTTAAGTAATTCAAGTTTGGTTTCTTTTTCAACCAAAGTTCATACGGGGTAGCAGAATTCCTTTTATTAAGAATTCTGTTTAGTAGATAACAGGCTGTTAACATGGCCTCACCCCAAAATCCACTGCTCAATCCCGAGTAGGATAACATGGAATTTACCATCTCTTTTAGAGTACGGTTATTCCTCTCTGCAATGCCATTTTGTTGTGGCGTATACGGTGCAGTAACCTCATGTATAATACCACACGACCCGAAGTAGGTTGGATCATAGTACTCTCCACCTCTATCGGTACGAAAACGTTTAATACTTGAATTCAATTGTAATTCTACTTCACTTTTATAAATCTTGAATTTATCAAGTGCCTCATCTTTAGTGTTAAGTAAATACACATAACAAAAACGAGTATTATAATCTATAAAAGTAATCACATACTTCTTATTTCCCAAAGATGGTGATGCATTAAAATCACACAGATCACTATGGATAAGTTCCAAAATTGTAGACGATGTTTCAACACCACGAAATGGTTGTCTTACAATTTTATTAAGCATACAAGTAGTACACTTATCCATATTGATATCAAACGGGGGAATTAAAGCATTCTTAGACATAACATGCATACGTTTATAATGCACGTGTCCTAACCGAGCATGCCATAACTTTGAGATATTAACATCAGAAATATGCATAACTTGATTAACTTTATTATTAACAATATTAAGCATAAACATATTATTACACAAATATCCAAAACCAACAAATACACCATGTTTTGAAAAAATAAACCTATCGGACTCATAAACTTGTTTGTAGCCCGATTTACATAATAGTGCACCGGATACAAGGTTCTTCCGGATGCACGGAACAAATAAAACATCAAACAGTTTTACAAAATTTCTAGAACTGAAATTTAAAATAACATTTCCAATGCCTTTTACAACAGCCATCGACTCGTTTCCCATCTTTAGTATGGAGCCATCATTCACCGGTTCAAAGTTTTCAAACCAGCGTTGATATTTGCATACATGTCGTGTTGCTCCCGAGTCGATCCACCACGAAACATCATCATCCTGCACATAAAATTCTTCAGAAATAAATGGCACATAATTTTTAACCGAATTAATACCAAAGTTAACATTCTGACCTTGATGTTTGGGTGGTCCTTGGTCTTTCGACGCCTGTTCTGGACCTTTGTTCTTTCCATTCTTCCGCACTCGGCAATCAGCCTTGTAGTGCCCTATTTTGCCACAAATCCAACAGGCACCTTTTGGCCTTTTTCCGGATTCTTTATTGCCAGCATTGAATGATTTCTTTTTCTTACCATTACATTTTCCCTTGTTAGCTTTAGAACACTCCCCGGCCTCCATTACATGAATGGATGTCGATTCATCAATTTCCTTTCCCTTGGTTTTCACACCCTCCTGCGCCCTGAGGGATTCCTCAATACGCAGGTGGCTACCAAGTTCAACCAAGGAGAGTTATTCCTTTTTATGTTTTAACATATGCTTAAAATCTTTCCATGATGGTGGTAGTTTATCAATGATATTAGAAATAGAAATGGATTCATCCATTTCCATTTTGTGTTGTGCAAATTGGCCTAAAATGCGTTGAAGTCCATTGAATTGTTCAATTACAGACCGTGTATCTACCATCATGTATTTCATGAAATTACCAACTAGAAACTTTTTAGCGGATGCATCTTCATTTAAGTAATTAGTTTCTAGTGCATCCCATAATTCTTTTGCAGATGCAAAGTTTTGATACATATCAAACAACAAATCAGACATACCGTTTACAATGTGACCACGACAGATGTAGTCATCATTTTTCCATTCGTTTCGCCTTCATAATTCCTCCAGTGGAGCATCATCATCGACTTCTGGTATCTCAGTGCTAAGAACATATACCACTTTCAAAGTTGTGAGAAGGAAATGCATCTTCCTTTGCCACCTCCGGAAATCAACGCCTTCAAACTTGTCTAGTTTCCCGAAATTCATCATCAAATCCTTTGCATTCACCATTGTGATTAGAACAATAATTTAAGAAGAATGTTGTATTTTTTAAGGGTGTGAAGATGATCAACAATACTTGAATTCCAACAAAATAAAAGACTTGGAACCTCTCCATTTCACGAAAGAATCGTTGTCCTTCTTAAATTATTCGACCCCTATACTTTGTCCTGGGTATCACGAATATTTAAGTGAGATAAAACTGAGAGAAAAACCTTTAAACTTTGGACAAAAGATTAAAGAGCACTTTGAAGTTTTGAATTATATAGAATAATTAACAAGGATGCTTACATATGTTATTCTTTTTGTTTAATAATGTAAACTTGCTAATATATAGCACTTGGGTCTGAAAAAGAGCAAAGGAATACGTGCTTTCAGTGATTGACACCAAAGGAAAAGGTACCATTTGGTTGTACCCACTTAAAACAGCCAAAAGACACCAAAAATCAGTTTTCCGACCACAGGTACCCATCCGTACGGATGCAGTTATCATCCGGACGGATAAATCACAGTATCAAAATTTTACATTTTCAGCCTTTCATCCGTACGGATAGCTCTTATCCGTACGGATAGCTCTTAATCAGAAAATTTTGGATTTTCATTTCACATCCGTACACTCGTAAACACTTATATAAGCGCGCACTCCGCACCTCCATACTTATATTTTAGATTTACGAGCATAACCACCCTTGTACTAAACCCCGATAACCTCAATGGCTTGTGATTATACTTAAATCACCAACATATGGAATCCATTCCTTCCCTCGGGAAGTAGACAGACAGTTCCCTTATTTGTTAACCCTAGAAACTGATCGATCGGCCGAGTGCATATTATATTGGTTATGAACTAATTGATCACTATGGGGTTAATGGTAAATAAGGATAATATGTTTCGAGAAGGGTTTACGGAAATATCCCGAATCGAAGTGAACAGTCTATGGAGGATTTATCCGTATGTAATGATTATATCAGTGGACGCTTTCGACTCATAAATTGAGTGTAAGTTATCTATATTCGATAGAGTTCAGTTTCGGGTTTATGGTGGTGTAATCCCGGAATTAATAGGTTGGATATAATTATTCTGTTTGATGAATAATTTTTATTCGATTTATTGTAGCTACTGAATATGGGTCCATGGTCCCCGACGTGGCTCCTATTATAGCATATAGGTTTCTCGTCGTTGCACTCAATTATAATTAAATAGTTGGATTGGGCTATTTAATTTGATATGTGGATTAATTGTTTAGTTGGACTAAATAATTAAATACACGGAAAAGACATTTTCGTGGACTCAGCCCAAATTAGTGTGTTCAATCGACTCCCCTCCACGTGTGATGTACGTTACAGCAGTTCGACAGGACATAGCATAGCCGATAAGCCTTCGGGCTAAACGGGGCTTCTCCAGCCGGATTGGCCTAAACTGTCACATATGTTCCAACGATTAAGACGGCGTATGCTTGCCTACATAACCGACCCTATTCGGAGTACTTTGATTTATTGTTTCTTATTGTCAAGGCCAAAACCGTAATTAGTAAACCCACCACTTTTTTCAAAATATTGAGTGGGAGCGGGGAAGGCGCCAGCCAACCCCACGGCCTCTACTATAGATGCAAGCACGTGAGAGAATGGTGACACCTCATGCCGCTTTGATTTCGGCCCCCTTCAGATGGTGTTCACCGCTATCAAAATTCAAGGCTTGGTCTCCGAAAGGATAGGATATCGGGTACTCGCCGGGTCACTGACCTGCCCCTCGTAAGCATACTCGGGGCGTACTCTGAGATCTGATATAGTAGGTCACACTCTTTATGGATATTTTCGAAATATCTAGGCTAGAAAAGGAAGGTAATCAATGATTAAAGGCCCGGGATGTCTGATTCCCGTGAGATGTTCGATTCTCAAAGCTTAATCATTGAGAGACATTGTCTCAGTTTAACCGTCATAGTACTGATATCGACCCTCTCGGACAGTACTATGTGAGGTTAAATCCTTGGAATGGTAAGATAGACTTTATATAGTTTATTATTCCTAAAATACAAAATATAGTAGTGTATATTTGATTAAGTTTCTGTCATTTTATTTACAGCAACATGTCTTCGCAATTTCAAACTTTACTGAATGATAAGCTAAATGGCGACAATTTTACTAAGTGGAAAAGTTACGTAACGTGGTACTCGTATTTGAGAATGCGCAATTTGTTTTGACTAAGGAGTGCCCTGTTCTTCCCCCTCAAAATCCACCTAAACGCATTTGCGATCAACATCAAAAATGGACAGAGGCGAATAATAAGGCAAGAGGCATCTTCTTAGCCTCAGTGTCGGATGTCATTCGGAGCAAGATTGAGGGTTTTAATACTGCACGAGAAATCTTGCAGCATTTAACCACCATGTTTGGAAAACTGTCTGAATAAGCAAGACACGAGGCCGTGAGGAAGGCTATCAATGCCAAGATGAGGTGGGGTCAGTCGGTTACTGGTCTTGTGATGAACATGATTAGTTACTTTACCGATGCAGCAACTCATGGTGCGATTATAGACGATGCTACCCAAGTTTCAGTGATTCTCGAATCTCTGACATCTGATTTCCTGACATTCAGGACCAGCTACGTCATGTCTAAGGCTCACCTTTCCATGACGGAGTTGATCAACGAACTTCAAGTCTTTGAGGGTCTTTCTACGAAAGATAAAACCCTAGACCAGGAAAAGAAGGCTGAGACCAATGTGGTCGTAGCCAAGGCGTCTAAGTCAAACCAGCAGGGTAAGCAAAAGAATAAGAAACAAACTGCGCCGGCGCCTAAACCTATGAAGAAGAAGGCTAAGCCGAATACACCATCCAAGCCCAAGGACAAGTGTCATTACTGCAATGAGATAGGGCACTGGCATCGTCACTGCCCCGTATATCTCAAAGATGTAAAGGATGGTAAGGTTAAGGCTAGCAATGGGAAAGATAAGAAAGGTAATCATGAATTACTTGTCTTGGAATCTTTTAATGTAGCTAAAGATGTATCAAATTGGATACTGGATACTGGAGCTACTAACCATGTATGTTCTTCTTTACAGATCCTTAGTTCGTTTGAGAAGCTAGAGGAAGGAGCTCAAGTTATGAGAGTCGGCACCGGGGCGTTAGTTTCAGCAAAGGCAGTGGGAGCTGTGGTTTTCCATTTTGGGAATAAAGTTTTACATTTAGACGATGTTTATTTCATTCCGAATTTTCATAGAAATTTAATTTCGTATTCTGCTTTGAAAGACCAGTTGTACTCTGTTTCTTTTATGAATAATGAGTTTACTATTTCAATGTATGGTTTTACTTTGTGTACTACTGTATTAGAAAACGGATTGTATTTCATTAAACCCACGCAAGATCCCCTGTTAAATACTGAAATGTTTAAAGTAGCACATCTAAAATCTGCTAAAAGGCAGAAAATTTCTCATAAAGAAGATAGTACATATCTTTGGCACCTTAGGCTAGGTCACATTTCCTTGGAAAGAATCAAACGACTGGCTAAGGGTGATTCCTTAAAAGAGTTATCTGTTGACTCGTTTCCCGTCTGCGAATCTTGCCTCGAGGGAAAAATGACTAAGCGTCATTTCTCGTCAAAAAGGAATAGGGCCAAAGAACCTCTAAAGTTAGTACATTCAGACCTTTGTGGTCCGATGAATGTGCAAGCTAGAGGCAGATTCGAGTATTTTGTTACTTTCATCGACGACTACTCGAGGTTCGGATATGTTTATCTGTTGCATCGAAAATCCGAGACTTTTGGCAAGTGTAAGGAATTTCAAGCAGAAGCCGAAAGGCAGTTAGGCAAGTCCTTGAAATGCCTTCGCTCTGATCGCGGAGGAGAGTACTTAGATACTGAGTTCACTGACTACCTACTTGAACATGGGATCTGTTCCCAACGTTCTGCGCCTAGAACACCTCAGCAAATTGGAGTTGCTGAAAGGAGAAATAGAACATTGATTGAAATGGTCATATCAATGATGAGCTACGCCTCGCTACCGATATCCTTTTGGGGATATGCTCTAGAAGCAGCGGTATACATACTGAATGTAGTACCGTCAAAGTCTGTCACAAAGACACCTTATGAAATGTGGAGGGGACGGCCTGAAGGCCTAAATCACTTCCGCATTTGGGGATGTCCTGCACATGTGCTGGTAGACAAGACTAGTAAACTACACAAGCATACGAAGGTATGTCTGTTTGTGGGTTACCCCAAGGGAACACGTGGAGGTCTGTTTTACGATCCGGAAGATAACAAGGTGATAGTTTCGACTAATGCCACGTTTTTGGAGGATCGATATATGACAGATTTCAAGCCTCGAAGTAAAATCATACTTGAGGAGTTACTTTCTGATGAGGTCAGACCACAAGTGCCACCTAGTGTCACTATAGACAATACTACGAATGCAACAGTCACCCCTCCTCCTAATCCACCCAGACGTACTGAGAGAGTGGTTCGGCCACCAAATAGGTATGGACAATCAGAGGCGAACGTAGCCGTCTCTGATGGTGTGGAAGATGATCCAGTGTCTTTTCGCAAGGCCATGGATGATCGTGACAAGGATCTATGGGTTGACGCGATGAATCAAGAGATAGAGTCCATGTACTCTAACTCTGTCTGGAAACTTGTAGATTGCCCCGAAGGGGTAAATCCCAAAGGGAGCAAGTGGCTCTACAAGAGGAAGCGAGGAGTTGATGGTAAGGTGCAAACCTTTAAAGCATGGCTTGTAGCTAAGGGCTACACACAGAGAGAGGGTATAGACTACGAATAGACCTTCTCCCTTGTGGCCATGCTCAAATCCATCCGGATCCTCCTTTGTATTGCTGCATGCTTAGATAATGAAATCTGGCAAATGGATGTCAAGACAGTGTTTTTTAACGGCTTTCTCGACGAGGAAATCTATATGCAGCAACCAGAAGGATACATCGAGGAAGGCCAAGAGCACAAAGTGTGCAAGTTGCTGAGATCCATTTATGGGTTGAGACACGCATCTCGGTCTTGGAATCATAGATTTGATGACACCATTAAGTCATATGATTTCGAACAAAATCCTGATGAACCTTGTGTATACAAGAAAGTCATCAAGGATAAGGTTGTGTTTCTAGTGTTGTACGTAGATGACATTCTCCAAATTGGATACGATAAGGGGCTGTTGTCCGACGTTAAAAATTTGGTTGGCCACTCAATTCCAAATGAAAGATTTGGGAGAGGCGAATTATGTTCTCGGGATCCAATTAATACGGGATCGTAAGAACAAGATGTTAGCTCTTTCACAAGCCACTTACATTGATAAGGTGATAGCTAGATATAGCATGACGGATGCAAAGAAGGGTTGCCTACCAACTCGTCACGGCGTCCATCTCTCTAAGACTCAGAGTCCTCAGACTCCTGAGGAAACAGAGGCTATGCAAAGAGTGCCTTATGCTTCGGCTGTAGGTAGTCTAATGTATGCTATGCTGTGCACTATACCTGACATCTGTTATGGCATTGGACTCGTCAGTCGTTATCAGTCTAATCCAGGCAATGAGCATTGGATTGAAGTAAAGAACCTCTTAAAGTACTCGAAGAGGACTAGGAATTATATGCTGGTATATTCGGGTGCAAACCTGGATGTACAGGGGTACACTGACTCTGACTTTCAGTCAGATCGAGATGATTTCAAATCTACCTCAGGCTCAGTGTTTACCATTGGTGGTGGTGCAGTCATTTGGAGAAGCGTCAAGCAATCCAGCACGGCTAATTCTACTATGGAAGCTGAATACATAGCGGCCTCTGAGGCAGCTAAGGAAGCAGTTTGGCTCAAGAAGTTCCTGAGTGGTTTAGGGGTCTCTCCAAATCACAACGATCCGATCGCTCTCTATTGTGACAATAATGGGGCAGTACCTAATTTGAAGGAACCCCGTAGTCACCGTAAGTCGAAGCATATCGAGCGAAAGTACCATTTAATCAGAGAGATAGTCCAAAGAGGTGACATTTCCGTCAAGAAAATCGCCTCTGCTGACAACCCTGCTGATCCTTTCACCAAGACATTGCCGTTAGAAGTCTTCAACCGGCACTTGGAAACTATTGGTATTAGGGACATGACTTATTTGCCTTAGAGCAAGTGGGAGTTGTATTGTTGTAATATAGATCTAGGGTGTGCTCTAAAACAATTAATCCACTTGCCTTTCGTGCAAGTGGGAGATTGTTAGGTTTTATGCCTGAAAGACAATTGTATTTGTTTTATTTAAATAAATGACAGAATTTATTTCATCTTATTTATTCACATTTATTGCCAATATTAATACACTACAGAAAACCTTAAGTATATTGATTATGTAATCACATAACTCAGTGTATGGCTATACACACGAGGATTGAGTTTGTGAAATATACTTAAAATTAACTTAGTCCGTAGCGTTTATTAATCTGAGTACGGGTCTCAAGATTTATTTGATAATGATGCGCCCAGAACACTTTAGGTGTGACAGTCTTATCCGGACTGTCGGTAATAGGGTACCTAATGGGGCATTTATATATGATGATAATCATATAGGGCTGGACCAATTTGATTTGAGTTCTCGATATAATTCCGTAATCGAGAAGTCTTATCGAATCAAAAGGTGATCATATATGTATTAATCTCAATCATAAGGTGATCACAGTCGACTGCTTAGACTAGGGTAGAGTTTGATGTGCTAGTAAGGATCACTTCGCAGTATGTGGTCCAACACTTCTCGTTGGCTCTATTCTGGGATGAGTGAGTAGTCTGTGCTATCAAAGATATGGAATCCATTCCTTCCCTCGGGAAGTAGACAGACAGTTCCCTTATTTGTTAACCCTAGAAACTGATCGATCGGCCGAGTTCATATTATATTGGTTATGAACTAATTGATCACTAGGGGGTTAATGGTAAATGATGTAGTATGAATATTACAATTGGGTAATTCTAATTAGGAAAATCGTATAAGAACAATAATATTTGGGTATAATTTCAGACTGAACTCTTGAGAGAGCTGCCTACGTATCCAATTTAAGTAATAAACTGGAATCAAGTCCCCCACGTAGTTCAGGGTGTTTCTTATATAGCGGTAGATCGTGTATCTCTTCCTGGACGTGCTGGGAAGTTATCATCGATTATCTTCTGGACGTGGGGTCTACCCACGTACACAAACAGTTGAAGTGTTATTGACTCGTTCTTCACCACGTTCAGCCTGCTACTCTGTCCAGAAACCATTCTGGTCAGAACACGGTGGGAGTCCTGATCCTCTGACTATTCTGTCCAGCTTTTTGATCTGGTCAGCACTTGCTGTCCTGCCTGGCCGGCCCATTTATCTTTGTTATCTAACTTTGGGCTTGGCCCAATTATAGGTAATCTGACCCAGTGGGCCCATGTATCAACATAAGTCCCCCCAAACTAGGGTGGACTGCTTTACAGCTGCCCTAGCCTGAAATGCTTCAACTTCCGTTATTAATATTGCGCGAAACGAGGCCAAGTTGCATCCGTTTGTTATCATTATAACCGTGGACTAAACTCTTGCGTCGTTTCACTTCTTGTCACATAATTATTTCTCTTTCCACATTACTCTTATATTTTAAACCTTTGGAAACGGTTTTCTGCAATCACAAGTAAGTCTTTATCTTTACGTTATTCTGCATTTCTTTTAAATCTTTGATTCTTTCATGAGTTTGAGAGCCAACACTGCTTCCAGTGGATCTGTAGAGAAATTGTTTGAGTCTCCAGAAAAGATTTCTAGGGCCATAGAAAGTGAAGAAGTGAATCCTCTAACCCTGTTTTTTGTCCTGAAACGGTAATAAACTCCAATCATCCATCTTCTTCGATTGATTTAAGAAATACCTCCACTTTTGGAGATAATCCGCTGTGTCTTTTGCCTTCTCACCTTCTGCCTCCTGGGATTTTTACTCCCACTTCAATTGTTCATCAGTACCCAGAAGACCATACCGCCTTTTTAAATACTGTAAAGAGGGAGATCAATCTTTTTGATAAAACCAAGGCTATAATGGCTTGTCATGGCGTTGCTAGCAAGATGACCAAAACAGAGTTATCCAGTTTATTGAAAACTTACAAAATTCACACTGACCCTTTTGAAGTTGTTCTCCTAAAATCCACTGAATATGCTTACAGTCCCCCAAAGGGTTTCTGTACAGTATACACTGATCAGCTTCAAAGTGGGTTGAGATTTCCTCTTCCCCCTGGGTATGTAGAGATAATGAAGTATTACAAGTTGGGAGTTGGTCAGATTCATCCAAACAGCATCAATTTCCTCATAGGTTTTATGATCTGGTGTCGTCTGAACACCACTCCCTTCACAGTAACGTTATTTAGGAATTTCTACCAGTGCAAGTTAACGCAAGGTAACGGGGGGTGGTATCATTTCTGTCATAGGGCCAATGCTCCAGTTATCCCTGTAACTGGCAAAGATAAAACCAAGAAGAAGTGGCAAGAGCACTTCTTCTTTGTGAAGCATAATACAGATATCAACCTGGGGCGATGGAATACCTCTTCCATGAAAGACAAGTTGGAAGACTTTATTGATTCTAACCTGTCCCAGTACCTCGTCAGCGACAAAATATCCCTTAGCTTAGATTATATAAGTTCTACTCTGATAAATGCTGCTCAGCTTCAGACGGCAGGGCCTGTTGGCTACATGGAGTTCTCCAAAAAACAGTATAGAAAATGTATGTTTGTACTTGTCTTTTGTTTTTATTTTTGAATGACTTTAATTGTTTCCGTCTTTGTAGTGGCCAATGTAGACGATCTAATTAACATCGAGGCTGATGAGGAGGAAGAAATAGAGCAGATACCGGAGGACTCTGAACAGACCTTGTCTGTTATCCCTGAGGGTGGTGATGTTTCTGGTCAGCAAGATGCCGTGGAGACATGCCTTAACTCTAGTAACGCTGCTCAGGAAACCATCTCTACTGCAATTTCCTCTAATCAGAATATTCTGATCACAGTTAATCCTGTGGATTTGACTGTTGAAGAAGATCTTCCTGGTGTCCGTCTACTGGCTTGAATGCAGTGCCTCTCAGGACTGTTTCCTAAAGACAGAAGAAGAGGCACAGATCCACCTCCTCTGGTAGTTCTGCGAGTGGTTCTTCCTTCAATTTTAAGGATATGTCTGATGATGACTTTGCTGATTCTGTAAGTGGTTTTTTTTGAAAGCTTTCACTTTTCTTTTAATTTTTATCTTCTAAGACCTTTCATTTTTGCAGTGCTACCGCCTGCATAAAGCATTGCATAAGAAAACTACTAGCATGGCTGGGGACATTTCTGCCCTGCAACAAAACGTGGTTCACTTGGACGAGGCCAATGCTAAGGTGGCTAATTTGGAAGAAACCAACCTTGCTGCTCGTCGGGAGATTGAGCAATTGAAAGCTGACCTTGCCAAAGCTGAGGGTTTGATATTCACCCAGGAGGAGCAATTAAAACTTAGAGATGAGCAGCTGAGGCAGATGAGAGAGGAGAACCAGCAGAACCTGGCTATGGCAAAGAAGATGAAGGTCGATTTCGACGAAACGGTGAGGCAGATGGAGGAAGCTCCTGCTCAGAATGTTGTAAAAAAGGTTGTTGCAGAGTATAAAGCTGCTCCTGAAACTCTTGAGGAAATCCAGGTGATATTGGCTCCTGCTTTGCGTAGAGGATACACCATTGGCGTTGATGAAGCTAAACCGGCCGATTTAGTGATTAGTACTTTGCCTAATCATAAGTTATATGATAAGAAAGCGGATGAAGTCTTTACGAGCGGTATGATGAGTATAAGAGTGGGGAGGACATTGTTCGCAAGTATGCCAAGAAGAAGTCTGCTCAACCTTCTACGACTTCGGCCCAGCCCTCTACTACTACTTCTGTCCAGCCTTCAGTTACTACGTCCTCTTAATTTATGCTTTCTTGAAAACTTTGGATTTTTCTGTACCTTTTGAACAACTTTAAATGTAATGATTTATCTGTTCAGCTTTTGATGCTGATACTTTGATCCTTTGGAATATTTGAATCTGTTTCTTTTTTGATATTTTATGGGCTTTGAGTCTGCTTCTTGTTGCGCTGCAAAGAAGTTAGGATTATTTATCCATAGCTTCTTTATCTTTATAATATCGCTACACAGAAATTCTTGTTAGTTAAATATTCAGGACCTTATTATCCTCTTCATAGAATATTCTTGTACTGCAAGTTCTGTAAAAAAAAATTTAAATACTTGGGACTTCTGCCGAGAATGCCCTTGCCCTGCAAGTTTAACACTTGTGTGTTTTGTAATTGGGTCCTCTGCCCAGAATACCCTTGCCCTGCAAGTTTAATACTTGTGTGTTTTGTAATTGGGTCCTCTGCCCAGAATACCCTTGCCCTGCAAGTTTAACACTTGTGTGTTTTGTAATTTCCTCTGCCCAGAATGCCCTTGCACTGCAAGTTTGGCACTTTCATATATTTTTTATTTGTGTGCTCTGCACAGAATTTTCTTGCGCTGCAAGTTTAACACTTGTGTGTTTTGTAATTGGGTCCTCTGCCCAGAATGCCCTTGCAATGCAAGCTTGGCATTCACATTTTTTAAGTGGAACTTCTGCCCAGAGTGCTCTTGCGCTGCAAGTTGGCACTTTTATCTTTTAAGTGGGACTTCTGTCCAGAATTTTTGCGTTGCTAGTTTACTGATAATCAAGCATCCTGTCTTTAGTTCCTTGTTCCAACACAAGTTAAAAACATCCACACGTATAATCACAAATTTGAAAAGGGAATAATAATTCAAAGTAGCATTACTCAAAGAAATAAAATTATTCTAAGGAAAAAATTTCTTAGGTGAACAACATTCCAACTTCTAGGAATTGTTTTTCCAAAGGCATTAGCTAGTTGATAAGATCCTTTTCCATGCACTTTGATAATTTATAAGGACCTTCCCAATTTGGGTCTAGCTTTCCAGTGGGGCCGTGCTTACTGGCGTCATTTCGCCTCAGCACTAAATCGCCTTCTTTAAAATACGTACCTCTAACTTTGGAGTTGTAGTATTGGGCAATCCTCTGCTTGTACTTGGCCATCTGTATCAGTGCAATATCGCGTTTATGTTCCAGCTCGTCCTTGACATGCAACATGTCCACCTCCTGCGTTTCTGGACAGTATAACTCTGTCCTGGGAGACTTGTGTCCAATTTCTGCTGGTATGACTGCCTCACATCCATATGCTAAGGAGTATGGAGTTTCCTGTGTAGCAGCATTTGGGGTAGTTCTATATGCCCACAAGATATTTGGAAGATGGTCTACCCAATGAGATCCCTCTTGTTCCAACTTTTTCTTCAATCCCTGTTTTATCTGCCTGTTGGTCTGTTCTACCTACCCATTGGCTTGAGGACAGGACACTGATGTAAAATGTTGGGAGATTCCTAGGTTTGTGCACCAAGTCTGTACTCCTTGATCTTCAAATTGTGTGCCATTATCAGAGATGAGAACTTTAGGGATTCCATACCTGCATAGAATATTTCTCCATAGGAATTTCTGTATTTGGTTGGCTGTGATGGTGGTTAAAGGTTCAGCTTCTACCCACTTGGTGAAATAATCCACTGCCACCACTAGAAACTTGAAATTTCCCGGTGCTCGGGGTAGTGGACCCACTAAGTCTACTCCCCATTGATCAAAAGGCCATGGAGACACAATTGGTATCATCACCTGTACAGGATTGTGTGATAAGTTACTATGCACCTGGCATGTCCTGCAAGTCCTGACCAGATTCTCTGCATCATCTTGCATTTCTGGCCAATAATACCCATAGAGCCTACATTTCCTGGCCAAAGCTCTTGCTCCCAAATGATTTCCACAAATTCCGAGATGGATTTCTCTTAATACGTAATCTCCCTCATCAGGAGTAACGCATCTCAACCAAGGTGCGGCATAAGATTTTCTGTACAGAACATCATTGAACAGAGCATACCTGGCTGAGAGTCTTATCAATTTCCTGGCTCGTACCTTATCTTCAGGAAGTCTCCCATCCCTCAGATACATCACAATTGGATCCATCCAGGTTTTTGCCTGTGTTATTGGTTGTACTTCAATTTCATCACAACTCTTGTGCTTCAATTGCTCGACCAACACCTTTTTGTTGGATAAGAAATTTGATCCTAGCTTAGATAAAGCGTCTGCTCTGGTATTTTGGGCCCGAGTTATTTGTTCCACTTCTATCATTAAGAAATTTTGCAATTTCCTATGTGCCACTGCAAGGTACTTTTTCATGGGGCCTTCTTTTGCTTCATATTCTCCCTTGATACGATTCGTTACCAGTTGTGAGTCTGTGTAAACTTTCAAATTCTGCACACCTAACTTCTGTGCTAGGTTTAATCCAGTTATCAAAGCTTCATACTCTGCATCATTGTTAGTGGCTTGAAAGTCAAAATGAAGAGCGTATGGAAATTCTTCACCTTTTGGGCTAATGAGTAGGAGTCCTGCTCCTGCTCCTTCTTTGTTGGAGGCTCCGTCCATATAAAGCTGCCACTGTTCATCTTTGTTCTTCTCAGCCTTATTCTGCTCAGCCTTTTGCTCTATAGCCAAGGCTTTTTCTTCTGCCAAGAAATCGGCTAACACTTGGGCTTTGATTGCTGTTCTTGGTTTGTATTCGATATCAAACCCTGCCAATTCAACTACCCATTTTCTAACCTTCCAGACTTGTCTGGTTTATCCAAAATTTGCTTTAGCGGTTGATTTGTCAACACAATCACCGGATGACTTTGGAAGTATGGCCTTAATTTCCTTGTGGCACGCACTAGGGCCAAGGCCAATTTTTCCACCTCAGAATATCTAATCTCGGGTCCTTGTAGGGCTTTGCTTACAAAATATAATGGCCTTTGTATTATGCCATGTTGCTTTACCAACACAGCACTTACTGCTTCATTGCAAAAAGACAAGTAAAGAAACAGTATCTCACCTTCCTGAGGAGGAGTTAGAGTTGGCAAGTGACTGATATGATCTTTTAACTCCTGAAAAGCCTGTTTACATTCTTCATTCCACTCAAATGGGCTGGCCTTCCTAAGAATTTTGAAGAATGGCAGTGACTTCTGTGCAGATTTCGACAAGAATCGGTTTAGCGCTGCTAATCTTCCTGTTAATCGTTGAACTTCTTTTATATTCTTCGGTTCAGGCATGGTCTTTAAAGCTTCTAATTTGTCAGGGTTGGCCCTGATACCTTCTTTAGATATCATATAACCCAGAAATTTGCCTGATCTTACTCCAAAAGTGCACTTCTTTGGATTCAGCTTCATTCCTGTTTGTCTTAAAACTTGACAAACCTCTGCTACATCTTTCAAATATTGGTCAAGAGTCCTGCTCTTGATCAATAAGTCATCCACATATACTTCCATTGATTTGCCAATCTGTTGTTTAAAAATGGTATTGACTGCCCTTTGGTAGGTAGCCCCAGCATTCTTTAATCCAAAAGGCATAGACACATAGTAGTAGGAACCAAATTCAGTAATAAAAGCGCTTTTTACGATCTACGGGGTCCATCATAATCTGATGATATCCCTTATAAGCATCTAAGAAAGCAAAGATTTCATAACCAACTGTAGAGTCTACTAGCCTGTCAATTCTAGGGAAAGTATAACTATCTTTAGGACAAGCTTAATTTAGATCTGTGAAGTCCACACACATTCTCCAACTGCCATCTGGCTTCTTGACTAACACTGGGTTTGCTAGCCATTCTGGGTAGATAACTTCTCTAATCATGTTGGCCTGCAACAATTTTTCCACTTCCTGCTGGACAGCCTGTATCCTTTCTGGGGCAAAAGATCTCTTCTTTTGTTTCACCGCTTCTGGTTGGGTCGATGTTGAGCTTATGGACAGCCAACTCTGTTGACAGTCCGGGCATATCACTTGCTTTCCATGCAAACACATCCTGATAATCCTTCAGGATTCTGACCGGCATCTGTTTCTGTTCAGCAGTATCCATGATCCTATGCTGACTATGGACTCAGGATCCAGTTCATCTAACATTATTGATTCCACGGGATCATTGGATTGCCAGCTCTTTTCTTCAACTGGAACTAGATCTTCCATTGTCACCTGCTGCACCTTCATTTTTCCACTGATTGTGGCTGTATAGCAGTTTTTGGCAGCATCCACATCCCCTTTTACCGTGGCTTCTCCTTCAAAAGTTGGGAACTTCATACTGTTATGTGCTAGCGATACCACTGCCCTTAGGTCAATCAATGCTGGTCTTCCCAGAATCACATTATAAGCAGATGGAGCTTTTACCACCACATAATTGACCATCAGAGTCCTGCTCTGTGGTCCTTTGCCAAAAGTTGTCAACAGCTTTAACATACCCACAGGATGTATGGGTGGCCCGGTAAATCCAAAAAGAGGAGTTGACACAGGAGTCAACTCCGAGTCCGTTAGCTTCATTGCCTGAAACGCATTGTAATACAACACGTTTACTGCGCTGCCCGTGTCTACGCAGATTCTTCTGACCAGATTTTTCTGGATAACCGCTTCTATTACCAGTCCTTCGTTGCTCACGATGGCTGGTAGTGCATCTCTTGGACCATACTGAATGGTTCCCATCACTTTCTGCTTCTTTGCTTCCCCGTCTTTTTCTGCGCTGCCACTTTTCTCTTGCTGAGAAGCCTTATTAACTCCTCCTGGTCCACCCACAATCGTGTTCACAGTGTTGATTGGGGCATTTTCTCTATGTCCATCTGCATCAGGAGACGGATCTCTGTGTCTCATTTGATTGTACCTGTCGTGCCCACTGTGTTGCTTTTTAAATTCTCTCCTTCCTCTGGGATTATCTCCCTGTGCTCGATCGATGCATTCATCGATCTTTCCTTCCATTGCCGCTGCGTCTATATCTCTGATCAGATCCCTGCACTGTTCAGAGTCATGTCCGATATCTTTATGGTATTTGCACCACCTGGTGTGGTCTCTCTTCTCCCTTGGACCCCTCAATGGAGGAGGAGTCTTGGTGATTCCTTTCTTTTCCATAATCGCTAGAACTTGGTCACGAGACCTGTTCAGAGGAATAAGGTCTCTGTCCTGCAAAGCACCTTTTTTCCCTAACCTTTCAGAAATGGGGTTGGTTACCCTATCCCAAACAGATTTTCTCTTTTTGTCGGTCTTATCATCAGCCTTTCCTTTTTTAGAATCCCTATGGGACTCTTCCCTCTTTGCTCTGTTAGCCTCTTCTCCTTGGCAATGTCTGTATGCAATTTCCAGACATTCTTCCATTGTACCCGGATTTTTGCTGCTCAGTTTTGCATGTAGGCGTCCTTCTCTAAGACCTGCCACGAAGGATGCTACTAAAAATTTATCATCCAGATCTGATATCTGGGATGATTCTCCGTTGAACCTCTTGATGAACTGCAACACTGTTTCATCACTTTTTTGCCTAATTGTCAGCAAATACGTCCGGTTTCGCTGGAAAGGTCTTGCTGCAATGAATGCATGCATGAACTTTCTGGTCAGAGTAGGGAAATCTGGTATGGATCTGGGGTTCAACTTGTTGAACCAATCTCTTGCTTTTCCTGTTAGAAGAGTTGCAAATGCCCTGCATTTCATTTCTTCTGGAGCGTTATACAAATTCATGTGCTGGATGTACTGGTGCATATGGTCATATGGGTCCTTAGTTCCATCATATGCTTGAATCTTTAGGATCTTAAACCCTGGAGGACATGGAAACGCATCGATGTCTTCAGTGAAAGGAGACACCAGCCTAAATTCATCTTGCTTAGGATTAAGCATGGCGTCTAACTCTGCTCTGGAGTTATCACCACCTGGGTGAGTAACCACCACTCTAATGCTAGATTCTGCTTCCTGTTTTTCTTTTTTAGCAGTTTGAAGCGGTGTAGGGGCTTCAGAGATATCATTATCCTGATTTCTCGCTTTCAAAACTGCCTCAAATGTGGCTTTTATCTCTTCTGCCTTGAGATTTGCAAGGTTTTCTACCAACATCTGTTTAACAGCATCTGGGTTGCTTGTCTGTCCTTCTTCCAAAATTCTCTTTCCAGTATCTTGATCATTTCGATCTGCGCTTTTTTCTCCCATTTTTTCCTTTTCGGGTTGATTTTGCTGCTTCTTTGAATTTCCTTGATTTCTTGCCATTTTTTTTTACAACAATCACTCACTAACTAGAATTTCGCCCTCCTTCTAACGCCAAATGATGTAGTATGAATATTACAATCGGGTAATTGGGTAATTCTAATTACCAAAATCGTATAAGAACAATAATATTTGGGTATAATTTCGGACTGAACTCTTGAGAGAGCTGCCTACGTAACCAATTTAAGTAATAAACTGGAATCAAGTCCCCCTCGTAGTTTAGGGTGTTCCTTATATAGCAGTAGATCGTGTATCTCTTCCTGGACGTGCTGGGAAGTTATCATCGATTATCTTCTGGACGTGGGGTCTACCCACGTACGCAAACAGTTGAAGTGTTATTGACTCGGTCTTCACCACGTTCAGCCTGCTACTCTGTCCAGAAACCATTCTGGTCAGAACACGGTGGGAATCCTGCTCCTCTAACTATTCTGTCCAGCTTCTTGATCTGGTCAGCACTTGCTGTCCTACCTTGCCGGCCCATTTATCTTTGTTATCTAACTTTGGGCTTGGCCCAATTATAGGTAATCCGACCCAGTGGGCCCATGTATCATCAGTAAATAAGGATAATATGTTTCGAGAAGGGTTTACGGAAATATCCCGAATCGAAGTGAACTGTCTATGGAGGATTTATCGGTATGTAATAATTATATCAGTCACTACAAGAAATTTGGTTTTTAACGACGGGAAAATTGGTCATTAAAAGTCAATATTTTGTCACTGAAGATGTTTAATGACGGGATATTTCCCGTCATGGCCCGTCACTACTGTCTTCCTAGCTAAAAGTAAGTAATAACTGTATAGTGTCCTGTCATTATTGTTCTTTTATATTTAATGACGATATTATACTCTCACTAAAAGTTCATATTAATGAAGATAGTTTTCATCATTGTTGCTTCGATCTCCCCTTATTAAAATTAATAATACTAACAAACAATATACCCCATCATTAGAATATCAATATTCCCGTCACCATAGGTGTTTTGCCGCCAATAAATTCTTAATTACCATTATTGATTTACATCTATTGAAAAACCAAAAATATTGATAAACAAACATTAAAAGGAATGATAGATTTATTGAAAAAAACATTAACATGATGTTTTCGAACACTGAATCATATAAGCAAGACGAGTTCAACCTCAAAATACCAACCCAAATCAAATGTAATACTAAATAACAAAGTTATTTTAACACACCTACACCACTCAAACACCAAAACATAACATCATCCTATTTAAAGAACTTTCAACAACAAGGTGAACTAGAATGAAGCAGCTTCTTCATGCTTATGTAACATTCAACCTTATTAAGATCTTCAATCTTGTAATTTAGATAGTCGTGAATGAACCAATTTTCAGCATGGTATGCAATGAATTCAACATCCCCTGCAAAATTGTTATTAAATGTGTAAGATGACATTTAATGAAAAAACTAAAAACTCAATGAAAAAACTAATAATCACAAGACCAAAAGAAAAGGTGTGGACAAGTCCAATGACCAAACACGAGATAATGGAGGCACTACCTCTGCATAGTCAATCAGCAATGGAAAAACAATAAGGAAAGAGACGGAAATGACCAAATGAAGAAAAGCAAGTTTCCTAAAGGAGTAAACAACAACCAAAAACTAAAGCAATAAAGGAGATAAGGTACAACTAACAATGGATAGCAACAAAGACATTGATACATCCAACGGCACAAAGTTTCTCTACAAACTTTAGCAACAAGAACTCACTTTGATTTTTACTGCAACAAATATGTTCTCGGTCTACAAGACTTTTTTTATGTCTCAATATATGTGTTTTACAGATGGGACTGATAAAAAAGGGCCAGCTAAAGCCATTTCGAAAAGAAAAGAGCAGGACAGGACAAACCAAAAGTCTGTTTTGACATAACATTTACTTTTAAGCAAAATAAGAAATACGTAGAAATGATAGTCAACTACACCAAGCTAACTATTACGACCAAAATGCATTCATTACCTATCATTTTGCCATTGAATCAAGAACAAAGTGGGTACAACAAAGGCTACTTTTTCGCAAGTACAATTAGCTTTATTACCTGCAGATGTTACGTCAACGGCACAGCTGGATAACTGCATACTTTTAAGTCCGATGTCTTCTTCACCTGAGTCGTCATCCGCCGAAATACTTGCTGCTCAATAAAAGTTTGTGCCATGTTCATGCCTATGCAGATAAACATTGTAAGGAAAGACTTTTAGCAAAAGTAAATAAGGCAAACACCCAAGAAGAAGTAAAGATGTAATAAGAAGAATGAACATATGACAACAATATTCGTTTTTTAGAAATATATTTAAAGTTTGAATTTTGAAGTATCACTTAAACAATATTCACCACTTCAAATATCTGAATTCAATAAACCTTTCTAATATTTTATAATGTGATAATCCTCTTAATCATCAATAATAAACAATGTAACACCACAGATAGGAATATTTAAGCCATAACTATTCATCTTTTGCATGCGAGAAGCCTCAAAGAATAGGTACAAATATGTACTAGTTCCTGTTTCGATTTAGTTTGAAAACCAATTTTCTACGTACATTAGTGTTTCTTAACATCAAATCTGAAGAGAGTGAGATAGAGAAAGAGAGTTATAGAAGCAGAGGTGTTGGAGGATGGGAAGAAAGAGGAGAATATAGGAATTGTATTATGACACAGAATTCTCATTACCCTCAGGCTTTAGGCAATCCTAAGAAACCTAGGTCCACAAAACCTAGGATTCACTTAAACTGCATGTTTCATTTTCCTTCATCTCTTACACTAAAGCTGACCTTCTGGCAGGCTTAAGCTTCCTTGTTCCACTATACATATATAACAGTATAAAAAACATCA
Organism: Gentiana straminea; assembly: GCA_036785695.1. NCBI lineage: Eukaryota > Viridiplantae > Streptophyta > Magnoliopsida > Gentianales > Gentianaceae > Gentiana > Gentiana straminea. The sequence continues at coordinate 8,155,111 of JAVUPR010000326.1, read as the reverse complement.
AAAAGTATAACACCTTTAACTGGCAACATCATTATTATCAAACAGCATCAACAAATCAATAATGGATAAATGGAAAGCAAATGAGTAGCAGTATGTGACAGGGCGGCTGTTAGCAATAGTTTCTAACTGAAAACAAATGCTAATGATCAAATCCCCACCTCCCATAAACCCTGCAAAGGCCAAGAAGGCATGGGCGAGCAATTCAGGATCTTTACAAAATGCTCTAGCTCTAGTTTCCTCCATCCATGTTTTTCCCTTTCTCGCCTCCTCTGCCTTCTTGATGATCCATTTCCACCAGGGCTAGTTCGATTTCCAATGCACTGATAAATTCCGTACATTCGCCGGTCAGGGAAACTCTCGGGGGATCCAGCAGAAGCATCCACTCTCTTCTCCTCTCACATTTCCAGAACTAGAGATATTACTCATCGCTCCATTTGAGCTTGAATTCATATGATGAAAAACACCATGTTCCTCAAGGACAAAATGACAATTCCCAATGAAACTCAAATCAACCTCAATTAAATCATTTTCCGAATTCCCCAATTCAGCAGAATCAATCATATTTTCAGCTAAGTCAAAATTCCCCTCCAAATCCATGTAATTCACATGCTGGCCTCTAGATGTCAAACTGATCCACCAAAAAGTAGACTGAATCACATCATAAGTACCGCTTTTTGAAGGCGAAACTTTAGAATCAGTGATATAAAAAGGACTCTAGTCGAAGAATACAAGAGGCGACGGTGAAGAAACTGCAAAGTTGGACGTGGCAGTTCCGCTATGCCTCCAGAATCAAAGCATGGGATGTCAACTGAAAATACATCAACATCCCTATTAACTAAACTTGATTGACAGAATAACTGCCCACAAAGCTGCCAAATCAGGCAAAGTGCAACTATGCAACAAATTTTACCAAAAACGGATTGCTGCAATCCTTAAGAAGATTTTAGTTTCATTCAAGAATTCATGAAATAAGTACTTTGCTTGCAAACATGACACAACAATGTGCAATAATCCAACTAGACAATGAAAATTGACCTGCCCCCATATTGTTATAGCTTCACATAAATCGGCCTTCAAGTTCACATGTTTCAGATCTTTCTATTGCAAGCAAGACAGAGCCAGGCACCATTATTTGTCATTTCAACAGGGTGTCAATAATAAAAGGATATTTAAATACCATCATTCGAAATAAAAATAAGAGTAATGACACGCACAACGGTTGTGCCGCAGCAAGTGACACAACAATGATATGCAGCGTTGATCATAATGTGTCTAAATTGATCATGAGTAAATCTAATATGATCGACAGTGCATATCACCGTTGTGTCACTAGTTGTAGCACAACCGTTGTGCCCGTATCATTACTCTAAAAATCACCATCTAGTCTACTCATCCCAGTTAATGAAAGGCGATAATCATTCTCTATGACAAAAACTCAGTAATAACAATATATGTTACAAGGTAAATAAACTAATATAAGAAGCCTACCATTTTGGAACTCTCTCACTGGAAAATGTCAAAGTAACTTCAAAAGCATCTTTCCCAGTATGAGCTTATAATCCTAATCCATTAGAAATCTGCATAAAGATGAAATGGGGTAACCAAAGCAAAATCATACCACGGAAAAGCATTTACTGTTGAGTATAAACAATAAGTATTCAATCAAAACATCATGACATTAAAGAATGTAAAATACAAAGGACAAAATTGAACAAACAAAAATAATATATACAAACTGCCAGAAGCAGCCAAAGTAAGTTCTCTAATTTAATTGAGAAATATTGCAACCATAGTTCATTCTCATGGTATGACTATGAACAAAGTCGAAATCTTTCACATTGAACCGGACCTTATCGAATTCTTCTATCAATCATGCGCAAAATACCAATGATGGGAGCTAATAAGGGTTGTGTAAAGTAAACCTAAATATTCTTTTACCATTAAAGCGATTGAACTTCCCACACATAACATTTAACATTATATAAATAACCTTCAATGAGCAAAACATTGGGACCCCTGACCCAAATTAGAACAAGCGATAATAGTCTACAATACATGAAACAAGAAGACTCACCGGATCGACGGACCCTTCTCTTTAGATTTGGGAAATCCAGGCGGAATCCACAAGCAAATCAATTTGAACTGAGATGAAATAAGGTAATTGATTTCGCCGGTGAACGGCGGAGGAGGAGGGGGAACGGAGGCGGAGGAGGAGGAGGAGTAGGAGGAGGAGGAGGGGGAACGGAGGCGGAGATCGTATGGAGAAATCAAAAATCATGGTGGCAGCAGGGGAGGGGAGGAGAAAATGATGATGGCTAAGGAAACCTATCGGTTAATTAACTAATGTTTTATATGGTTAAAAATTAAAAATCGGTCATTAAGATTTCACTTTTTACTTACACAAAATTCTAACCCTCACTAAAACAACAGAAAAAATTACCTTCAATGACCGGAATAACATCCTCTCACCAAATTTTTGTCATTATTTCTCTATATTTTTGTAGTGAGTGGACGCTTTCGACTCATAAATTGAGTGAAAGGTATCTATATTCAATAGAGTTCAGTTTCGGGTTTATGGTGGTGTAATCCCGGAATTAATAGGTTGGATATAATTATTCTGTTTGATGAATAATTTTTATTCGATTTATTGTAGCTACTGAATATGGGTCCATGGTCCCCGACGTGGCTCCTAATATAGCATATAGGTTTCTCGTCGTTGCACCTCAATTATAATTAAATAGTTGGATTGGGCTATTTAATTTTATATGTGGATTAATTGTTTAGTTGGACTAAATAATTAAATACACGGAAAAGACATTTTTAGTGGACTCGGCCCAAATTAGTGTGTTGACCTGTTTGACCTAATTGGTCAAATGTAGAAATATGCGTGTGGACTTATTTTGTGTTTACAAGTGGCGCATTTTTTGTTATATTATTTAATTATTAGGAAATTAGTTTTCTTGGATAATTATTTAATATGTGATTTATCTTTTATTTGTTAAATGATAATTCATGGAATATTAGATAATAATATGATTTATCCTAATTTGTTTGGGATAATTATTTTATTTATCTTTTATTTGGGAAAAGGATTAATGTAATAATTATCTCCTATATAAAAAGAGTTCTCCCAAGCCTTTTGACACACTAATATACACGCCATATTGGAAGAAAAGTAGCTTGGAATTTTCGGCTATTTTCTTCGGGTTTCGAGTTGGGATAATCTTTGGGATTAATCGGGTAGCATATCAAGGAGGTCCGGCGGCAGGAAACACCATCCACCTGGTGTTGCTAGGAGACACACGTTGGAAAAAGGCTGTGGCTGCTCATACACGTGTTCAAGAAGCCTTTTTGTTCTTGGAGTTAAGCACCAGAAAAAGGTAGGCTCCTGAACCCCCTTGTAGGTTTAGATCTTTAATTTATGTTCTTTGTTTCATTTAGATCTAGATATTATGCATTCTGCTGCGTAATCGGGTCAATCTATGATTGATCCGACGATATTACATCTAACAGAGGCGTGCAGTGTCCAGATCGGGAAATTGGGCCAAGGCCTCATTGAATCCCATAGTATACATCTCACAGGCAGCATGAGCGAGTAGTACATTTGAAGCCTGATTGAAGTCTGAGGAGGCCTTGTACTCTTGAAGCACCCGAGCAAGCAGAGGCAAACACAACCTCCAAAGCATTCTTTTCTTCCCTGATCTTGGCTATTACTTGTCCCATCTCCAACACTTCGGCCAGATGATCCTCCTTCATGGATTCAAGAGAATCCCTGTAGGCAGACCCTAGCTTCTGCGGTTCGGCTTCTTGGACAGGAAGCTGCCGTTTAAGAACCCCGTTTTCTTGAATAGCAGCTTGCAAACTTTTACTGAGCTACTCTTGCTCGGACGAGCCCCGCTCTAAGTCAGCAATTCTTTGTCGTAAGCTCTTAATATAAGAAAAAGCAGAGGCCAGCCTTTTATAGGTCTCTTCCCCGATACGTGACCCATATGGATAAAATATGGTAAATACAATCTGGAATAGAGAGCTAGGACTAAAACCTGAAAAAGTGAGTAAAGATACTTATATATTCAATAACGCTGATCCCCTCGTTGGTCAGCTGCTCAGTGGTCATATCTAGTAAAGGGTCATGGTCCGAACATTCTGCCTCACCCTCGACCTCATCCTCTTCTTCAAGCCCCTCCTCCTCATGGTTGGACGGTTCTGGAGTTTGGTCTAGAGAGGCCTCGGACCTACCCTCTTCCTCAATTGGCTATTGTTAGCCTCCGACCGATTCCTCCGAATAAGGGGAGTCTTCATATCATCCTCCTCGTCATCCAGGATTTCGATGGCCGGAGTCCTGAACTCCAATCTCGGAACATAAGAAATTGGAGTAGATTCCCGTTGAGGATTCGGCTGTGGCGCACCATGACAGTGCTGATTGGCACAGCGTTGACGGTTATCCCCATAGCTCAGAGAATAAGCTCGTCGGTATGAGTTCTTTCGGTGGACATATTCTCACCAATCTGTTCCTCCCCAGCGGATCCCAGCGGATACAATAGAGCGATCACTACAAAAAGAAATGAGAAGAAACGTCATATTATGAAACTCAAAAGAAACAATAAGAGTATATAGATAATGGCAAGATCTCTACAGGAGGGATGCTCTGCATCATTTAAAGGCACGAAGGGCTCTGGCCCAGCATCGTATAGCCGAGCTGCATCGATCAGTTCCGAAGATAGCTCTTTATCAGGAATGAAGAAGTGGCCATTCAGGATGGTACACGCGTCGAAAAGTCCTCCAGATCGGGAGCAATATCTCTGTCCATAGTAGCAGTTACTGTCACGGATTTATCTAGCACAGCAAACAAGTAATAAATATTTATAAATCCGGTTTCCCTCAAGTATAAGGATCGTAGTAAAGAGGTTGATACCGGGTCGATCTTACGGGGAACTAAACGATTGTGATTCTAGCTTTTGTCTAACCTAAACTATGTCACGGAACTAATCTAAACAGGGAATAAATATCGAACAAAACGAAAAAATAAAACTAGACGAGAGGATATAATCCAAAGCTAGGAAGGATACGGGCTGCGAACCAATTCAATACTAAACTAAACTAAGATGCAAATAAAAGTAAACTAACTAAACGACTTCAAGTTTTAAGGATTAATTCAAGTGTGTAATGAACAAACGAGGATTGATCCACCTATCCAACAAGCATTGATTTCCTATCTCGATTATATTGTGGTTTTTATCTAGGTTGTGATTCACCTTATCTAAACATGAACCCTAATTCCTTAGAAAGTTCATCTATTAATCTATTATCTTCCAATGCAAGATTAACGCGTTTCCTAACCAAAGGTGCAAACTTTATGTTTATAATCTAGCAATTAAACCTATTAACTTCCGTTATGATAGATTCAAATTACTACTCTTATTCATGATGATCTAGGGTTTATTAAGATTTCCATCAACAATAAACAATCACACATGCGAGATCTTCCGATATAAAAGCAATTAAACGTAATAAACATGAATAAGAAACAACCTTTAAATAAAAACTCACAGTATAACCGAAGAAAACGAAATCAACAATCGTTGGATGGCTTCACAATACTCGTTTGATGAAGCTTTTAGCCTCTGGACATCCTCAGCAACTCAAATTTGTATAAACAGTGCATAAAAAGTAACTAGTTTAATCTAGATCTAAAGTGCATAAAAACTGGAATAAAAAGGAGAAAAACGCAGCATAAAGCCGCCCCTAGGTTTAGGGTTTTGAATAATGAGTGTATTGTGTCTTTTGTGTGGAGAAACAGCCGACTATATATAGATTTTAAAGTCGGTTTCAGCAAGTCGGCTACCGGACGCCCGTCTGGATCCTTGAACGCCCGTCCATTCTTCATATGAACTTCAAATCGGGCCGAGTCATGATCAAACGCTCGTCCAACCGGCGTCCACCTCGGCGTCCAAACTTCTGAATCAACTTTCCATCCCCGGACGCTCGTTCGGTTTCAAACGCCCGTCCACTGGACGGGACCTGGACGCCAGTCCAATATGACTGAATTTTCGATTTCTTGATCTCTATCTCTTTTTCATCTTGTCAATTCCTTCATTATCTCTTTTAATCATCATATATTTCGACTCTTATCTCTTTTGATCATCAATTGAGCCTTGAAAAGTGCATCTACATCATATAAAAACACCACAAAATGTAATATCGCTCAAATAATCGTAAAAACATAATTAAAGCACATAAATCGACCTATTTTGCAATTAACTCTTTTGAAATATCATTTACTCAATATATTCATTAAACACATGCTTCTTATGCAATTTAGTACGAATACGGGGAAAAATATCATAGAATATAGCATTATAAATCGTATAAAATCACCCTTAACAACTCCCCCACACTTAAGCTTTTGCTCGTCCCGAGCAAAACAAAACAAAAATTAGGCTCGAGAAAAGAACAGACATCTAAACATACATAACACATATCCAATAAATCAGAAGTTCACCATTGTGTGTGCATAGCCATAGAAAACTTCCACTATATCCAAACTCGAGAAACTCAAAGCAAAACTAGCTAATACCCCCTTGTAGACTAGTAATAAATGACACTCATATGATGCACCCTACAAACGTGATATATCCCGAAAAGATGATAGAATATATCTAGGGCCTTTCTGAAATAGTCAGAGGATAATCCCTACAACATATCTGTCAGTTTCTACTGGGGATAAGGTAGACGATAACTTAGTCTTATATACATTTCATAACACTTCATTAATCGATTTAACCTTTTTCACTTTTAAACACACGTCAGAATGAGCTATTGCCCTGTCATAGCAGAATAGGACATTTCAAGATAATCCCCTACCTTACTCAAATCATAAGGCAGCTTCTTCTGACTGTCGTGAGCTTTTAGTCATCATAGTGGTATAGGACATACGTGGTATACCCTATCGCACTCAAATCATCGACTAGCTTCCGACACACCCAATTAATTCATATCTTTTCAACTTTTTCATTTGACAATAAGTTACGTGTTACTTATCACATTCAAACCTTCAGATATTCACAGTATATCATACTCCAGATCTAAATACAAACTATCATAATTCGCGAGATATATACGTAGCACTAAGCACATGACTTATAAGAAAACAAAAATCACTAATCCAAAAGGGGTATAACTTTATAAATAGCTCATCATTTACTATGGCTCGTGAAAAATCGATCTCAGGTGAAACAACTAACTCATCAAACATATGATATACAGCTTAAATGACTATAAAAAATAGCGAACATTGAATCGAATTGCCTACTCGGGACAAAACAGAAACCAAAGTGTCGAAAAATTTCGAAAATTTTAGCTCATTTGCATAGAAACATTACGAATTAAGCAAATGTGTAGATACATCTCGAAACATTCCCCTCCCCCACACTTAAAAACTCAACATGTCCTCATGTTGTGCAGATCGAAAGAAAAAGGAAAAGACTTAGCTGATTGAAACCGAAACGCGAATCGTCGGTCAGGCCGGAGCCTACATAATGGCTCTTTAGAATGCGTAACCAGACAATGTAGCTCGACGAAACCGCTAAAAATATACCTGCACGTCTTGACAAACATGGAACCATCTCGGGGAAAATGGGGAGTTATACCAAAATGAAAAGAGATATCAAAAATGAAGATAAAGCAAAAGTGAAAGCATTCAATACATCCAGAAAGTATAAACACAGTAGAAGTAAAAGTACGGGTGCCTTATGGCTTACATGATCCATCGGGAAAAGTAACAGTAGCAATATCAAAATTACAACGAATCATATAAGAAAAAGTATCAATAACATACATCCATCGAATCAAAGAAAAAGAAAAACTAGAATCAGAAAGCTAAAATCAAGGCTGGCTCGATGTCCCAGAATCATCGGCCGGAGGATTAGAGGAGGGTCCAGAAGGTGGTGCCGTAGCCCTAGCTGCCGAGTCAGGTTGCTCCTCATCTGAAGATGTCTCAGAGTCGTGCAGAACATCCGCAATGACCTGCTCGATTTCATCAGCAAAAAGAAAATCAACGGAGCTCGGATTGAAGGTTCTTTCGTCCCTCGGCTGCCGGCCCTCACAGATACACTGAAGAATCGATAAAATATTGTTCTGTGTATCCCGGATATCACTCAGCCATTCCCGGAAACTATTGGCCATGCTCAACCACATCCTAACTGCGGGAGATAAGGTAGGAATGGAGGATGCACGAGGCGGTGCCGAAGAACCAAGCTCCTGAGGTGTCTCCGTCTCAGTCTGTCCCGAAGGCTTGCCTTTTTCTCGCTGTATCGGCCTTGGATTCTTCGGTTTGTGATCGGCTCCATACTCAGGCACACCGGCATCGATACCAGAGACTGTGGATCGGGTGAGGATAATCAAGCATCGGGTATAGATCTTTCGATTAATAGCCACCTCATCATATAACGCCCGCCACATCCACGTTCGGGCCAAATGTCAATGCGTATAACATGCCTAGGTCACCAATGTGAAAGTGCGTCAAGTTGTTCTTAGGCAACAACCGACTCTGAATAAATCGACACTGGACCTTCCAGTCCTCCGTCCAGGTCGTGGTAACCAACTCCTTCCGATCGCCTCCCGGCCTTAATGTCCATGCCACATCCGGACACACTCTCAGTCGCAACTCCTCCAAAGGATCCTGCCCCAAACTCTGCCTATGCACAATCTCTTCCTTGTAATCCCTTCCCTCAAAGGCCGCTAAGTTGTATTTCTGATTGATCACTTCCGGTGTAAAAGGAACTTCTACCCCTCGAACCACAACTACCTTCGTCCCCAAGTCGGTTTCCGAACAGTTTGCATAAAATTCCCGAACTAGGGAGCTATTTACCGGGGTAGTCGGGATTGTCATCAAAGCTTCCCATTTCCGATCCTTGAGCAACTTAACGAACCCCGGATCGACTTTGGCCTCCAAAATGGCCCGCTCAATCAACATCATCCTCGAGAAATAATGCTTAGAATAGACGTCATGAGCTCTAGGGTTTATGAATCTACGAGGCAATGGCATCGGGGCAACGGTTTTAGATTTCTTTCTAGGAAGGGCAGCCCTAGGTACAACCGGTTCCTCTTCCCGGGTAGTTTCTACGGTGTCCTCAGCCCTAGACGAGGCTCCGCCTTTCTGAACTCTAGGCATCCGTACCAAAGGCACATCGTCATCAGTCTCAGAGTCAGAGGTCGGCTCATCCCTCAAAGTAGCCCTAGTTTGGGTGGCTCTAGGAGGTTGTTCTCGTATACTCACACCCCGGTTAGGATCAACTAAAGTAGGATCAAACTCCTTGCGTTTCTTTCCGGCCTCCCTAGCCACTTCCTTACCATGCCTCTTAACCACTCCCTTCTTATGAACCATATTCTAAACCTAGACTACACGAAAGCAATCCCAATTCACAACAAGAGATACCCGTTTAACATCCAAAGCGGGATTTCAAAACAACCAAACCACAACCACAATCATCACCAACCAACCCATTCACCATCCATCACAACACCACATCACCATATCAGAGCAGAAAGAAACACAAAACCAGAAAAAAAAAAAAAAACGAATTAAGATGACATTCAAGGGAACGAGCCGACCCAAAGATCGAACTCGCAAAAACGTGAATAAAAACTAGAAAAGTTGTTACTAACTTACCAAGTAGGATGAGTAGATGCGGATTGATGTGAAGATTAGTCCAAACAACACAAATTTGGCTCCAAAAATCGGATTTTTCCTCTTAAAAATCAGACTAAGGAGGGTGCTGATTCTTTTAAAATATGGCGTGTTGGGGAATTTGGTTATGAAAATCAAAGAGAGGGTAGCAAGAGCGGTCTATAGCACTTTGAATCGCTCAAAATGGTTTAGAATTGAAGATTTTAGGCCAAAAAGAGGGAGAGGAAACGGTTTTTCGATTTGAAAAAGTGAAAAGTGAGGGTTCATCGAAGCGGGGGGGGTATATATAGGCGGATGTTGGACGCTCGTCCAACTCGGTGGACGGGCGTTCAGCCGGGAAATCGATGAACGGGACGGGCGTCCGGTTCGGTAGACGCTCGTCCAAGAATTTAAATCACATACGGGATTGGAGGGAAAATATCGGACGGGCGTCCGGGCGTAGTGGACGTCCGTCTAAGGATTTGTCATAGCGGACGGGCGTCCAGTTTTCTGGACGGGCGTCCCGAAAGGCAAAAGTGCAAAAATCATAAAATTCCATACACCCCAAATTCAAAAGTACATCTCTTATTAAACTTAATTAAAACTTCAAAAATACAACTTTAAATCAAACAAAGTACATAAAGTGACTAGAAAATAAATAAAAACAAATAGAAAACAGTGGGTTGCCTCCCACAAAACGCTTTTGTTTTACGTCGTTTGCTCGACGAAACAAACCTAACTAACGCTATTCTGCATAAATCTCGTCCCAATCCACCAAACGGATGAGACGACGAAGCATATCAATAGCCGGAGGGAAATCATAGTCGTCTTGTACGCCCCAGTCATCTCCAGCTACCTCTAAACCTCTAAAATGTGAATCCTGTAGTACCAGCGCTAGATCTGTCAGCATAGGGTCATTTAGGATCGTATATGGACGTCCTATAGCTTCCTGTAGCTCCTCAGTGGTGAAGTCACTACCTCCCGAACAGCGGGGTACAATGAGAACATAGGTGATGGTCTTCGTACGGGTACTAAGCTCAAAATCTACGTGCAAGACTATAGTGCCTCCTGGTCCATCATCTACTGTAATCAGTGGGATCCGACTAATGATGGGGAACTCCTCAGGAAGAACTCCGTAATCCATATCTAAAAAGCACACTAACGACAGATATAAATAGAAAAACTTAGTCAGCTAAAACTTAATTAAACTAAAACTTAAATAAATAAAACACTAACGGCGTGAACGAACTTAACTAATATAATAAGGGATATCTAGGATGCCTCCTAGTAGCGCTTTTGGTTAATGTCGTTAGCTCGACACCGTTGAAAACTCGGCTGGGTCGGGCCATTTGACTTTTACGCCGCCACTACCTCGTGTAAGCTCGATCGGTAGTGTGGGCTGCGAAAAACGACATCTCACACATGGGGTGAAATCTTTAATAGCTTTCCACATACGCTTGAACTTCCCCATGGGTGACCTCTTCATTCTCTGGAGCCCTCGATGACGCTTTAACTGACGCTCCCTCTCCAATTCTTCCATATCCCAACTACCAGCTAGAACTTCTTCAGAAGGACCACTACAGCCATCCTCTGAAAACAGGTTGAGTGAAGACTCGTCGAATTCTTCAACTTCCGTAGCACCGCACCCGAGGATGTCGAGGCAACGGACATTCGAAGGTCTCTCTTTAGGTTCACCAATATAGTGCTTGCACCTTTGGCCATTCACTCGAAACGGGTCACCACTATAACCACGAAGTTCTAGAACGCCTCCAGGGATGATTTGGAGAATCTCGAAAGGGCCGGACCAACGTGTCCTTAACTTTCCAGGAAACAGATGTAACCTAGAATTGTATAGAAGAACTTGTTCGCCGACTAGAAATTCTCTCTTCTTAATCTTAGCATCGTGGAGTAGCTTCATCTTATCTTTACTAATCCTGGCACTTTCATAGGCACAGAGTCCGAATTCGTCTAGCTCGTATAGCTGCTTGTAGTCGATGTTGTCCACAAGATTGGGAATCAAAGTTCGAAACTTTGTAGCCCAATAAGCTCTATGCTCTAACTCGACGGGCGGATGACATGGTTTCCCGTAGACCATTTGATATGGAGATGTCCCCATAGGGGTTTTATAGGCGATTCGTAAGCCCGAGTACATCATCCAATTTCAAACTCCGATCCTTTCTATGACATGTTTACCGTTTTCTCCGGGATTTTCTTAATGCTCGGTTGCTCCTTTCAACACGACCACTAGTCATCGGATGATATGGTGTGCCGGTTTTATGACGAACACCATACTTCTCATGTACTTTCTCTGGGGGTCGGTTGCGAAATGCGTCCCTTCATCAGCGATCAAGGCACGTGGACATCCAAACCTCACGAAGATATTCTTCTTTAGAAATTTCATCACCGTCTTATGATCATTGTGAGGAGTGGCTTGGGCCTCCACCCATTTAGACACGTAGTCTACGCGAGACTAAGATGTATTTATTACCGCAAGATGATGGGAATGGTCCCATAAAATCGATACCCCATACATCAAAGACTTCGCATTCGAGGATGGGTTTTAAAGGCATGTCAAAACGCCTTGTCGGTACCGGTTCTTTGGCACCTATCACAAGCTTTACGAAAAGCTTCGTATCTTTAAAGATCGTAGGCCAATAGAAACCGGATTGAAAGATCTTAGCAACGGTTTTCCACGGACCAAAGTGACCTCTTGTGGGTCCAACGTGGCCTTTGCTCAATAATATCGCGTTGCTCGGATTACGGAACACATCTCCTAAGCAACCCATCTTTACGAGATCTTGAAAAGATAAGGTTCATCCCAAACGAAATATTTCAAATCAGAGAAGAACTTTTTCTTCTCCTGATAAGACATTTCGGGATCGAGATAACGGGCATGAAGGTAGTTCACAATGGAAGAATACCATGGAACATCAGGAGGACAACCGTCTATCAACATAATGTTTTCTAGAGGAAAGTAAAGATCTATATCATCTGGTTCAGCCTTTTCCTCATTTAACATTTTAGAAACGTGATCCGCCACTACATTTTCACCGCCCTTTTTTGTCCTTAATTTGAACGTCAAACTCTTGTAGGGTCGGTATCCAACGCGATAGGCGCGGTTTAGCCTCTTTCTTAGTCATCGGATAACGCAAACGGCGTGATCGGTCCACACGATCACTTGAGCTCCTAACAAGTAACTACGAAACTTGTCCATAGCAAAGACTACGGCCAGTAGTTCCTTTTCAGTAGTAGTATAGTTAACTTGAGAGGGGTTCAATGTGTGACTTGCGTAATAGATAGGCTGGAACTTCCCTTTGATCTTTTGCCCTAGAACAGCACCAACAGCATAGTTTGATGCGTCGCACATAAGCTCAAATGGTAGGTTCCAGTCAGGCGATATAAGAATTGGAGCAGATACTAAACGATCCTTGAGCTCCTCAAACGCTTGCTTGCAGCTCTCATCAAAATTAAACTCAACGTCTTCCTTTAGTAAAGTGGACAGGGGCTTGGCTATCTTGGAGAAGTTTTGAATGAACCTTCTGTAAAAACCGACATGTCCAAGAAAACCTCTAACTTCCCGCACAGTCTTAGGGTAGCTCATCTTCTCGATAGCTTCTACTTTTGCCCTGTCAACTTATATACCTTTGGCGGAGATCTTGTGGCCAATAACTATTCCCTCATCTACCATGAAATGGCATTTTTCCCAGTTCAGTACTAAGTTCTTTTCCACACAACTGGATAACACTTGATCAAGATTGTCGAGGCAATCATCGAAGGACTGACCAAAAACCGAAAAATCGTCCATAAAGATCTCCATACACTTCTCTACAAGCCCGTCAAAGATAGCCAGCATACATCGTTGAAATGTAGGCCGGGCATTGCGAGACCGAATGGCATTCGTCCGTAAGCGAATGTACCATAAGGGCGGTGAAGGTGGTCTTTTCTTGGTCAAGTGGATCAATGGGTATCCGGAAGTATCTGAATATCCATCTAGGAAGCGATAGAATGCGTGCCCCGCCGGACGCTCAAGCATCGATCAATGAACGGAAGGGGAAAGTGATCTTTCATGGTTACCTCATTGAGCTTTCGATAATCGATGCAGACTCTGTAACCAGTGACAAGTCTCAATGCTATATCCTCTCCCTTCTCATTCTTCTCAATCGTAATTCCACCTTTCTTGGGAACTACTTGAGTTGGGGAAACCCATTCACTATCCGCGATGGCATAAATGATTCCCATGTCCGAAGTTTAATGATTTCTTTCTTAACCACCTCTTGCATATGAGGGTTGAGCCTTCTCCGAGGTTGTCTAACACATTTTGCACCCTCATTCTTCTTGATCTTGTGCATACGGATGTCCGGAGATATCCCTCGATATCTCCTACTTGCCAACCAAAGGCTTTTTCATTCTTTTTCAAGACGTTGATAAGTTTCATTTCCTCTAAACGAGAAAGCTTGGCGGATATAATTAGTGGAAGCTTGTCACCTTCTCTTAAAAACACATACTTGAGATGTTTAGGCAACGGCTTTAGCACTAAATCTGCGGGGGGTCTTAAACTAGACTTGAGATCTCCACTTTTCAACTCAACATCGGCGAGTTTACTCGTGGTCCCACTTGCCAAAGCTTCTCCTTCCAACAATTCTTCCTCAAAATCGGTGCTAATTGGTCTAGATTAACCACACCATGAGTATTCAGGTTGTCAACCAATCGCTCATATTCTGCTTCTACAGCCATGACTTGCTTATCCATATAATCGGTAAAATCATCCGTCATATAATCAATGGAAAGGCCGGTTGGGGGACCAGAGGGTACTTGAACGGACTTTAAGACATTGTAACACACCTCTTGATCACCAACTCGGATAGTCACTTGCCCACCATCGCAATCGATGAGGGCCCTAGCTGTAGATAAGAAAGGTCTTCCAAGAATCAGGGGGACGTTTTCATCTTTCCCCATATCTAAAACATACCAATCGACTGGAAAGGTAAATCTATCAATCTGAACCAAAACGTCTTTTAGGATCCCTGAAGCTTTCTTAGAAGATCTATCAGCGAATTGTAAACTCATAGTAGTAGGTTCTAGAAGGCTTTGTAAACCGAGCTGTTTGCATACAGACATTGGCATAAGGCTTATAGAGGCACCTAGATCACACAAAGAATTAGGGAAGACTAGACCTCCCATTAATACTGTAAGTACGAATTTGCCAGGGTCACCTCTTTTAATTGGTAAGTCTTCATAATTAATCATGGAGCAATCCTCACCAATTTGCTTTTCCATGCCTGCTAACTTCTTTTTCGAAGATACAACATCCTTGATGAATTTTGTATACTTAGGCATCTCAACCAAGACATCGATAGTGGAAGATTTACACGAGTGTTTTTCAAAAGGTTCAGCACCTTCTCGTACTTTTTGTCCTCAATCAAGGGAATGCTGCTCTTTCTCGGTGGAAATGGAAGTTTCTTAAGGTCATTCTCAGAAAAAACTTTCTTTGAGGATGCACTTACAGCTCTGTCTTCCAGATCCTTCCATCGAACAACTTTTCAGATTTCTTAGTAGTCAGGGGATCAGCCTCCTGACTTTCGATTGCTTTTTCGGTCCTCAAAGGATCGGCCACTTGAGGATCACCAACTTCTTCACCTCTCGGGGGATCGGCCACACGAGTTTTCTCTTGCGGTTGAGGGGAGTGTAGGTGCTCGGCTTCCCTCCCCGCCTTATCAATGGCGGGGAGGGGCTAGTGGTTTCCCGGATGGGAAGGACCACTAACTTGAGTACCGCTCCTCAGATTCATTGCACTGGCCTCCTCTTTACCGTATTGAATTGATGGCACGAGGTCAGTACATGGGCCTTTGTTCAAGTCAGCCTGAGCAACTTGACCACCCTTTGGATTCTTCTCAGTGAAACTGGGCAGCTGCCCTGGGTGTCTAGAAGCCAACTGCTCAGCCAGTTGCCCAATTTGTCTCTCGAGATTTTTCATTGACCTGCTTTGCTCCTCTAACTTGGCTTCAAGATTGTTAGATTGGGAGGAGCTTTGAGAGTTTTGGAGATTTGGAGCATAGGGCTGGCTGGGCCGACTTTGAAATTAAGAGTTTGAATTGGAAGGCCAATTTTGATTGAATTTTTGCGTAGGATTGGAAAAATTCGAGTTTTGATTCTGATTAAACCCAGGGTTTCTGTTGAAATTCTGATTCGAATTAAAATTCGAATTAGGATTGAAATTTGATGATGGATTAAACCCTTGGTTTTGAAAATTGCCCTGGCCAGGAAACTGATTGAACCTTTGATTGTTCTGGCCATAGAATGCATTCACTTCCGCATTCTGTCCGTTCATAGGGCAGACTTTAGAAGTGTGCCCCACCTCGTCACAATTCTGACATGTGACTTGATTGTACTGTCCATAATCATGAACATCATTTACTTGATAAGGTGTAGGGGGATTAAATTGGCACTGGCCATTCATATGGCCCGTCTGACAGCAATTTTCACAGTACAGAACCTGAGGGTTCTGTGGAAAAGAAGAAGTTTGATTTATTGGATTTGAAACTTGAGGTGGTACCATCTGCTTCTGTAGCATGGCGATCAAACTTTGTAAATTCACTTCCTCAACCTTGGGAGGAGGAGGTGCTTGAATTGCTTGGTAAGAGGGGGCATAGTTATACTTTGCAATGTCCTCAAACAATGCCCATCCCTCATCAGGCGTTTTCTTCGAAATGCCCCACCGAAGAGCTATTGACCATGCCTTTTGTAAGCTCGGTCAATCCACGAAGAATGTATTGACTTGCCTTTCCGGTGGCAAGCCATGATGGGGACATTTTCGAGAAGAGACTTGAATCTCTTCCAACATTCAAAGAACGACTCATTTTCTTTCGATAGAATGTGAAGATGTCGTTCAAACAACGGGCCGTCTTTGAAGGCGGAAAGTATTGACTTAGAAATTCTCTTTCAAGTTCGGCCCGGTGGTGATAGATTCGAGAGGGGAGAGAGGTGTACCACTCTTTAGCCTCTCCCTTCAAAGAAAATGGGAAAAGTTTCAGCTTGATAGCATCCTCACTTACTCCTTGGATGCGTGTAGTCCCGCATATCTCTAGGAATGTATGTAAGTGGGTATGCGGATTCTCTGATTGATAACCATGAAAAATAGATGCATGCTGCATCATCTGAATAAGTCCTGGTTTTAACTCAAAGGTTTGTGCAGTAATGGCTGGAATAACAATAGCCGGGTTGACTTTGACTTCGCCTGGCATGGCGTAGTCTGCCAACGTACGTCTATTATTAGCGGCCATTATCACAAAATCAGTGATTTCTCTAGCTAGTTGTTCTTCAAGATCTCGCTCGGCTCTGTCTGCCAGAACCGCAGAACGAAAATTCCGCCTGTTTGGCCGGACTACGGTTCGCTCGGGGTCAGGGGTGTATAATAACGGTCCCTTTTGACTCCGAGTTTGCATAAACCGGACCAAAAACAAGTGGAACGAAACCTAAAAGCTAAGAAAGTAAAAGCCTAAACTAAAATTAAAAGCCTAAAGAAAAGAATGGGAAAGAAGAAATGGAAACAAAAGTGTTGAAGAAAACAGGACCAGACGGACGTCCAAAAGTTTGGACGGGCGTCCAGATGAAATTGAGATCGGACGGGCGTTTAGTAGTCCAAACGCTCGTCTGAAAGACAGAATACCTGAACGGGCGTCCAAATCTTATGGATGCTCGTTTAAGTGAATAAAAACAAAACAAAACTGATAATTTTCCAGCGGACGGGCGTCCGATGTCCCAGACGCCCGTTTGGTAGCGGGAAAACTAGAACATAAGCAGAAATTTGCAGAGAACAAAAGAAGGTAAGAAAGAACGACAGAAAAAACAGAAAGACAGAAGATCTAATCTCCAAGGAAACTATTAAGGGAAAGTCTTAAACCCTAATTATCTACTTAACAACTACCTAAAACAATTATCAACTAAAAACAGGAATTTAAAACGAAATAAAACAGGAAAAACAAACAGAAAAACGAGAAAACAAAAACTAGACAACCGTCCGGTTCCCCGGCAACGGCGCCAAAAACTTGTCACGGATTTATCTAGCACAGCAAACAAGTAATAAATATTTATAAATCCGGTTTCCCTCAAGTATAAGGATCGTAGTAAAGAGGTTGATACCGGGTCGATCTTACGGGGAACTAAACGATTGTGATTCTAGCTTTTGTCTAACCTAAACTATGTCACGGAACTAATCTAAACAGGGAATAAATATCGAACAAAACAGAAAATAAAACTAGACAGAGGATATAATCCAAAGCTAGGAAGGATACGGGCTGCGAACCAATTCAATACTAAACTAAACTAAGATGCAAATAAAAGTAAACTAACTAAACGACTTCAAGTTTTAAGGATTAATTCAAGTGTGTAATGAACAAACGAGGATTGATCCACCTATCCAACAAGCATTGATTTCCTATCTCGATTATATTGTGGTTTTTATCTAGGTTGTGATTCACCTTATCTAAACATGAACCCTAATTCCTTAGAAAGTTCATCTATTAATCTATTATCTTCCAATGCAAGATTAACGCGTTTCCTAACCAAAGGTGCAAACTTTATGTTTATAATCTAGCAATTAAACCTATTAACTTCCGTTATGATAGATTCAAATTACTACTCTTATTCATGATGATCTAGGGTTTATTAAGATTTCCATCAACAATAAACAATCACACATGCGAGATCTTCCGATATAAAAGCAATTAAACGTAATAAACATGAATAAGAAACAACCTTTAAATAAAAACTCACAGTATAACCGAAGAAAACGAAATCAACAATCGTTGGATGGCTTCACAATACTCGTTTGATGAAGCTTTTAGCCTCTGGACATCCTCAGCAACTCAAATTTGTATAAACAGTGCATAAAAAGTAACTAGTTTAATCTAGATCTAAAGTGCATAAAAGCTGGAATAAAAAGGAGAAAAACGCAGCCTAAAGCCGCCCCTAGGTTTAGGGTTTTGAATAATGAGTGTATTGTGTCTTTTGTGTGGAGAAACGACCGACTATATATAGATTTTAAAGTCGGTTTCGGCAAGTCGGCTACCGGACGCCCGTACGGATCCTTGAACGCCCGTCCATTCTTCATATGAACTTCAAATCGGGCCGAGTCATGATCAAACGCTCGTCCAACCAGCGTCCACCTCAGCGTCCAAACTTCCTGAATCAACTTTCCATCCCTGGACGCTCGTTCAGTTTCAACAAACGCCCGTCCACTGGACGGGACCTGGACGCCAGTCCAATATGACTGAATTTTCGATTTCTTGATCTCTATCTCTTTTTCATCTTGTCAATTCCTTCATTATCTCTTTTAATCATCATATATTTCGACTCTTATCTCTTTTGATCATCAATTGAGCCTTGAAAAGTGCATCTACATCATATAAAAACACCACAAAATGTAATATCGCTCAAATAATCGTAAAAACATAATTAAAGCACATAAATCGACCTATTTTGCAATTAACTCTTTTGAAATATCATTTACTCAATATATTCATTAAACACGTGCTTCTTATGCAATTTAGTACGAATACGGGGAAAAATATCATAGAATATAGCATTATAAATCGTATAAAATCACCCTTAACAGTTACCTATCGGCTTAGTTCGACCTGGTTTTCACTTCGGACGAAGAAGAATCGTGTCCTCCAATTGTTATCTGGTAAGGAGCCATACATAATGTAGGCCCGAACACCAGGTCGACGGGGAAAGATAAACCACTCGTTTGGCCCTAGGTTCTTCTGAATGTGATGGAAACACCGAAAGAGGTTAACCGAAAACTGTGCATTAGCCATCCAGAAGAGGATGGAAAAGCCTATAATGCTCCTAACGCCACTACTAACCACTTGGGCGGCACCAATCCCGTAGTGTTTTAACACATCCAGAAATGCAGGGCAGGGTAGTCGTAATCCACCCTTCAACTGGCCATCAGAGATGGCGCCGAATCCTTCTGGAGGGTGACATGCATACGGCCTGGTTCTGCCGGAAGTGGGAGTATGCATCCCCCGATTTATATTATATTCCTGGCATATGTAGTCCTGGCTGCGCTCAGCAAGAACGGAGGCTACCCCAAAGCTACCCATGTGGCACCACATTCCATCTTGGATCTGTAGGCAGGTCTTCAGGTCAAAAGTCTCAGAGTAATGATGAGAGGAATCACCGGATAAAATTGGCTGGAGAACCCTCTACCTCTGGACCAATCTCCACTTCCATAGATCCTTTCACAAAAACACTTGTGGGAGTCGAGGCTCTAGCTCTCATCGTCAAAAGAAAATAAAAATAGAGCAAAATTTAAAAGAAAAATGGAGAAAGAGATAATGAAGACTTACAATCACTCGATGAAATGATGCTTTAGGTCTGTCAAAACGGTTGACATGACATGGGGCTATAAGCCACAGCCGGCCGTCGAAAACCAATCCTTGTAGTGGGCGGAAATACACCTCATATTTCAAAAAAAAATTATGGCAGAAGTTATGACTGTGCCACCTGGCATAGTTGACTCCATCAACCCCGTTAAGGCAGGGGCCGAGCCCCGGCATGACTGAGCTGGGCAAGCCCAGGAAAGACAGAATACCTATTTCAGATCCGAGATGACCTCAAAAGAGCACAACTGGATCTGGGGGCCTTATGACGATACCAGATTTCACCGCTCCACGTACCAAGCACGTGACACCCAAATAATAATGAGAATGGACCTAATCCCCTAACTGTAAGGGCTAGGAGCCCCATCGTGGGCCTAAGGGACGAACTGAGTCCTCGTGAAGGATGGTTGTTCATGTCATCCCCCGATCCACCGCAGGCCGGTCAGGACGGGGAAGGGGTAGACCTACGCAGCTCGGTCGAATCTGTTAGGAAATCTACGCGGGAACACAGCGGAATTCAATAATTTATTTCCTTTTAACCAGGATCGACTTCATTTAAACAACAAGCATAAAAGAAGTAGACGGTGGTTACCTTGCTTGATCTAAAAGATCGACGCTTTGACCGTCTAAGGAGGGTAGCGATGCACGGAGCCGCCCAAGCATTTGGCCTCTACCACTAGTCCACACGAACAACCCGCCGGAATCCACCATTGGATTGCTACTAGAAAATCCGGTTGCTAAACCGGGCTTTTCTCTCTCTCTAAATCTCTCCAGAAGAAGCTGTCTATTTTTCACAAGAACTATTAGCTCTTGGAATTGTGTTGTACAAAAGAGCTAGTCAAGCCTCCCTTTTATAGGGTGACATGTGCCCCATTCACTTCCCAATCTGATTGGGATTAGCTTCTACTAGATTGATGAGAAAGAAAACAATTTCCTAATAAAATAAGGAAAATCCATTTTTTTGATTTATCTCATTAATATTAAATATCTTATATTAAATATTTTTCCTAAGATATATATTGACAATATCTTATATTGAATATATCTTTATCTTATTACCATAAATCTATTTTCCAAAAATCAATTAATATCCAATATTAATATTATGGTAATCTTATTAATTAAATTGCACAATCCAAGTGTATCCTAATACACTAAAAATGGCTCCTTAAATAGCCTTCAATTGGCATTCGGAATATTCTTTAATTAATATAATGCTATGATTAATTAATTTGCAAAACACATGTGTATCAATATACACAAATAATTTCGACACATGTATACATTATATGTATATTTAATTAATCAACATAATTAATATTTTGTATTGTATTTATTCATAATAAATAAATACCACCATATTAATTTACCACTATAACATTTATAGTATTAGATAAATTCTTTCCTTATTTGGTTATCAACTATAATCATATTTTAATCCGACTAGATGTTCATATGTGTGTGGCCCGATAGGCTTCCGAATATGTTGGCCGTAGACACAAAGTGCAAATTACGAAAATGCCCTTCATGCCCAACGATCACGGGATAGCGTCTAGCAACACACCATGACCCCTAATCATCGGAAGTGTCAAATGCAATGACTACTACCTTTCATGTGAAACAGTTACCATGTAAATAGAATCCTATCGCTATAATAATATCCATACGGTCGTTCGTCGAGTGTCAAAGATCAATGACCGTATCTTATAATCTGGATATCATGCTCTCTCGAAGTAACTCATTTACTTCCACTTTGCAAAGATTCACGAGAGTAAGACATTCATTATAAGAAGGCCCTTTTCGGATATTCACCCCTACTGATAGGGTACGCGATTTCCGGACGACCAAACATGTATACTCCGTATGCTTCGGTATCATACCCAATCACTACCGCATGATCGCCCTGTGGCTAGGGGAAACCTCAATAGTGTCAATGCATGACAATCCACACCGTGATGCCAAATAGACTCCGGTCCTAAGGATAATTACACAACCGCCATAAATTGTGACACTTAACAGTGTAAGTGGGTCAGTCTAACGTACACATTCTCTAATACACGTCCACGTACAATCCAAGTGTCTATACACTTCGATAGACGAGATATATCCTTGCCCTTAAAGACAGAAGACATTCAATATGTGCTAGCCTGTTCGTACTATCAATGCCCTGTTTAATAGTACATCAGCCTAGAGACATTTAAGTATCAAACTTATTAAAATGATTAGATATCTCATCCACCATAATCGCCTATCATAGTTTCTCTATCAAGGTTTAATACTAAAGACGTTATCATATAACAATTTATAATTGGTTCTTTAAAAGAACAAATATATGAAAATAGAAAAGCCAATTAATATATGTATAAACATAAAGAATGATCCAACCCGGTTGGATCCGGTCCAACCCGATTGGGTTTAGGACACTATTTCAACAGAATCGACCTTAGTGCCTCGCCGCAGGTCGGCTAATGAGTATAGTAATAATAACAATTATATGATAATTATGGAAAGAATCATAAGCCTTTAAGGCTGTGATTCTCATCAATTAAATACGGATATTCGAATATCTCAATTATCTCCTAAAATCAAGGGATAATCCCAGGATTATCTCTAACTTGAATGACACGGTGAAAGAGTCCACCACGGACACAGCGCATGCAGGCCTAGGGCACAATCGCCCCGTATATAAATGTTCACAAAGAACTAAGGCGGGCTTGATTCTAACATACGCCTTGGATACGTAGGCACCCTGGAGAAAATCCCAGGCTCAGTCTAAATCCCCTCAAAAACTCCTTCCCTCATTCATATTTTGTCTTGTTCATTTGTCCTCAACCAATTACCACTAGATTAAACGACCAAGATTTTGTACCCGACGAATTTCGTATCGTCAGGGGTTTTAATGCAGTGTTTGATGATCAGGCGATCTATGTGTTGAGGGTTATTCAACAACTCTTACTGTGGAAAAAGAGTTGAAGGACATTTGGGAAATGATACGGACCCCATATGAGGGGTCTTTGTTTGTAGCTCAGTGGGCGGCCCGTGAGAAGGGTTCGTAAAATGCAACAAGGATGCATCTGCCACTTCCTTAGCATCAGGTGCAGGCTTAAATTTTCCGAGACCATCAGGGCTCTATTCTAGCATCTTATTTAATTCACTTCGATTCTGGAATTGAAGTAGTGGTGCTCAATATGCGGGTGATTCTATTGGCCCTTGTGGAGGGCCAGCACATGATAGTAGAAAATTTGATTGTGAAGACTGACTATTTGACTTGTGTGCAGATGCTTGCTAGTGCGGTGAAGGATATCTCTACCTAAGCA
Organism: Gentiana straminea; assembly: GCA_036785695.1. Lineage (NCBI taxonomy): Eukaryota > Viridiplantae > Streptophyta > Magnoliopsida > Gentianales > Gentianaceae > Gentiana > Gentiana straminea. Next base: position 8,131,745 of record JAVUPR010000326.1, on the reverse strand, counting down.
TTTCCCCAGCATGACTATCTTTCTGAGGCGTTAATGTTTTCTTTTGTGCTGTTTTATTTTATCGGGTGTATGGGGAATATCCCGGCGAATTTGTTGTCAAGACTGAGTTTTTTTAGTCGAGTCAAGCTCAAGCCTAGGAGAGTATCTACTCGGCTTGCCTCGATTGCACCCTTAAAATAGACGAGAATGAACTTTTTCCATAATATTTTCTCTTTTTTTTTAGAGAAAAAGATCATTATATTAACCAACCATTTTCATTCCATAAAAAATGGATGGAATGGAATGAAATGTAATATATAACATAGTGATAAAAAAATCAACCCCCATCACCCACCCGCCACCTCCCGTGCAACCCGCCCACCCCACATCAATCCACCACCGTTACCTTTCAACGCACCACCAGCCCTCACCACCACCGCCTACCATATCACCACTTTCGTCACAGCTCACCACCATCCCCTATCATAATTCAGCCCGCAACCATCTGCCCCTCCACTAGCTTATATTACCAGCCATTTCCCTACTACTCCTTACCACCACCAACTTCACCACCGTCTTCCCCATCCTCGCTCATAACCTATCCCACCACTAACCTCTGCCACTATCCTCCCCTACAACCAACTTGATCACCACCGACTTTCAGTCGGGCACCACCACCCACTTCACCATCACCACCACCACACACAACACCACCCATGTCACCACAAACCACATCCCCGTCACCTATCACCTCACACCACACATTTCTCGTTATTTCAACTGCCGCCACCACAACCACTAGTATCGCACACCACACCACTGTGTCACCACAACCACCTCTCACTTCCCCATCACTGTTCACAACACACTACACCTCTTTTGTTGTTGGACATATTTTAAGTTTTAATGATGAGTGCCAGGCTAGTTGTTATAGAGCAAAGGCAAAAAGATGTCTAGATCAAATGTAGGTTTATTAGAGTTTGATCTTTGTATAGGTTTGATCAAACAAGCACTGTAAGTAGGCCAACTGACTTTATCAGCAGACCCGTTTAGGTCAGCAGAGTGTCTAGGTCAGTACACTATCTAGGGACCTGCTGAAGACTGAAGGCCGAGGGTTCAAACTCGGTTACTGAAGGCTAAGGGATCAAACTTAGTATTTAAAGTCAAGGATATGGAATCAGAATTTAGGGAAGTATGTGATAACCTAAACTGATTACATATATCTTGTGTACAATGTCTAAGTTTCATATATTTTAAGTGGTGATTGGAACTTAGTTATGTTCAAATTGGTGTACTCTAACTTCACAATAAAAAGTTAGATGAGAAGAAGTCAGCTGAAGTGTTACTAAGACACATCAGACTTAAACCTGCTGACATAGATGTACATCAGCAGGCTGTTATACTTCAGATATTTGCTGAGTATAATTCTCGATTTAATCAAATGTTACATTGGAAGATTAAAAGGATAATGATGGATTATTAGCCTTGATTTTGTCAACAAATCAATGGTCAAGATAAAAGAAACGTTGGAAAGATTCATAGCTTTATCCAATGGATACAAGTCAAAGGGTGGACAGTCTGAAAACTGTCAAAAAGCTAACTGACAGCATCAGTCCTATGAACAGAGACAAAAAGCAAGTCAAGATGAAGACAAGTCTGAAACATCTATATTTGAAATTCAAACGTAAGTCACAGGATTCTCACCTATAAATAGAAAACTCCTGATTCAGATACAAGTGATGAAGATGAAAATTAAGAAGCAAATATAATATATTCGAAGCTGTTAAGAAAATCACCCTGCTGACATTCACTGAGCTTTAACTGACTGATCAAGAAATTTTTTCAAGTGTAACCTGCTATCAAGTTACATCAAGTATACACACTTGAAGACATCAAGCTGCTGATCATTTCATCCTGATCAAGCTGCTGACGACTGAATCATTTATCTGGTTCAATCTTTCTTTTACAAGAAACCTGCTGAAGATAGAGAATCACTTAGGTGTCAAGAACTGTTGTTTGTGGTGGAGCTGGTGAAGAGGCAATCCTACCCTTCAAGGACCAGTGGAATACTTTGGAGCAGCAATCCTACATGTTTCAAGTGTTCAGTTTGTGAAGCCATAGTCATTGGTGGACAAACAGCATAGGGATTTTTGTAACTGCACCCACAAAGATCTCTAGTGAATTTCCTCCAACATCACTGGAAAAGAGTGGACTGACATGATTACACCACCTGGAACCACTATAAAATTTGCCTACTTACTTTCTGCATTTAGTAAACTGATCACATCAACCTACTAAAACTAGCAACTGAATTACACACTTACACTACTAAGTATCCAATACTTAGTATCACTCTTTTAACAACAAGTAATAAGGCTTAAACTAAATATATTCCGTTGCAACAAATTCAGTTACATTAGCGGTCGACGGACTACGAGTGGTCGGCGGACTGCGAGCGATCGGCGACGACTGCGGCGACGGCGGACTGCGACCTTGCTGAGTTTGTTAACTCCAAAAGTTTTAAGTGTTAAGTTTATTCACCCCCCCTTCTCTAAACTTAACCAAAGCCTTTTCAAGGGACCAACATTTGTCATCTCAACAGCCGTTGCCACCACTACCCCACAACCTCTGGTATCGCACACCACACCACTCTCATCACCACAACCACCGTCGTCACCACCACCGCCGCCACTAGACAACTGCTATCGCACACCTCACTTCATCTGCCGCCACCCACCGCCCACCACCGCATGCCCCACAATCACCCGACACACTAATTATCACGCACGCCATGGTGGGGGCAGTGCCCTCACTGAGATCCGGAAAACAATAGAGTTTTATTGGTAAAAGTATATGTAAATACTAATCATGTCCTCACTCGATTTTCGAATTTATTCCCGTGCCCCGACAAACAAATTTTTCTAGATCCGCCACTGGTGTCATATGCCTCATTTTATAGAGTCGTATACATTTGCTTCAATTGCATGCCGAACATATGAATTAAATCACGTTACTTCCATTCCATTTGTTTTATTTCATTCTGTTACATCCCATCAATTCAAAGACACCATTAGTGCTTTATACTTTTTGAGTATTTGAACATTGAATGGTATGAGTAAGGCTGTTAAACGAACCGAGCGTTTATGAACAAAGCTCGGCTCATTTAAGCTCGATCGTTAATGGTATCAAGCCGAGCTCGATCAGTTTCTCCTGCTCGTTTACTAAACGATCGAGCACGAGCTCTGCTCGTGAACGCTCGTTAGTGTTCGCGAACTTTCGTTAGTGTTCGCGAACTCTCGTTAGTGTTCGCGAACTTAGGTAATATATATAAATCATATATACACATTAACAATTTACACATTGATTTTGTAGTTGAACGAGCCGAGCTCGAAAAAAATACTATCGAACGAGCCGAGCTCGAGTTTGAGCTTGTTTGCGAGCTTGATCACGAGCTCGAACCCGAATATTTTTCATACTTATTGAGCCGAGCTTGAACGGCTCTTTAGGTTCGTTTGTGTTAACGAGCTCGAGCGAGCTAGATTACAAACGAGGTCGAGTTTGAATTTCAACTACTCGACTCGGCCCGTTAACAGCACTAGGTACGAGGGACTCTAATTTGACCATGATTTTCTTCATTTATCCCGCCTAGTTTGACGTGGGCAGCTCATATCCAATCAATGAAGATTCACTACCGGGCACCACTTGGCGGTGGCAGAGGCAGTCCTGCTTTGAAGTCGGTCTCTCAGTTCTTCCTCCCGCCACCACGCAATTCTTATGGCCCTCTCTCTTCTTGTATCTCCACCGTCGCCTCCTCTCAACTTCTCAGCTTCAGTATGGTCGGATTCATCGTCATCTTCATTGCAATTCCATGTATACCGACGCAGATTTTGCAATTGCGCGAACCGTGGAAATCATAATCCTATAGCTGCGAAGGGTTCGGAGGATATTTACGAAGACGACGATGACAATCCAGGATTTAATCCTTTCGGCTTCGTCACCAATAATCCATCTAGCCGAAGTGCGATTCAGCTTCCTGAATCTCCTGCCGAGGACGGAAACGTCGGCCAGATGCTCTACGTCAGTTACTCCCTTCTTATTTTAGCGAAGTTTATTTCTCAAATTAATTTTCTTTGCAATTGTGTTTTTCCAAAACTATTGCGATGCATGAAATTTAGCTTTAAAATTTAAATCTGTACACAAACCAGGAACGTTTCAATCTGGGGAACTTGCTTCCGTTTTGATAAGCATTTCTAAACATTTCGAATTCATTTGTTGTCAGCTTTAAAAACGATGCAGCGTTTAAACTTAAGGTAACAGAGACGGCAGTGTCTTTTCTGGTGATGGCATAACGTTGAAGCTTCCTCTGCTTTTTTAGATATCTACACAACTATATCTTTTATTTGAGTGAATTCTAAAATATTCGAAGTTTAAATTCCTTAACATTTTCTGAATTTCACCTATTATTTTAGATGATTTTCTTGTGATATTTTTTTTTTTCTGACAAAATCTTCTTGTGATCTTAAATCATGTGAACTGAAAGTTGAGTTGATTTTTGGGGAAGATGTAAATTGTTTTCCGGTTACTAATCCTTGTTCTTTAGGGGCCGATCTAGGAATTTGTTTCATCGGTGTTCCCGAAGTCTAAAACTACATCTTTGTTAACAACAAAACTACATTTTTTGACAACAATACTACATTTGTTTTAATACTAATAGAAAAAATAATCAGATCCCAGTGGGGTGACGTGACGCCCCGATATGCATAGATCCGCCCCTGTTCGTTGTATTGGCATGGGCGGGAGAAGGGGGATCGGTTTGAAGAATTTATCAGTAGCTAGAAGAATGTAATTAATAATATTTTTATTAATTTTTTTTTTTTTTTTGGGATTTTATAATATAGAGGCTAATGATCTTGTGTACATGTCCAATTTGGTATAGAGAATAGAGGACAAGGGAAAGGAGTATGGCTCCATTGTCAAAGTCGGAAAGTTCACATGGTTTGTGAGAGAAACAGGTTCACTTTGCCCTCTGTTCAAGCAATATTGTCCCTCTTCTACTAGAGATGAGAAGATTAGTCTACCTTTTCAGGATCATCCGAGAGTAGAAGAGGAACTATAGTATTTCTTCATGGTGCTCCAACACAATCTTATAGCTACCGCGTCGTTATGTCTCAGGTAATCTTGTTAACTTTACTGAAAAGAATTGCTTGTTGCTTATGCATCTTTAACCGTCTCTTTTTTCTTCATATAAATCTTGATTTTAACTATTCTGAAGTTTTGATATTGCTCCTTAATTTTCCTGTGTTTTAGCTGAATTTTGTGTACATGATGCGCATTTTATTATTACTATTATTATTTAACAGCTTGCAGATGCTGGATTTCACTGCTTTGCACCGGACTGGATAGGATTTGGGTTCAGTAGCAAACCACAACCTGGATATGGTTTTGATTATACTGGTCTGGAAACTCTCTATGAAGCAAAAATGTGTTCTTATTTTAGATTGTGTTCTCTGTCTCTATTATCAAAGTTTCTGACATTCTAGCTGTTTCATTGTTATAGAAAAAGAGTTTCATGATGAATTTGATAAGTTACTAGATGTCCTTGGCATCACCTCTCCATTTTACTTGGTTGTTCAGGTGCGGATTGCCGGGTATTTTATCTTTTAGTATCAATATCTCCATAAATAATCCCACCTATCCTGTTTTGTGGATAACTACTTCAAATTTTAGCGGTTTTTGCAATTTCTGTGAACTCCATGTTGTGTAACTACTTTTGTAAATCGCATCCTTGTAGGGTTTTTTAGTAGGTTCTTATGGATTAACTTGGGCTTTGAAGAACCCCAGCAAAGTATCAAAGATCGCAATATTGAACACCCCGTTGACAGTTTCATCTCCTATTCCTGGCCTCTTTCAAAAGCTCAGGTTCTACAATCAAAATGACCTTTCCTGAGATCTTTTTAGTTTAAGATACATTGTACATAAAAAGCTTTGCTTTTATAATTTCTTATGATCCTTTCTTTACACTTTTTATAATCTAACACTGCTTAGTATATGTCTTGTTAAGCTGGTTTTAATGTCCCTCTTCTATACCCAGGATTCCATTCGTAGGCGAGTTTACTTGCCAAAATGCTATAATGGCTGAGCGATTTATCGAAGCAGGTAGCGCGTATGTATCCATTATCTGCCTCTAAATTACATGTTTCCGGTATCGTCTTCCAGATTCATTACGCGTGTCTGGCAAGTATTTTAGAACGAGAACTGTATATATGATACTGTTGAGAAAAGATCTTCTGCCAGGATATCATTAATTGCCAGGATTTGTTGGGATTTTATTGTTTATTATTATTGATTGTAGCCGTGATGTGAGGTGTTTATTTTTACCTTTATTTTTCTGATTCTGTTAGGATCTCATTCATACCTAGAGACCTAACTAGTCAAGACTCCTAAGTCTAATTGTATAAATACCTCATTCCAGCCTATGAATAAAATATCGAAGCCTTAATTAAAAAAGGTTTCTTCCTTTTTAACATGGTATCAGAGATTTCCCACACAAAAACGTTTTTGCGCACATAATTCCGATGAACTATCGGGCAACTTTCACCGGAGAAAGGACCTCTAGCTCTGGGGGCACCATCTCCGATGGATCATCAACTGGAACAGAGACACAACTCCTCTCCAGCGATGACCACTCCAAAAATTCTGGTCCAATCCTACTTCCTGCCAGAAAACTAGATGGCAAGAATTACCTCGAGTGGGCACAGACTGTCACACTCACCATCGATGGAAGAGGAAAATTGGGATATTTGACTGTAGATGAGGTCAAACCACCAGAAACCGATCCAAAGTTCAAGATTTGGAAATCTGAGAACTCAATGGTAAGGGCCTGGCTTATAAACTGTATGGAGTCAACCATTGCCAAACCACACATGTTCTTGAAATCAGCCAAGGATATCTGGGATGCAGTAAAAGAAATGTACTCGGATTTGGAGAATTCATCTCAAATATATGAGATCAAAACCAAACTGTGGAGCCTCAAGCAGGGGGACAGGAATGTCACATCATACTATAACGACATTGTGTCCCTTTGGCAAGAACTGGATCTATGCCATAAGGATAAATGGGAGTGTACAGTTGACAGTGTGAAATTTCACAAAAGAGAAGAAAATGAAAGGGTATACTCATTCCTGGTAGGTTTGAACTCTGATCTGGATGAAGTCAGAGGCAGAATCCTTGGAAGGAACCCCCTTCCATCCCTTAGAGAAACTTTCTCTGAAGTTAGGAGGGAAGAATCAAGAAGGAAAGTGATGTACAGACCTCCACAAACTGAGATGGAAGGATCTGCAATGGTGGCAAGTAGATCAGATTCAACAAGGAGAATGGAAAGGCAGAAACTTAAGTGTGAACATTGCAAGAAGACTGGACACACTAAGGACATATGTTGGGGCATACATGGAAAGCCAAACTGGAGAAGCAAGGGGGCCAATTCTGAGCAAGGAAAGGCTAACCAGGTGTCTTCTGATTCTGGGCCACAATCTGCAGGGCTCCTCCCATTCACTCAGGATTAGCTAGAGCAATTGAGTAAGCTTCTAAATTCACAACTCTCCATGACAGCCAAACCAAACTGCTCCTTTGCTGAGTCAGGTAACCATTTCTCCTTTTCTTTGTTAGGAGTCAGTCACAAACCTGAGTGGATAGTTGACTCTGGGGCAACTGACCACATGACTGGATCCTCTGAACTATTTTTAAACTATAACCCGTGTCCAGGAAACCATAAAATCAGACTGGCTGATGGCTCTTTTTCCACTATTGCTGGAAAGGGATCCATCTATATATCAAAAGACATAATCCTAAAAAATGTCCTTCATGTTCCTAAACTAGCATGTAATTTATTGTCAATAGGAAAACTAACTGCTGATCAAAACTGTGAGGCTATGTTTTCTAAGGATGGTTGTCTATTTCAGGACAAGGTATTGGGGAAGATGATTGGCAACTGTAAGCTCACTGGTGGTTTATATGTGCTGGAATCTGGAACTGAACCACAGAAGAAGAGCCTTATGAGAGGAGGTTACCACACAATTGTCCAATCACACCAGAATAAGATCCTAGTCATGCATAAGAGATTAGGACACCCTAGTTTTAATTACATGAAAAAATTGTTTCCTGAACATTTTGTCAGCAATAAAGATTTGAATTTTCAGTGTGAAGTTTGTATTCTTGCAAAACAGGCCAGACAACCATACCCTGCTCAACCCTATGTCCCCTCCAAACCATTCACTTTGATTCATAGTGATGTGTGGGGGCCATCCCGGATAAGCACCTTTAATGGAAAAAGGTGGTTCATCACACTTATAGATGACCACACACGATTAACTTGGGTGTATTTAATGAAAGACAAATCAGAAGTAGAAATGATTTTTAAAAGGTTCTTTGAAATGGTAAAAACTCAATTCCATACACACATCCAGATTCTAAGGAGTAATAATAGAACAGAGTATTTCAACCAATACTTAGATGGATTTCTGATTGAAAAGGGTATAATACACCAAAGTTCATGTGTCAAAACTCCACAACAAAATGGAGTTGCAGAAAAGAAAAACAAACACTTGCTGGAAGTAGCCAGAGCACTCTTGTTTACCTCAAAATGCCCAAAGACATTCTGGGGAGAGAGTGTCTTGACTGCCACATACCTTATCAACAGACTTCCATCTAGGGTTTTGAGTTTTCAAACACCTATCAATTTGTTTCAAAGTGTTTTTCCAGAAACAAAGCTAGTAGGCAAATTGTCTTTAAAGATTTTTGGATGCACAGTATATGTTCACACTTATAATCAAGGGAAATTAGAACCTAGGTCAAAAAAAATGTTGTTTTCTGGGATATTCACCCACACAAAAAGGTTACAAGTGCCTTGACACAGCCACTGGAAAGTTTATAGTCACCATGGATGTCACCTTTGTTGAAGAAAAAAATGTTTTTTGACAAGGTTCAATTTCAAGGGGAGACTAGGAATACAAGTGTGTCTGATAAGAGTATGTCTGTGTCAGATGACATCTTCGAAGAGTCCTATGACTTTTTAGAAATTAAGAGTGCAGGGCATAACCTAGAACCTGATTCTGGTGAACAAATGGACAATTGTGGGGAATACTGCCATCAAAATGAGATCAGAAATATTGATCCCATAGAGCCTCTCAAGGAAAGACCATTCCAAGGCAAAACTTATGTGAGGAAGTATCCTACAAAGGCAGATAAGTCCAACAATGAGTCCACACAATTATCAGCTCCTGATCCTGTCACTGATATGGACAACCATCTTGAGGAACGATCAGAACACACAAAGGTTGCATCAGACAGTGAAACAGAATCAACCTCACAAATTCCTACAACAAAACCTGAATCTCCCAGAACAAAAGCAGAAAAAATGCTCCTTGATGTTCCCATAGCCATTAGAAAACCAACCAGAGCCTGTACAAAACAACCCATCTCCAAATACTTGTCCTATGCCAGTCTATCACCATCCTTCAAAGCCTTCACTACCGGTGTGTCATCCACCACCATACCCAAAGATGTTAATGAAGCTCTTATGGTACCTGAGTGGAGGGAAGAAGTTCTTGAAGAAATGAGGGCGCTGAGAAAGAATGGAACCTGGGAAACTGTATCCTTGCCAGAAGGAAGGAAAACAGTGGGGTGCAAATGGGTGTTTGTGGTGAAATATAACACTGATGGCAGCATTGAGAGACACAAAGCCAGGTTGGAAGTGCCAAAGGTGAACCTGTAGATGTGGGAAGCTATCAAAGACTGGTTGGCAAGTTGATATACCTGGCACATACAAGGCCAGATGTATCCTATGCAGTCAGTACCTTGAGCCAGTTTATGCACTCACCGAATGAGACCCACATGGAGGCAGCTAGAGGACTGTTGAGGTATCTAAAAACCACACCAGGAAAAGGGCTATACTTCAAGAAGTGTGAAAACAGGAATGTTGCTGTGTATACTGATGCAGATTGGGGAACCTGTACCAAGGAAATGAGGTCCATAACAGGGTATTGTACCTATGTATGGGGGAATCTAGTTACTTGGAGAAGCAAAAAGCAAACTGTTGTAGCAAGAAGTACTGTTGAAGCAGAGTTCAGGGCCATGGCATTAGGAATGTGTGAAGGCCTGTGGATCAAACAGGTTATGGAGGACATTGGAGCAGAGATATCTGGCCCTATGAGACTATATTGTGACAACAAGTCAGCCATTGACATTGCTAATGATCCTGTGCAACATGACATGACCAAGCATGTGGAAATAGATAGGCACTTTATTACGGAAAAGTTGGCGAGTGGATTGTTCTGTGTGCCCTTTCTTCCATCTACACAGCAAATTGCAGATGGCCTAACTAAAGCACTGGCAAGAAGACAGTTTGAATACTTTGTGAGCAAGTTGGGTCTGATAGATATCTTTTCCCCAACTTGAGGGGGAGTGTTGAGAAAAGATCTTCTGCCAGGATATCATTAATTGCCAGGATTTGTTGGGATTTTATTGTTTATTATTATTGATTGTAGCCGTGATATGAGGCGTTTATTTTTACCTTTATTTTTCTGATTCTGTTAGGATCTCATTCATACCTAGAGACCTAACTAGTCAAGACTCCTAAGTCTAATTGTATAAATACCTCATTCCAGCCTATGAATAAAATATCGAAGCCTTAATTAAAAAAGGTTTCTTCCTTTTTAACAGATACAGTTCTTAACTGGCCATTCCCTCACTGGAGCACTTATCGTTTAGCATCTCCTTGTTCTTATTTTTCTGGTAAAGTTTGAACGAAAGGGATGGATGACTTTTTCAGATTCTACGAGAATGTTGGATGACTTTTTCAGATTCTGTAAAGGAATGGAAAACAGACTTTATCTAAGGGGTTCACAGTGTATATAATTTTATTTTTTCACTTGAAATTACTGTGGGAAGGTTTCTACATAGCCTCACGAAACTCAGATCCGAATAGCTCATCTGGCTCTAGAGTTAGTGAAACTTAGTCATTGGCGTTTTGGATATGTCTCTTCCTGCAACACTATGCTCACAAGAAATATCTTTGAATTGCAGTTATGTTTTGAAGACAGAAAAAGCAGATGTCTACAGATTACCATATTTATCAAGCAGTGCTCCAGGATTTGGTATGATTTATTGACAACCCCCTCTCGTCTTGTTCAGCAAGTTTATTCACCTTTGAGTTACTCGTTATATCTGTGAGATATTGAAATCTTATTATCCTAACGGTGGCATATAATTTTTGTCATTGTTCCCTTTGTACCTGACATTGTTTATTGCCTACAGCCCTGCTTGCAGCTGCAAAAAAAACGAACTTTAACGACACTTTTAGCCAGATATCATCTGGATTTGCATCAGGAAGGTATGTTGTTCTTGCCTATTGATTGCTATTCATTGAACGCTAATGTCTTATCGGGGATTTTTCGGTATAGTCTCTTTATTTCCATCGGACCGTCATAAGAGTGATATTTATATGAACAGAAAAAAACATGTTTTTGTCTTTTTTCACATATATGACACATCCAATGGTGTGATACAATAGAGACTTTTCGTACATGAATTTCACCTTTCTATTGCCAAGTTCATGATTCATCTCACGGCATTTGCTGCAAAAGGGAATAAAAAATCGAGCTCTTTATAGATTTCATAAGCAGTGAGCTACAACGTTTACACAAGGAATACTTGCTTTGCTTGTTGATTGCAGTTGGGATAAACCGATCTTAGTTGCCTGGGGATTGTCAGACAAGTATCTTCCTCAGGCTGTGGCAGAGGAATTTCAAAAAAGAAATTCCGACATCATCAAGCTCAAATTGATTGAAGGTGCTGGTCATATGCCTCAAGAGGACTGGTAATTTTCTCAAACTAAATGCATAATTATGCCTCAAAACGTTGAGCCACAACATGTGTCGTCTAAACTTTTCCCATAATTATGCTCTTCGTTCTTAGTTCTTACTGATGTTTCATTTTAACAGGCCCGAGAAAGTGGTCGACGCTTTGAGAATGTTCTTCTTTTGATCTGGGTGCATCATACTAGACTAAATCTTCAGTTCATCACATGGCTGCTTAGTCATGTACAAGTTACAAATTTGGGAGTATGTATGAAATGTAACTCTATTCCTTCTGTAGACATATATTTACCTCAGTTCTACACAACCTTCATCAAACTTCGATTATGCTATGCCATTTATAAGTATTTGATCTTGATTTGGAGGTGTGGATTTTACAACCAGCCGTTGATTCATCGGGTTGATTACGGCTCCTTCTATGAACTATGAATCGACTGTTGTAGCCAAGTCTTTTCTTTTCTTTTAATTTTTTTGTAAGTGATCTCTAGGTCTATATTGATTAAAAGTTGTAGGAAGAAATAACGTAGAAGTTAACAGGGAAAAAAGCAGGGCTGTGTTGAATTCCAATAAGGCCGAAAAGGCAAATTACATAATATTCAAGGTATTCCTTCCCTAGCCAAACTGAAACCTTCTTTTATCCTAATCCAACAGTAAACATAAATAAATACATCTAATAACATAATTAAAGATTGGGCTAGACGTACTAAAGCCCACAAAGATAAAATAACACTACTCCAGCTAGATGGTCTTTTTCGGAATCATTTTCGAGCCGGATTCGTTGATACTTATTGATACTCATAACTCCAGCTACACTCGTTGATACTTATTGATACTCATAACTCCAGCTACACTCGTTGATACTCATCAGCTGGACCATAACTCCGGCTACACTAATTGATACTCATCAACTACACTTATTGATTGTCTCCCCCCCCCCCCCCCCCCCAAAAACGACCCTAACGAGTCGTTCTCGAGCTCTGTAACATCATCTGAAAACTCCCCCACTGGTGACTCATCTAGAGCTTGGAAAGCCGATAGGCTAGCAACGTTGAAGGTTGAAGAAATCTGCCAACTTGGAGGTAAGTCAACCACGTATGCATTAGAGTTGTTGGTCCATGAATCAGGCTTGGGAAGAGTTCAGAGGTGTGTGTGTGTGTGTGTCTGAATGAACTCTTCTGTTTTTATAAACTTCAACTAGAAACTCTGACACTGTTTCATACCAAGCTATGTGTGTTTGTTTCAACACGTATAGAGCTTTCTTGAGCTTGTAGACTTTGTCTTCTTGTCATTTGATTTCAAATCCTGGGGCTGCTGTTCATAAAACTCTTCTTTAAGTAGTCTATTAAGAGAAGCATAATTCACGTCCATCGGATAAACTTTGAAATTTTGATGAGCTGCATATGCAAGGAACAGTCTAATGGCCTCCATCCTCGCAACTAGTGCATATATATCATCAAAGTCAATTTATTCTGCTTGTGAGTAGCCTTTACGAACGAGTATGGCTTTGTTTCTCACGGTGACTACATTTTCATCCATCTTGTTTCTATAAACCCACTTTGATGTGATTCTTGAATCGAATCAGATCACAGTTTGCCAAGGAAATAACACAGGGATCAATAACGAGCTAAAAACCTAACATAGAGAATCCAAACTAGGTGAGGGTTAGAACGCCACTACGTTCGCTCACAACGCTGATAAGTTCTAAAGGTGATCCACTACAACGAAGAGAATCTCACTCGCAAGTGATTAAATCAAAGTCAAAAGACTAATCAAAATTGTATAACTCAAGAATAATGTGTCTAATACAATGGCTGGTGTTTGCCTTATATAGTCTTACAACTCAAAGAAAAAGGAACATCTAAGCAATGTGGGAGAAATTCCAACTTAGAAAAATACGCCTAGCCCCCTATTTGGCTTTTAACCTTATTTAGGCCCAAATAGCCCTTTATTAAGAGAAATCAGCAAAACAAAAAAAATAAAATCCATAATGTAAAATAAAGCCCAAAACTCGAAAATCCATCAATAAGGCCATCTCAAGGGTCGGCCTTATCCTTCTAAAAGCAAGATAAATAATTCAACTGGTCTTCTCAGGCCCAATAGCATAAATAACACATTTTATGGGCGTTTCTTCAGTTTTCTCAGTCGCATTATTTCAAGCCCAAGTCCTCGGGGACGGATCATATCACACTTGGTGCCAATGATATTTGAGTGTCTGGGTCTGGACACTAATTCCCATACTTGATTTCTCTCAAATTCATTTGGCTCTTCTCGCATAACTATAATCTAATCAGCATCTTCATAAGATTCTTCAATAGTCTTAGGTTCAACTTCAGATAAGAAACAAGTCATCATTGCTTCTAATTGTTTTCTGCATATCACACCAGCGTTTAGATCTCTAGTGACTTGCTCAGTTGGTTGATCTCTGAGCCAACTTAGATCTGGTTTATCAACTAGTGTCGTCTGAGTTTCGTCTGGTGTGTTAACATGATCAGATATGGGATGAAAAACTTCTATTTCTAGTACAACAAATTGCACATCTGGTTATGTAATTCTGATCTACCATTGTTCAATTTCAGCATGTGTAGGATCAAATAACTTCAAATTCTTTGTTTCTTTAGTTGCTTTTCTATTTGGTTAGAACTGAAGTTGGGTTCATCAAACACAACATGTACAAATCCTTCAATGGCCAAGGTCCTTCTGTTAAGAATCCTGAATGCTTTACTCACGTCCGAGTAACCCATAAAGGCACCTCATCTGCTTTGGCATCAAAGGTTTTTAGTTGATCTTTTCCATTGTTGTGAATGAAACAGTTACTCCCAAAGACGTGGAAATGTGAGATATTTGGTTTCTCCCGTTCCATAATTCATATAGAGTTTTCCATTGAGACTTGTTGATGATTGATCTATTATGTGTGTAGCAAGCTGTATTGATTGCCTCGGCCCAATATCACTTTGGTAGATTTGCTTCAGCTATCACTGATCTTTCCGCTTCTTTCAGAGTTTTATTTTTTCTTTCTGCTACCCTATTTTGTTGTGGTGTTCTTGCAACAGAAAACTTATGTTGTATGCCATGATCTTCACAATAACTCTTAATGACTTGATTGCTAAAATTTTGTTCCTCTGTCAGATCTGAGTTAACCACAGAAAGTCATTTCTCATTTCGTAACTTCCTCAATAGATCTGGCATATTCTTTAAAGTTTCTTTCTTTTGTTGAGAAATATCATCCAATTAAACTTTGAGAAGTCATCAACCACTACCAATGTGTATTTCTTTCGACTTACACTTATTGGTATTACCTGTCCAAACAGATCCATATGTAGAAGTTGTAGGATCCTGTCCGATGATGAACTGGTCTTTGAGTAAAATATGACTTTATCTGTTTCCCCATTTGACAAGAGTCACAAATACTGCATTTCTTGTAAACCACATCTGGAAGACCTTCTACCAGATTCTTTCTAGCTAACTTATTGATTGTTTTTAAGTTTAGATGACTGAGCCTTTAATGCCAGAGCAAGCTGACTTTAGGATTGGATTGCACTAACAGACATGTCTCTAAAATAACTGTATACCAATCAACCACATACATGTTCTACTTTCTTCTACCCGTCAGAACTATCTGACCCATTTATTCATTTATGACTTGGCTTACTTTCTTGCTAAATAAAACTTCATATCCTTTGTCACAAAATTGACTAGCACTCAGCAAGTTTTAATTCAATCATTCCACAAAGGTCACATCACGTATTTCTAAACAATTTCTAGTGATGGTTCCAATGCCTTTGGTTAGACCTGATTTTTCATTCCCTCCAAAGGTCACTTTGGTCCATCCTTGTCTCTATAGTTTTCTAAACACCGTCTGTTTCTTGTCATGAGTCTGGAACATCTGCCGTCAATGTACCATATCATTGCAAAATAGATTAGATAGGTGTAGGTATCCAAATCTGCTTGGGTCCAACTTTTTCCAGTCTCAGAAGCTGTAATGCTTAGACCATATCCGAAAAGTTGAATTAGGATCTTGCACCATGTTGAGATATGTAAATGGTATTGCATAAAACTTTTGACAACTTTTTCACCCTTTACATCCTTCGCTATGTGCCAGTGAGGAATTGGCCCAGTGGTAATTATTGTGGCCTCTGAACCCGGAGTATCCGGGTTCGAGTCCCAGCAGGGACAAAGTGTGCGTGCGTGTTTTTCATTATAGGTCCAGTCTTGTTAGTGTTTTTCTTGTCATCAATTACTTCATTTTTAAATGATACCTTTCTAGCCTGATTGACCTTATTCATAGAAAATAAGTCTTTAATGAATCAAAATTCACAGATTTCTTAGAATTTTCATTATAGCTTTTCCTTTCTTTGTGAATAGATGCATCAGAATGAGTATTCTTAGGACCATACCTAGTCTTCTTTACATAGTAATTTCTATTTACAGGTTTAGCTATACTAAAATATTTTTTGTAACTAGAAAGAGTTGTGTAACCAATAAATGATTTGGTCTTAGGAATAGTTATGTTCGCATAAGTTTTCCTAAAATTTGAAGGAAATCTTATGTTCCAATTACTTACAGAGGGATATATATTCTTTCTTCCTCTGATTTTAGCTTTTCTAGATTGGTCATTGATAATACTGCTGTTGACTGGTTTGTTCCATTTTGTTGTTTTCTGAACAACCTTGACACATTCAGATCTGTTTCTAGATTTGAACTTTAGCTCTGACTTATATTCAGTGTTGGATCTATTTCCATAACTGGTTCTGAAAGTAGGTCCAGACTTGATACTAGTCTATTGCTTATTTCTAGGACAAGATTTAAATTTAAATCTATTCCTAGACTTAAACTTAGGAATGGGAGCTAAGTCAGAAGTGGGCAAGGTTTCAAACATGACCTTGTCTGTTTCTTGTCTTGCGTCTGATTCAAGTTCCACACATGCTTTGTCAAGTCTGACAGTATTCAATTCAGATTTGAGCTTTTCCTTTTTACTCACAATAGCCGCGTAGTCATCTTGAAGTTTTCAAACTCACTAAGAATGTTTTTATGAGTTTCATGTAAGTTTAGGTTTCTTGAAGATGAAACTTCATCATCTCGAACAGTACATGATGTTAGGTATAGTGCCCGAAAGACAATTTGTGTAATTGTTTTTGGTGATAGAATTTATCTCGCCTTATTACTTGCTTTGTGCTTGTAAGTAATACACTACTGCAAACCCTAAGTATATTATAATGTAACCGCTTAACTCAGTGTATGGCATGCACGTGAGGATTGAGTTAGTGGTGATATACTTAAACTGTTAGTCTGTGGTGAACTTAATCAGAGTTTAGGGTCTCTTGATTAAAACACCAATAATGCGCCCGAACACCTTAGGGTGTGATAGTCTTATCCGGACTATCGGTAGAGGTACTACGTGGGGCATTTATATATGATGGCATTCATATAGAATTTGGACCGATTTAATCGAATTTCTCGATATAATTCCGTAATCGAGGAATCTTATTAAATCATTAGATGATCATATATGGATCAACCTTAATCTGAGGTGATCACGGGGTCTTTGCTTGTCTCGGGGTAGTGTTTGATGTGTTAGTTACGGTTCACTTAAATATGTGTTCCAAGCCACTTCTCATTGGCACTATCTCTTGATGAGTGAGTAGTTCTGATTTTCACAGACATGGAATCCATTCCTTCCTGCGGGAAGTAGAGAGACACTCCCCTTGTTTGTTAGCCCTAAGAAAGTGATCGATCGGCCGAGTTCATATTAGACTAATTGATCACTAGTCAGATATGGGAACTAATTGATCATCAGGGGGTTAATGGTAAATAAAGATAAGATATTTTGAGTCGGGTTCACGGAGACTTCCTACTAAGAATGGACAGTCTATGGAGGGTTAATTCGTATGTAGTGATTATATCAATGGACGCTTATTCACTCTATGGGTTGAGTATAAGTATACATCTATAATCGGTAGAGTTCAGTTTCGGGTTTATGGTGGCGTAATCCCGGAATTAATAATTAATGTACTTATTCTGTTCGATGAATAATTAATTATTGGAGCTACTGTTTATAGGTCCATGGTCCCCAATGTGGCTTCTATAATTCGGGCTGATATTCTTGTTATTTGGGCCTCAATGATAATTAATTGGCTGGGCTAATTAATTGATATGCATGGATATTATTTAGTTGGGCTAAATAATATAATACACATAAAATGCATTTTATGTGGGCTTAGAAACCCTAGTAGGTGGCGCCAATTAGGTCTTCATTTAGCACAAGAATTAATTTTCTTGTGTTATGGAAAATAAAAGGTATTCTTGTTATATGATTGGTTGGATGACTTGTTATTTGATTTCCTATTGGTCAATACATGTCACAATTAGTCATTAAGGAAAATATCCTTTTATTTTTTTAATTAATTATTTATTTAATTAATTAATACTTGAAGACCAAGGATTTACTCTTCTATAAAAGGAGAGTTATTCCATGTGTAATTGTGAATAAAAAAATTCGACCTACACCATAAAAAGAGAGAAGAAATTAGTTTTTCTTGCCTAGGGTTTTAGAAGAAGAAAAACTCTAAGTTTTTCTTGGTGTTGCATATCAAGGAGGTGCTTTTATCAAGAAGGGTGTCCACCAACCACCGTTTGGAGAACACATTGGAAGATCAAGGCTTCTCTTCCAACTATTGGTAATATAATCTTAACCCCCTTGTAGTAGTTAAATCCTTTATTTATGTATTGTGATATATAAATCGTGATTCATCCGCTGCGCATAGATCTAATTCGTTTAGATCTGAGCTCCTACATCCTTAATGTGGTATCGGAGCAAGGTTCCACGATTTATGTATTATAATCGTAAATAAATGATTTATAGGAGTGAAATTGCATGTAGATAAATTTTAACTTTTTATATGCATAGATAATGATTGGTTGTTGTGGTTGAAGAGATGGATTGGGGGTTGGCACTGTTTACCCGTTAGATCTATTGTAAACTCCTATAAACGATGAAAATTCGTTCATATGAGTATAGGAAATTATGTAATTTATTTGTTATTGCAATTTTAATTTCCAGAAAGTAGTTCTGTTTAGTAGCTGTTTAGTTTTTTCGTTTTTCCCGTTGTTTGAGCCGTTGAAACGACGATACCTCCGGTCAAAATCAAGATTAAAAGTTGAAGAAAAATCCATCAAAATTTGGGGTCTTTCGGTGTCCGTCTCAATATCCGTTAGTTGCAATAAAGTGGCTGCTATAACAGAAAAACGCAGGATTCACAGAAACCCTAGCTGTGACTTCCTAGAATTTCTGGAAGAGTTTGGACCGTTGAAACGCAAATCCGACCGGTCAGATTAATAAAAGTGAAGTTTTAGACATGTCATAAAAATTTCAAGTCGATCAGGTTTCATCTCGATTCCCGATCGGCATCGGGAAGTCACTGATGCGCTGCTGTAAGAGACAGATTCAGCTGCAAGTTAGGCGGCTCACTGGAGAAAATTGACAAGTCAAAACTCCGATCCAACCGTCCATATTGAAGCCCAAGGAGTGAAGAACAGATCTGGAAAGTTTTGTCACGATCCGAGTTCGTTTGTTTTCCCGATCGTCGAAGAATTTGAACAGCTGCAGATTATGTTAGAAAGTTGTAAACACTAGTTAGGGTTTGGTTATTTATTTTCTAATAGGTTAGATACAGGGGTGCCAACGGTCCATCTCGGTGTTTATTTTTCCGCACTAGAATACGTGTTTAGATTGTATGTGTAGAACCGGAAAATTGCCATGACATGCATCATATCATGAATTCCACTCCATATGCATACATGTAGAAATTAATTCGAGGAATTAGTTAGGCATGTATAAAACAGGCAATTAGTTTTAATTAATTGTTTGATATTAATTAGAAACTAATTAGGGTAAAAACCGAGGATCACGGGTTTTTTCAATCGTCGAGGTTGGGTGATGGATTCTCGGTGAATCCCACTCTGCGAAAGCATAGGGAGTAAAATCCAAAACCTCGTGGTTAAGGTGTTGGATTCTCGGTGAATTCCACCTTACCTAGACGAGATTATGTTTTTTGTTCCGTAGTGTCTACGTGAAATTTTGATGTTTAAGGATTGGATAATCACGGGCAAACATGGTTCGAAAGTGGTTTAACCACGGTTGGGTGGTCAACAGTAGCTACGGCTCGATTGACTTCACCCTCCACGTGTGGCGTTTGCACGGGGGTACGGCAAGGCTGAGCCATCCGAAGAGCCACTACGGCTCAACGGCGCTCCCCTAGTCTTGACCCGTCCGACGGCCACATATGTTCCAACGAATAGGTCGGGTGGGCTAGCCCACATAATCGACACCATTCGGGCCTATGATTTATTGTTCCTTAATGTAACATCAAGTCCAAAAACGTGATCAGTAAACCCACCACTTTTTCCAAATATTGAGTGGGAGCGGGAGAGGCGACAGCCGACCCCACGGCCTCTATTGTTGACACAAGCAACGTGAGAGAATGGTGACGCCTCGTGCCGGCCTGGGACCGGCCTCCCTAAGGAAGGCCTTCACCGCTATCAAAATTCAAGGCTTGGTCTCCGAAAGGATAGGATTTTGGGTACTCGCCGGGTCACTAACCGACCCTAAGGCGGCACACTCGGGGTCTACCTAAAAATCTGAGACAGTAGGTCACACTCATAAAGGGTACTTTTGGTAGTACCTTGGCTGAAAAAGGAAAGGTGATTGACGATCACAAATGAGATGTTCGATTCTCAATCTGATCTTCAATATTAATCGAAACCTCTTTGACCTACCCTAAGGCGGCACTGAGGCATTATATTAAATCCTTGGAACGGTAGGATAGACTATAAGTACTTAGTTTATGTTCCTAAAATTTATTAGTAGTGTATGATTTGGATTTATTTTCTGTCAATTTTATTTACAACTGTTATATGTATCTCTCTAAGGTGCTAGACTGCTAGTGTAAAATTGACTAGTAATGACTTCGTTAAAAAGTGGTAAGTAACTAGAACGTTGTACTTATTGATCTTACATGCGATTAATTTTTCGGAAGAGATATTTCTCTTGAGCCTTCAAGACTTAAGTGACGTAAATAAGTATGTCACTACTGTCACTCGTGTTGAACGAGAGACAACCATAGTTAGTTTGAAAGATGATTGGGACGATAAAATTCTTCAAGTGAATTTTAATTGTGTAGTGTCTACACGAGAAATTTTCTAATAGAAAAATTGGAGAATCATCAATTAAAGTGTCGCTAGTTAGACGGTATTTGGAACCGATAAACTAGTGGGAGCTTTTATCTTATGTTTTTCTAATTTATTAGAAAATTAGTCCCACTAGGTAACGCTTTCATTAGACATCCCACAGTTCACGAGTAGTTTCTACTCAAACGAACTGCTAGTTCAAGACTATTTCCTTTTAAGGAAAGTTAAGAATGAGAAAGAATGTCTATAAGTGTTAATCATCTTAACTAAAGTTTTGAGGCTAAACCGAAACATTAAGTAAAGAAAGTATAGGATAAGGAAAGTGATTTCGGATCACTAACCAATGAATCCTTAGCAACTTTTTTAACCGAGTAACTCGACTCGGGAGCTAAGTTCTTTGGAAGAAAAGAGAGCTTTGCATTAACGATTAATAGAGTAACAATGGGCAGTAATTTCAGCTAGAATAGTGGGAGTGATATAAGGAAATGAATTTTGGATTCTATCCTTGAATATCACAGAAAAATTTATTTATTTTTCTGTTTACAGATTCGTTGAAACAAATGGATTCACTTTCAACTCGATATATTGTTGCCTCATAGAAAGTGAAGATGATATTTGTAGTATGAATCCGAGACTCGGACTTTTGTTTGATAAAGTCAGAACCACTAAGAAATGCTGAAAAGGTATATGTAACACGTCTTAAACTATTATAGGCGAATGGTTTCCGTATTAAGATAAACGATTCTTCAAAATCTATTAATTAGTGCATATATCCTAGAGATAAGACCTAATGACTGGCTAAGGGTGAGTCCTATCTCCAGTCTCGGAACACTGTCTTAAAGGAACAATGACTAAGCTTCATTTCAAATGGGAAAGGGTAATAGATTTGAAGGGGTAACATCGCTTGTTCATCATAACCTTCGGGGTCTAGTGAGAGATACAAGCTAGTGGGAGATTTAGAGTGGTGACATTTTGTCTGATAACTACTCGAAACACGGTTTAGTTTATCGAAAGAATACGAGGAGGAGTCTCTGATTTTAGCAGAGAATAGAGTATTCCATGCTCAGAAATAGGCTATCACATAGTCTTGGGACTGATGCTCGGCCTGCCTCCTAGTGGAATGTTTCTCACTGAGGAAGAAACCATAGACTTGCCCTATATAGTTATTGATGTGCTACAATACACTGCTAAACTCGATTAAGATAATTGGTTGCAAAATAACGTTTAACATTATTTGTAAACCAAGAAGTCTACCTAGAAGATGCTAGTGAATTTATGGATAAGGAGTGAATTTGGTTCACACCACTTCCGTAAATGTAGGCATTTAGCACTTAATACTTGAAGGTAGGACCGGAGATTTTGCGCATACGTTCAGATTGTGAATGTTTGCAAAATGTCTTAATGTGACGAATGAAGGTTGGTTATAAGATTCTTGAAATCAGAAAGTGACGGTTGAAATGTCACAAGGCTTCTGATAGAATCTATAAGTAGCATCCTTAAACCTTGGATTACGGTTACCCAAAGGTAGTTACTATCTGATTTAATCAGACCACGTCCAACATCGGTTGTTGGTGATTGCACTGATAAATACTACTAGATCAGAATTTCAATCCACCCAAGACGCAGTGGAAGTATGGTTTAACCATTGACCCATTGTGGTTTTGTGGACTTTACAGTCTGCTGGGGTGATTGATAACCTATGGCTCTTGGTGGGCTGTATAGGATTCTGATCGTAGAAGTTCGTTTGAAAGCCTTAACCCTGTAAATGGAGTTTTGATACTCCAGTTCTGTTCAGCCTCTTGTAGAACCACCTGACTGTCTCGGGCCTAGTGGGAGCAATTGGATCTACACGGAAAAGAGTCGAATGTATAGGAAAGTTTAAACTTTCAGCGCAAAGCTGAGTGGTATAGGGGTGATTCCCTAACAAGTAGAGAGTTAACCAGACCTTGAACTCTCTCACCACTCAGTCTTGCTGGATTTCGTTAGAAAGCAGAAAATAGGGGTGATTCCCTGAGACTTTCTTGCCGAAAAACGGAGTCTGGATTCATTCGGAACAAAAGGGTCTTGGTTAGAACAAACGGCAGGATGACTTTCGGGGCTTATATCCTTTGTGTAATTAAGAGAACCTCTCGATCTTTTAAAGTCACATGTTTTAAAATTTGTGGACTTGACCAGAATATTGATAAGTCTTTTGTAGACTGGATATCAATATTGGTGAAGTAGTAGTATTAGTGTTCATGAATGATAACACTGAAACAGTTGGAACAACATGGGTGTGCTATCTGAAGTCGGAAACTGACACGCCAAGATTCTCTGGATGAGAGAATTGTACTATATTCTAAGAATTTGATTCGGTCAAATTCACAAGAATGAGTCATTGGCTATCCCATCCGTCTTATTGGTTAAGATGATCTTGCATATACATATGCAACATTCAACGAGAGTAGTCCTACCCTACCTCTTAGGAATGATTCTCTAAATCTTCGGATAAAGAGAAAATGGGATAGAGTCTCTCTTGGATAACGGCAAGTCAGGTTTTCACAAGTCAATAGTAGTCGAATCTCGGATTCGAGCTTTGAATAGCGGTTTAGTACGTCCTCAAGTATCTTTGAAGAACGAGGAATAATGTGCTTGTATATTCGGGTGCAAACTTGAATATGGTTGACTACACTGATTCTGACTTATAGTCAGATTAAGGATGATCGTTGGGATGATCTCAGGCTCAGTATTTACTCATTGTGATAGAGCTATAATCTGGAGAAATCCAGAACCGCCAATTCGATTTTAGTTAATCGGATACGTAGCAGCTTTCGGAGCAGCTAGAGTGGCGATATGGCTTAGGAATTTCCTTTCTGATCTGGGAGTAATTCCAGGTCTAGTGAGCCAATATCACTTCATTGTGAAAACAGTGAAGAGATAGCTTAGAAGGATCTTCTCAGTCACTAGAGGTCAAAAGCATATTGAGAGAGTGTACCGCCTGATTAGATGGACCGGTGACGTTTCGATCCTAAAGATCGTATCGAGCCGACAACCAAACTAATCAGTGTACCAAGTCGAGTGCTTGGAGGGTACGGCATTGAGGGATATATCTCATCTTCTTTTATAGCAAGTGGGAGAGTGTTGTGAATAAGATGAGAATGGGTGTGCTCTAAAACAATTATTACTTGTCATTTCGTGCAAATGGGAGATTGTTAGGTGTAGTGCCCGAAAGACAATTTGTGTAATTGTTTTTGGTGATAGAATTTATCTCGCCTTATTACTTGCTTTGTGCTTGTAAGTAATACACTACTGTAAACCCTAAGTATATCAGTATGTAACCGCTTAACTCAGTGTATGGCATGCACGTGAAGATTGAGTTAGTGGTGATATACTTAAACTGTTAGTCCATGGTGAACTTAATCAGAGTTTAGGGTCTCTTGATTAAAACACCAATAATGCGCCCAGAACACCTTAGGGTGTGATAGTCTTATCCGGACTATCGGTAGAGGGTACCTACGTGGGGCATTTATATATGATGGCATTCATATAGAATTTGGACCGATTTAATCGAATTTCTCGATATAATTCCGTAATCGAGGAATCTTATTAAATCATTAGATGATCATATATGGATCAACCTTAATCCCGATGTGATCACAGGGTGCTGCTTGTCTCAGGGTAGTGTTTGATGTGTTAGTTACGGTTCACTTAAATATGTGTTCCAAGCCACTTCTCATTGGCACTATCTCCTGATGAGTGAGTAGTTTTGATTTTCACAGACATGGAATCCATTCCTTCCTACGGGAAGTAGAGAGACAGTCCCCTTGTTTGTTAGCCCTAAGAAAGTGATCGATCGGCCGAGTTCATATTAGACTAATTGATCACTAGTCAGATATGTGAACTAATTGATCATCAGCGGGTTAATGGTAAATAAGGATAAGATATTCTGAGTCGGGTTCACGGAGACTTCCTACTCAGAATGGACATTCTATGGAGGGTTAATCCGTATGTAGTGATTATATCAATGGACGCTTATTCACTCTATGGGTTGAGTATAAGTATACATCTATAATCGGTAGAGTTCAGTTTCGCGTTTATGGTGGCGTAATCCCGGAATTAATAATTAATGTACTTATTCTGTTCGATGAATAATTAATTATTGGAGCTACTGGTTATAGGTCCATGGACCCCAATGTGGGTTCTATAATTCGGGCTGATATTCTTGTTATTTGGGCCTCAATGATAATTAATTGGCTGGGCTAATTAATTGATATGCATGGATATTATTTAGTTGGGCTAAATAATATAATACACATAAAAGACATTTTACGTGGGCTTAGAAACCCTAGTAGGTGGCGCCAATTAGGTCTTCATTTAGCACAAGAATTAATTTTCTTGTGTTATGGAAAATAAAAGATATTCTTGTTATATGATTGGTTGGATGACTTGTTATTTGATTTCCTATTGGTCAATACATGTCACAATTAGTCATTAAGGAAAATATCCTTTTATTTTGTTTAATTAATTATTTATTTAATTAATTAATACTTGGAGACCAAGGATTTACTCTCCTATAAAAGGAGAGTTATTCCAAGTGTAATTGTGAATCAAAAAATTCGACCTACACCATAAAAAGAGAGAAGAAATTAGTTTTTCTTGTCTAGGGTTTTAGAAGAAGAAAAACTCTAAGTTTTTCTTGGTGTTGCATATCAAGGAGGTGCTTTTATCAAGAAGGGTGTCCACCAACCACCGTTTGGAGAACACATTGGAAGATCAAGGCTTCTCTTCCCACTATTGGTAATATAATCTTAACCCCCTTGTAGTAGTTAAATCCTTTATTTATGTATTGTGATATATAAATCGTGATTCATCCGCTGCGCATAGATCTAATTCGTTTATATCTGAGCTCCTACATCCTTCACATGATGCATATGCATATTGGTAAGAAGATATTACCTCAGTAGCTCTATCTGTTGTAGTTGAACAAGTTGGTTTTTCATCAAAGTTTCTTGAAATAAGCTTTTCCTAGATCTGTTTGGCACTTTTGCAATTCTTCACTTTAGAGCTTATATATGTATCTAGTGTTTTCATCATTTCTTTCTTTGTCGTCTCATTTAAATTAGAGTGCCATTCAATCTCATTTTCACTCCTTCTGACACTACTCTGATATCAATTGTTTATATCAGAAAAAGATATGGAAATTTGATAAACAACTTCACAGAATTAAAAAATATTCAGTGTATCACTTCTAAACACAATCTGAACTTGAACAAAGTTCTTGTATCATAAGAACACTACTCAACTACAAATTGTTGGTCCGAAAGTATGTCTTACATAAGTTCAGACGGAGTAAATGAACTTGTACAATAAAAAAATTTCCTTGCACGGAGTTTATGTGAAGCGGATATTAAAGCATTGTATGATTTGTATCAAATCTGTTTTGTTTTAACATTTAATTGCTGAGATATGAATGCAATCCTTCTGAAGTAAATCTGGCAAAATGTAAAGTGCAGAAGCTAAATGCGTAAAGTAAATGACACAAGGTTTGTTATAGATTTTTGGGGTGGAGTAATCCCCTAGTCACTGCTTCTTATGTGATGTTATAGGAATTCACTATTGTTACACAGACTCTTATACAATAGTGCAATTGTCGTTCGCAACTCTCCCAACTGCTTCACAATATGAGCATCCAATTAATCCTTATGATTTGCTCCACTGTTCATTCGAATGTGGGATTGCTTCTTCAACAGCTACACATCACAAACAACCTCTGTAGGCGCCCAGCTTCTGTTGCACACAGTCTTTCAAAGCTAAAAGCTTCTTCACCATTTTGCAGTCTTTCAAGGCAAACCGCTTCTTCACTGTTTCACAGTCCTTCAAAGCAAACCACTTATTCACTGCTTCCCAGTCCTTCGAAGAAAACTGTTTCTTCATTGTTTTCACCTCTTTGTTGATGTAAAATCAAACAAAAGTTAGGAGTGAATCAACTAAGTTGTTTCACTGATGTTTAGACTTAATGGTTTCATCGATGTAGCTTCTGGTTGTGCTCAACTTAATTCAAGAGCTGTTAATAGATCTATTAGTGTAACTTGAGTATTTTCAGCCTCTTGAACTTTTTTAGATATAGAATTTAAGTTCATTTATCTCAATATTCCCCCTTTTTCTTCGCTAGATTGTCTATAAAGTTCTTAAGATCTTCCCTTCGAAGACTCATTTTCGAATGACTTGATTCTTATATTTATATGTGAGAGATGTACTGATTCAGCTTTCATTCTTCAACTCTGATTTATGTCTTCTTAACTCTGAGTATTGATGTGGCATATTTGACCGTTGTAAATCTTCAATATATTTTAAAATATAGCCATTGTAATGATATAAATCCCGATTTGAACGTTGCTTGTATATTTGAAATAGATTTTCTCTTTTAGATGGCATAACGTTCATATTCTCAGTCTTCTGACACGTTTTATTTATTCCGTATTAATGGCTTGTCAGCTTTTGTCTTGTCATCATAATGTACATAGCTTCAGAGCTGATCTTTTACGTTTGACTCGAATCTTTATGTCTGATCTGAATATCTTCAAGTCTGATTCTAAATATCTTCAAATACTATTCTGCTTTCAACTTATCTTGATTTCCTCTTTCAGGTCTGATTCTCAATTTCTCTAATCTTTACATATGCCAAGATCAGAGTACTCTATATTTATGTTTTCATCACATTTGTAAGTATCATAAAGTTATTTCAAGCCATCACAAACTTACTTGAAGATAACTTTATGACCTCGATATCTCAAAGTCTGCAACTATGAGTCTGAGCCATCAATCTTTAGATCTTCAATCTTTACCACTGAGTCTGACTCCTCAACCTTCATT
The DNA here is from genome assembly GCA_036785695.1 of Gentiana straminea. NCBI lineage: Eukaryota > Viridiplantae > Streptophyta > Magnoliopsida > Gentianales > Gentianaceae > Gentiana > Gentiana straminea. The sequence goes on along the minus strand of JAVUPR010000326.1, from coordinate 8,103,861 downwards.
CTTTTGGATGTATCTTTAATTGCATATGAAGATTTATAGAATTTCTAGTACATAGTTTGTTTGATTGAACCTATACAATAATCAGACTCTAGTAAATCATATACATATATCAGATATAACCTCACATCTTTTTTCACAGTTGGTTTGACCATCATCACATCATTAAAACTAAACTACTCTACAATCATAAAAAAAACCCAACATCACTACCTTATCACATTCCTTGTCCAATCCTTCTAGAGTTGCTAGAATCAGTTCAGACTAACTAATAGGATAACTTATAAAGGCCAATTTGTCTAAGTAGGATTTCGTTAGTACTAGATCGTCTTTCATGGATTCATTCCCTTTGGTTGTCTTAGTCAGGGTATTTTTAAATTTAAGCATCATAGCTTCTGATTGACTATTGAAGAGAACCTCAAGGTTTCTCCAAACTTCATGTGTTGTATAACACCCTACTACATCAATTAGGGCTTGCTCAATCATCAAGCTGAGTTGCCTTCCATCAAAAGTTGGTTTGTGGAAACCCATTTCTCATAGGCTTGGTTCAGAGGAGCACTATATGAGGATCATAAAACTCCTATAGCACGAGTGGTTAGAAACTGAGATGGTTGAGGCCTTGTTCCAAGCAAATGACCATCCAATTTGTTTCCTCTCACTATAGGCAAAATAGTATACCGCCATAGAAGATAATTATTTACGTATAACTTGACATTATACTCTTGGCTCAAATGACCTTTAATAAGTGTAGTGTTGATTATATGAGACAAGGATAATGCAATATATTGCGGCAAAGATGGCCTCAATAGAGAAGGATACCACTCATCAGATCTAGAAAACTGAGATTTAGATGGATCTGAATGAGTGAAAGCTCCAACTGTGAATTAGGGGTTGAACTGTCAGTGGGTCCAAGTAGGGACATGACTTCAACACAAGGTAGTGGCATCTAGGATGCTGTTGCAGCTGTCAATGTTACAGTTGAGCTTCCCCCTGATGTTGTTGTTGATGCAGAGCTTGCTGTCATTGATGGAGATGAGCTTCCTGTTGTAGCTCCCTGGGTTGTGAAGGTCGAACCAGTTGAAGACCTCATGACGTAGGTCTGATAGCTCTGATACCATCAAAGATTTAACGCTTAACAAAAATGAAGAAATTAAGATTAGGGAAGAAAAAGATAGCACCCGCAATTGCTCTTGGAATTATGTGTTATACAACCTGTAGAGCAGAGCCTAGATTCTTGTTATTTATATTAACAAGAGAATCTAGTGATCTTGGGTAAATCTAGGTTCACCAATACACATATGATAATTGTATGAATATAAAATATCTAGATGAATAGTAAACCCATTGATCTTATCCTTGAATAAGAAATTAACAACTCCGGGTAAGATTCATGACCAATATACTAAGATGGTTGAGAGATTTATTTTGCAGGAGTGTTGCTTATTTTTCAGCTGCCATGTGTGAGAATGAGATTATTCTTCAACTGGAGGAGACATGATCTTCTCAAGTGAGATGGTCAGGTTAACTTTTGAGTGCATGTGATCTAATTACACACTCATAATGTAAACATGATCTAACCGTAAGTTTTTTTTTTTAATTTCAAAACAATGTCGTTTGATTGATAATGTCTAAAAATATTAATACTTGAAAACCCAATTTACCCTCTCACTTGAGAGGATCATTGCTCCATCGGGTGTAAAATACAAAGTCAATGTTGTTAGCTGTAGTGCCCGAAAGACAATTATCTAATTGTTTTAGGACAGAATTAATAATTCATATTATTATATGCATGTATGCTTATAATTAAGACACTACTGAAAACCCTAAGTACCTCGTTTATGTAATCACATAACTCAGTGTATGGCTATACACAAGAGGATTGAGTTAGTGAGATGTACTTAAAATTAACTTAGTCCGTAGCGTTTATTAATCTGAGTACGGGTCTCAAGATTAATTTGCTAATAATGCGCCCGAACACTTTACGGTGTGACGATCTTATCCGGACCGTCGGTAATAGGGTACCTAGTGGGGCATTTATATATGATGATAATCATATAGGGCTGGACCGATTTGATTTGAGTTCTCGATATAATTCGTGATCGAGAAGTCTTATCGAATCACAAGATGATCATATATGGATTAATCTCAATCCCGAGGTGATCACGGACAACACCGCTTAGACTAGGGTAGAGTTTGATGTGTTAGTAAGGATCACTTCGCGATATGTGGTCCAACACTTCTCGTTGGCTCTATTCGGGATGAGTGAGTAGTCTGTGCTATCACAGATATGGAATCCATTCCTTCCCTCGGGAAGTAGACAGATAGTTCCCTTATTTGTTAATCCTAGAAACTGATCGATGGCGCCAGTTCATATTATAATAGTTATGAACTAATTGATCACTAAGGGGTTGATGGTAAATAAGGATAAGATGTTTCGAGAAGGGTTTACGGAGATATCCCGAATCGAAACTAACAGTCTATGGAGGATTTATCCGTATGTAATGATTATCTCAGTGGACGCTTATCAACTCATAGTTGAGTATAAGTTATAAATATTCGGCAGAGTTCAGTTCGGGTTTATGGTGGTGTAATCCCGAAATTAATAGATTGAATATTATTGTTCGGTCTGACGGATGATATTATTTAATTTATTGTAGCTACTGAATATGGGTCCATGGTCCCCGACGTGGCTCCTAACATAGCATATGTTTTCTCGTCGTTTCACCTTAATTATAATTAAATAGTTGGATTGGACTATTTAATTGATATGTGGATTAATTGTTTAGTTGGACTAGATGATTAAATACATGGAAAAGAAATTTTTTGTGGACTCGGCCCAATTTGTGTAAAATGCGTGTTGCCCTATTTATCTAGGGTTTGGGGCGCATTTTTTGAATATTAAGTAATTAGAAAGAAATTAGTTTTCTTGGATAATTATTTGATATATGATTTAATTATTTAATTGTTAAATGATAAATCATGGAATATTGGATAATATATTTATTTATCCTAATTTGTTTGGGATATATATTATATATTTATCTTTTATTTAAATTAAGGATTAATTTAATAATTATCTCTTAATTATTAAATCCTTGGAGGACAAGGATTACTCTCATATATAAAGAGAGTTCTCCCAAGTCTTTTGACAACACAATTTTCGACGTATTGAGAAGTATTAGGCTTAGAATTTTCGGCCTAAGTACTTGGGTTTGAGTTTTAGAAACTTCGGGTTTTCTAAGGTAGCATATCGAGGAGGTCCAGCGACTTGAAACACCATCCAATTGGTGTTGCTTGGAGACACACGTTGAAAGACTTTGGCTTCTCAACTAGCTTGGATAGATCTTTTGTTTTTTGACGTTCTTGCACCATAATAAGGTTGGTAATCTAAACCTCCTCGTAGGTTTAGATCTATTATTTTATGTATTTTGGTTGACTAGATCTAGATTTTATACTTTCTGCTACGTAATTGGGTGGATCTATGATCCATCCGGCGATATTACATCCTACAAGTGGTATCAGAGCCTTTGATCTATCAATCAAAGTATTTAAATTTTAGATCTAGGAGTGGAAAAATCATGTTTAGAATGTTTTTTGTTTTTCGTTTGCTTTTTTATATGCATCGAAATTTATTCATGTATGTTGCCTTGTGATTTTCGTGGTTGAAGAGAATGATTGGGTTGGTATTGTTTAATCTTTAGATATATTGTAAACTCATATAAATTTTATATGAGTATAGGAAATTTTGTAATTTTTACTTTCCTAGAAGTATATCTGTGTTGTTGCTGTTCGGTTTTTTTATTTATTCCCGGAGTTTGAGCCGTTGAAATGAAACTCCCTCCGGTCAGAATGAAGAATAAAAAT